>JAPFQT010000162.1:165000-392500 GCA_027627225.1 Congeria kusceri
AATCTTTGAAACGGAACAAAGCTTTTGGCAGTGACTGTATTTTAAATGAATACTTAATTGAAAGTATTGATATTTTATCATCACATTTGTGTGATCTGTTTAATTCTATACTAAATTCTGGTTATTTCCCAGATAACTGGACTGAAGGTACAATTATCCCATTGCATAAAAAGGGTGATAAAAACGATGTGAATAATTATAGAGGAATTACATTGGTTAGTTGTTTAGCGAAGCTTTTTACTACAGTTATAAACAAACGAATTGAGCAGTTTTGTAATGAGCACAACACTATTTCGGATGCGCAATTTGGATTCTTGAAAGGTAGATCCACTGTTGATGCAATATTTGTACTTATGTCAATTGTGCAAAAATATATTAGTGAAAACAAGAGATTATATGTTATTTTCGTTGACATGATGAAATGTTTTGATTCTATTTATAGAAATGGATTGTGGTTGAAATTATACAATTGTGGTCTACGTGGAAAACTTTTAAGAATTGTAAGAGATATGTATCAGCATGTTAAATCTCGTGTTAAACTGTGTTCGAATTATTCTGAATACTTTGAATATGCAGTGGGCTTGCGTCAAGGCGAAGTAATGTCACCCTATTGTTTTCTATTTTTGTCGAAGATTTAGAGTTGTTTTTACAAAAAGGCACTGACTGTGGCCTAGTTTTAGATGATATTGTATTGATACTTCTACTTTTTGCAGATGATATGGCCATTTTAGGTAAAACCCCATGTGAGGTACAACAACATTTAAATAGTTTAAAGTCATATTGTGATACCTGGGGACTCAAGGTAAATACTTCGAAGACTAAAAGTATGGTTTTTCGTAAAAGGGGTGGATTATTAAATATTGAAAACTGGTCATACGATGGACAAAAAATAGAAGTTGTAAATGATTTTAACTATTTAGGAACAATTTTTAATTACACTGTAAATTTTATTTTAAATCAGGAACACCTAGTTGGTAAAGCTTTGAAAGCAATGAACATTCTTTTATGCAAATGTAAGGAGTTTGACTTAAGTCCTAAGACAATGTGTCAGTTATTTGATGCTTTTGTGAGTCCTATATTGAATTATTCCTGTGAAGTATGGGGTTATACTAAGTCAAAGGAACTTGAAAGAGTCCACCTTAAGTTTTGCAAGCGATTGTTGAAGGTTAAAATAAATACTTGTAATGCAATTACATATAGTGAGTTGGGACGTTACCCATTGTTTATTAGTAGATATATTCGAATGATTAAATACTGGCTGAAAATTGCTAGCTCAAACAATATTATTGTTAAAACTATTTATTCCCAATCTGTTATTGATAGTTATAACGGACGTTTAAATTGGGCAGCAAATATAAGAAAGTTGTTAGCTGATTATGGATTTGCATACGTATTTGATAATGTTAGCAGTATCAATCAGGATTTATTTTTGAATGAGTTAAAAACCCGTATTATAGACACCTTTAAACAAGAAACGATGTCAAAAATTGACAACAGCTCAATGTTGTGTCAGTATAAATTGTGTAAATCAACACATTATTACGAGCCATATTTAGATATTTTATCAAAACGTTATTGCTTATACATGAGTAGATTAAGATTAAATGGACTTCCTCTCAGAATACAAACAGGAAGATATAATCGAATTCCACGAGAGGAAAGATATTGTACACTTTGTAATTCTACAGATATAGAGGACGAATACCATTTTGCCATTATTTGCAATTGTTATACTGACATCAGAAAAAAATATATTAGAAGATATTTCTATGTAAAACCTTCTGTCTATAAATTTACCCAGCTTTTAAATTCAACTAATAAATCAGATGTTTTTAATCTGTGTAAGTTTATTAAGGAAGCTATGAATGTTAGAAATGCACTAACTTTCGTTAATAATTAACACACGGTTAACGTTCATCCTCCGAATTCCTCGATCGAAATACGCATTGATTAGAATTATTTAACACTACGCTATGTCATGTTGATTGCATGTATTATATTGATATGTGTTGTAGACGATGTACTTGTACAAGTCTTAAATAAAATGTTCTGTTCTGTTAAACAATCAATGTTCGCTGATGATGCATCCTTTATGTTAGATGGCACACAAAAATCATTTGAAACTTTAATAAATGTATTCGAAAACTTTGCATCAATATCGGGTTTAACACTCAACAAAAGCAAATGTAAAATTTTAAAATTGGGTTCATTAAAATCAAGTCAAATTCAATACTGTAAACATAAGAAGTTCATTTGGAACTCCCAACATGCCACAGCTCTGGGAATCAACTTCAGTAATAAATCTGAGGAAATAATCAAACTTAACATACCAACTAAAATAAACGAATTTGAAAGTTCTTTAAATAAATGGAAACGATGGAAATTATCAGCGATGGGGAAAATTACAGTTTTAAAATGTTTTGCATTTCCAAAACTAATTTACCCTCTCACCGTTCTCCCGAATCCACCCGAGAACATCATTAAACAAATTAAATCGATAAGTTTTAAATTTCTCTCGGATGAAAAACCCGACAAGGTTGCAAGAAAACGAATTATTCAAGATTACTCAGAGGGTGGTCTCAAAATGCTTGATATTGACCTTTTCATTGAATCACTCAAAGCAAGTTGGGTTAAACGCTTTATTTTCCAAACAGAATCTAAATTGATACAAATCTATACCAACATGCTAGATAAATTCGGTGGTTGATTAATATTTAAATCAAATTAAAAACCCACTGACGTTAAAACCACAAATATAAAATCTGAGTTTCTGAAAAATGTGATTCACGGATGGCTTTGCGCGTCCTGTAACGATGACCACATGCCAATCCAAAAACAACTTATTTGGAATAATACATTTATAAAGCATAATAACAAAACTGGTTTGAAAACGGAGTACAAATGTTAGAACATATATTCAATTTCAGAACCAAACAATTTTACACTTTTCCAGAAATCGTTTACCTTTATAATTTAAACCAAGATGATTTTTTGAAATATAACGCTTTGATAAACAGCATTCCTATTGAAAGGAAACAAATATTACAGCAAAGCCACATCGAGTATTCCACTCCAGAATACATGTTCACCAACATCACAGAATCAACCAAATTATGTAAAGTAGTATATGGAAAACTAGTATTAAAAGAAAAACCAAAAGATTTTAAACAAATAAATAAATGGAAATTATTACTAAATTTGGAAGAAATTAATTCAAAATTAATTTTCACTCAACCTTTAAAATTATCTATTGATACTAAATTGGGAAGCTTTCAATATAAATATTTAATGCAAATTATTCCGAACAACACCTTGTTGCATAAATGCAAAATAAAGTCTTCAAGTTTGTGCGACTATTGTTCAATGTATCCTGATTCAAATATCCACATGTTTTGGGAATGTCAATACGTACAAATATTTTGGACATGCCTTCAAAAATTTATACAGGACATGTTGGGCATGGGAGATACGCTAGATTTGAATTATGCTAACATATCATTTTGTAATATTCAAACTGTTACTAAAATGAATTCATACTGCATTAACTTTATAATTTTGTTTGCAAAATTTTATATATTTAAATGTAAAAATGAAAACAGTGTGCCACAAATAAATATGTTTAAAAATGTCCTCAGAAAAAGAATTAAATTAGAAGAAATAATTTCACACGTACAGAATAAGTATGAACATTTCCTGTCACGCTGGACTCATTTTATTTCATTCTAATCTTTTTTACGAACTCATCCATGTTAAACTTAGCAAAAACTTTTCTTCTCTTTATTATACATTTTTTCTATTTCTTTTTTTTATGTTGTATAGATAAAAATTTCTTTGTAAAACACACTTTGTACTGTAAACTGATTTGATGTAATATGTATATTGTGGTTTGAAAAGAAATAAAATTGGAAAGACAAAAAAAAAAGAAAAAATCTAGCCTTGCCTGTTGTACGGGGTTTGTCCTTCGCCATGAGAAGGTTTTCAAATCTCCGTGTATTTCTCTGAATGGGTCGTGTAAATTTTTTTCTCCAATAAAATTTGTTAAAATGTTTCTTGCTTTTATGTTATTATTGTTATATTTGTAATTACTGTAATCAAGATTTGTATTTAACACCAAGTTAAAATCACCACACCATATAAAAGATTCATTCCCTATATTTTCAATTATAGTAAAAATATGCTGATAGAAAGTAGGGTTATCATTATTTGGGCCATAAACGTTAATAAGCGTTAACTGTTTACCTTGTAAAGTAAGATTTAAAATTATATAGTTGCCTTTATCATCTGTATAAACTTGGTTAACCTTGATATCTAATCCTTTGGTAAACAAAATCCCCACCCCTTGGGCATTTGATTTTGCAAAACTAACAAAGGCCTCCGATTTTTTGGGGATATATTTTAATGCTTTAGATATCAAGCGGTAAATTGATCTGAAACAATTGCATTGTGTCTGTTTTATATTACTTTGCACAAACATGTCAAACAGCATGTGGCTGTTAATGTCTGCAGGACCAGTATTTCAGACCTTCCGTCCAAATTTTGAATTTTAGAAAATAAACATTCAAAACAACAGAGATTTCAGGCTTTCCGTCGAAATGTTGAATATTTTAGAAATAAAGCTTTCAAAACAACAAAAATTTTAGCGAAATAAATTTACCTCCTAGATTTCACGACATTTACGTTCTACTGGAAAATAGCAAAGCCCTTTCTTTGCGTAACGAAGTACTTAAAATATAAAGAATTCCATTGAACAAAGAAGAAAACAATGGATTATTTTTTGTGTTATCAATCAATCTAACTATCACAAAGTTAATCATTAAAGCCCACAGTTCTAGTTCAGGAACTATTAAATATATGTATATACTCTAATAAAAAGGTTATCGAATATATTAATGTTTTAGGTCATTTTGTTTAAAAACTTATGCGCATTTCACTTGTACAAAAGTTCAACTTAACGGAATATTTCAGGTAATATTTAAAACTATGATGTATAAGATTTTCAATTGCAAATAGGTGCGCATTAGTCTGAGCTATTTTGTTTACCATAGAGTCAGAAAAACTACATAAATCATGTCTTTAATACTTCCAGAGTATAACTACTCTACTTCTTTACAAATTTACAAATTAACTATAGTTGGCGCTGCGAGCATTCAAATTTGCGCTAATTGCCTAAAGGTCGACGAGAACAATTGGCTTTCACCAGGTTGTGTCAAGGTTATCTGGACAAAGATGCTGGGCTTTCAGTATTGACTGGTCAAAATAAACCTTTAACAATAAATGAGGCACTCAATGCCATCAGGTGGTACCAATGAACAAAAATATATTTTATAAATCAAAAGACTACAAACATATGATTACCTGTCAGTAAGTGTGGCTAATATGATACACCTTCAGTCAAAGCAGTACACATAATGTTGTTGAAATACCTTTTTAGTTAAAATACATATCTTTCGAATATGAATAACTGGTGGGACAGATCTTGTGTTAACTATGAAACTGATTTTACACCAAATTATAATATGTCCAATAAAACCTCATATAGATATATAAGAAATCTGAATCCATTCAATAAACCTAGTCTCTATTGTTTTTTTTGCTGACAATGGACAAAATCGTCCAAACCACTAAATTTGTTAAGGACAATCATTCCTCGCGGGTTCACATTCGCTCTAAAGAGTTGACCCAATCAACCCTAGGAATAAATGTGGACTTACCACACTCGAATTTGAACGTTTAGTGTTGGCAAGCTTCCACATAGCATGTAAACCCATATTGAATGCCTGTTGTTTTTTAAGACCAGAATGGATCCCAGAGATCTGGCCTAATAAGGATTCAAGTCACAACAGAGTTTACGTAAAACGTCCAGTTATAAGCAAGGAGTATGTTTCCCTAATCATGTACAAGGATATTTGACTGAAGAATTGTAATTACAATTCTGACATAAAAACATATTCTTGTAATGCCGTAGAGTCGGGTATGTTATCGGATCTCTTGTAATGCCGTAGAGTCGGGTATGTTATCGGATCTCTTGTAATGCCGTAGAGTCGGGTATGTTATCGGATCTCTTGTAATGCCGTATAGAGTCAGGTATGTTATCGGATCTCTTGTAATGCCGTAGAGTCGGGTATGTTATCGGATCTCTTGTAATGCCGTAGAGTCGGGTATGTTATCGGATCTCTTGTAATGCCGTAGAGTCGGGTATGTTATCGGATCTCTTGTAATGCCGTAGAGTCGGGTATGTTATTGGATCTCTTGTAATGCAGTAGAGTTTGGTATGTTATCGGATCTCTTGTAATGCCGTGGAGTCGGGTATGTTATCGGATCTCTTGTAATGCCGTAGAGTCGGGTGTGTTATCGAATCTCTTGTAGTGCCGTAGAGTCGGGTATGTTATCGGATCTCTTGTAATGCCGTAGAGTCGGGTATGTTATCGGATCTCTTGCAATGCCATAGAGTCGAGTATGTTATCGGATCTCTTGCAATGCCGTAGAGTCGGGCATGTTATCGGATCTTTTGTAATGCTGTAGAGTCGGGAATGTTATCGGATCTCTTGTAATGACGATCCTGAGAATCATTCTGAATTCACTCCGGAGGTTGTCAATAATTCACTCCGGAGGTTGTCAATAATTCACTCCGGAGGTTGTCAATAATTCACTCCTGAGGTTGTCAATAATTCACTCCGGAGTTTGTCAATAATTTACTCCGGAGGTTGTCAGTTCTATTAAACCAATCTTATTTGCTGAAGTAGCGAACAACAACTTATGGACTGTGTACTTTCAGAATCTGCCCTTGTGTCCGATTCTGTAAACCAAAAAAACAAACAGGTACCTATTGATCGATTACTGATGGAAACTGATTCCCCTTGTATGCCCCCAGTTCCAGGAATAAAGGTAAATAAACCTTATTGCATTGGGTATGTGGAAAAAATTCGTTGGGTGTTAGATACAGCACTCTTGTGAACAGTGTACAAGAACACCCGTGATTTTCGGGGTGTTAAATTGTTCTTTTATAAGTACAAATTAAGTACTGATGTTAATTTTCAGTACCGTAATACTCATGTTCATTATTACTTATTTCTATGTTTTATTAATACATTTTAAGAACTGATGTTAGTCATCAGTACTGTAATACTGGGAAAATGAAGTTGCAAAAGTCTAATGTATGTTGCAAGGACAAAACCATACATCAATTGTCGGTTTCAGCCTAAACCGAAACTCTTAATGTCTGTTGTTCAGTCGGGAGTATTTCATTTTGTATGGGTCAATTAGTGGACGATAAGTTCCATTTTAGGCTTCAGCCTTACAAATGAAAGTGGGAGGAGTGTCGTAATAGTATGTTCTTCTAGTCTCCAGGTTACGCATGCGCAAATAAATTCCTTCATTGTTACATATAAAATATTCAATGTTTGATCTCAATTTTCACCATGACCAAGCGACTTCCCAATATATCACCATACATTGTTGGAAAGATAAGGCCATAACCTTTTGAAAAAACAGCATGTCAAAAATTTCTATACGTTGTAACTCAAAATATTTACCTTAGAATAAACACACCGGTTTTGACAGGCATGGGGGCTGCCATTTTGTGCATGAATACATTTTTTTCTTATTTCTTACATATATATCTTTAAATTGATACCAAAACATATCATTTAAACTGTATTTTAAAAATCATATGCATTATACACTGAACCCTATGTGTTTATTATCTAACTGACAGCATGTAATCCTGAGGATGTGACTTCCGTTTTGGTGTAATTTGACCTCCAGCCTTCCAGAGTATAACTACTCTACTTATAGTCAGTGCAAATTTACTATAAAAGCCATATGATCGCCATGGTTGCAAAAGCAACGCGATATAGGAACGTGAACAACGCCCAAAGGGACGTTGTACGGGTGCGAAAGAGTCGCCGTGAAAATGCACTGAAATGGCTCATGGACCGCTTGGGATTCTCTACGGCGACTCTACTGTGGTCTTACTACGACTACGGGGTTTTTATCACGATCTATAACGTCTATGGCATCCTTGTTTTCGGAAATCTAATTCACCAGGCCTCCTTACAACGTTCATGGCGTTTCTTCGGGTTTCGTTCTATATACGATCATTACGTTTCTTCCAAGTTTGCGATGCGTTTTTCTACCGCGTCCCTAGCCTAACCAATGTTTTCATTGGCGATTCGCTATTAAACCCAGTCATTAAGTTTACCTTCATTAGTGTATCTAGTCATCAAGATTCGTCATTGTCACAGAGGAAATGGATAACAACACATGGTTCTTGACCAGTAGCAGCAGCATGCACATTACCGTCAAATAGCTTTAAGGTCGATGAGAAGAAGAAAGGGGAGTGCAATGCAAAGAAAATGTTCTATGGCTTGGTGAAATCTGTGTTGCAGCCATGGCTGCTCTGCCCCGCCACGGCCACTGGTCTTTGGCATCAGTTGTGCAAATAAGTTGCATTTGGAATAAAATGCAAACCTCACAAATAAAATAGTCCGGAAAATTGCTGCGTTTTCTAAACGCATCGCGGACGCTGTATGGTCGCAGGGCCGTGCAAACGCCATGATCGCAGTAGAGTCGTCGCAGACACGACAAAAACGGAGTGTGGTCGCCGTGTGTTCGCCAATTACCGCCGCGAGGACGCAGTGTAAACGCAATAAAACGCTTCGTGCTAAGGTCGTGGCGGCAAGGCCGTGTACACGCACAGAACACAGACAGCAGGACCCCGATGTGAGGAAGGTCAAAATTTGGAATGATTAAAGACAATGCATTGGCGTACTACATGCGACTATCGGCGTTTTCCAAAAATGACTGTCGCAATAAGGACGCCAGTCAGGTGTGACGGCGGTATAACGTTCAACGTGTTGATTTCGATAATGCTTGTCATTATGCCAATCAAAACATGTTCTGTGCCAAACCTCTTAATTTGTATATGGGTGTATTAATCACCACTAGTTTAAGCATGATACACTAATGGCCTATTGTGGCGAATAATCAATTGTGTTTATGAAATGTTTGGTCTCTCCATGGGGCATTCCACCATTATCTGCAATCTGTTCTTTCAGCTGACTGAGCAATGGCTTAGTGCACTGTTTCGATTGCAGGAGTGTATTGATCTCAGCTTATATGGGTCGCCACACTAAGTCCACATTGTGACCAAAGCATGGCACAATACAAAGGAATACAATACCCCAGATTTAGGTGGGGGGAGTCAAATAATTAAGGATTAAACTAGGCCTTTAAATAATGATACGAATAGTACATTCTATTGTAACAGAAACAAGATGGCCAAAGTGGCCCTATGTTGCTCACCTGATTGTAACAAAAAAGCAGGTCATGGAGTAACAATATCGCATGTGAGTATTCAACAGACAGGGTCTTCGTTCAGTTGATTGCAGCAATCAGCAGCTTATCCAAAAAAAATAGTTTATTGTTACTCCTCAAGCTCATTGCACAAAAACAATATAGATATAACAGTCATTGTAGGTGAAATACTGTTTTTATTGAAGCGAAGATTGTGGAGGGCAACTATGCAAAACTACACTGAATGCCAGATATTGATGCGTTATGCGTTAGAAAAGGTCTAATGTTTTCTCTTCAAAACATTGATGTGAAGATATTGATTTTAAGTAGCATAATGTACAGAGTTTTGTGTAAATTGCTGACAGGAACTAGCGGCTATAACTGATCTCGTGTGTTCTATTGTCAATATGTATCTTGCGTAATACAGTCATTAAAGGATTATATAATGAAGTGTATATGGATGAAAAAAGAGAAGGCTTTAAGCAGTTTTATTGCAAAGATTTATTTTTACTTTTAGCTGGTATTTTTACATTTAAGTTTACTAGTCAAAGGCATTGGCCAACGTTGATAAATTATAAAATGATTTTGTGTTGCATTCAAACATCTGAATGGCCATAAAGGCTATATGTATTTGTGCCTGTTCATATATTGACCCACATCATACATGAACTATCAATAAGATAGCAAACGTGGGAAAATCTTCCAGAAATGAAAAAATCCTCCCTGTGTCGTTGTTTAACAACTAATAAGTCAGTCTGACTTTTAAAAATGCTTTAAAAAAAACAAACCCTAAAGAAAACTATTGTAGAAGTGTCAAAGTTTCCCTGAACACACGTTCTTGATTTAGAACCCCCGTAATCGGTGCATACAGGTCAGCACAATATTTAACAAAAATATTTAATGCTACCAAATGTTTCAAACATGCATATTGATGCTGAGATATATGTCTTTCAAAGTATATATAGCTTTGCGTGATTGTGAGTACATTTAATATGAAGACAATGCTTGCGTAGTTAGTGACCCGGAACTACCCAATCAATTGTATATATCGTTGAATTCAATCTCATAAAATTCATCTCCAGTCTGACGCTACTACTTTATCCGCTGACTGGATCTGATGACTTCGCATTATGGGTTACGTTCAGGTGACCTTTTTAGGAGCCAATCAAATTGTTGCCTTCAAAACGTTGTGGTATTGTGCGATTGTATTGGCCTGGCACTCATTAATCTCCGGTAGCGCTCGACTTTTCTTTTTTTTTTATCGGTTTAACATTTATCGAGCGTCTACAGAACGGATTTATAACGATACAACAAAAACACCCATCGACAAGCGTCGGGAAGCATAGTGCGGTGGATAGTGTTTTAGACTTTGAATCAAAATGACCGTGGTTCGAGCCCTGCCAAAATCTCTCTTTTTATTATTTTCTTTTACTTTAACATCACTTATTCTCATGATAGTTTTTCTTGATTTTATCTTTGTCTGTTTTTTATTTGTTTTATTTTTAGTAGTTAATTCATTTTATCTATTAACCAAGACTCTGTTTCGCTCACTGTATCGGAGAATATTTCTTCTGTGTCAGAATCCAGGTTGCTGATGAGATTCAGTGTCATGCCGTCAGCAAAATAATCAATTAAATAATTAAACATAATTGATAAATTAAAGAAATTAAAAGTGCCTGTTCTGGGATTCGAACCCAAAACATCACGCTTACAAACTGTGCATGCTTACCACTGCACTTCAGTATCAACTGTAACGGAGTCAAGATTTAATCGATACTTATTCGCGTCTATGTCTCCTATCTGAGTTAGTAGCTTAAAATAGATTTACGAAAATAAACGGAATATTCATGAGTGCCAGGTCAATAAAATCGCACAATATAACTTCATATATACAAATACTTTGCACGAAATTATCGTGAACTTTGGATGTTTAGTCAATATCCATTGGTATCCACCTGAAAATTAACTGTAAATGATTTATTCCCGAGGATCAGCTGGAAATGCGTCACTTAAAAAAAAAACGTGGGCAAACATTGCTGTGCAAAAGGCAATTTCATTGGGCGCAGCAGGGCTGATATTTTATTGTTCGGAAGGTCAGTTGAACGTGACCTGTTATACGATGTCTTCAGATCCTAACCATGTTAGGATTTGATTTTAATGAGATTGCGTTGAATTAATCGCTGTGCAAATATGAGAACTTATCCTTTAAAATTAACAATTGTATCACAGATTGTATAAGTGTCGGGCTTGGAGGTTGCTCAGTGTACATGATATTTAAAACATTACGTTCAGTTGAATATAAGACATTTATTAAACGTACCATAAAAACTTATAATAGCTAAGTAAACCTAGCTGGGCCCGTATTCACCAACCAATTCTTAGACTTAAAACTTAAGAATAAAGAATATTCTTAAAACTGCTATGTTCTAAAGAGACCGTTAATATTAATCTTACCTGGTATTCGCTATCTCTAATTTTAGCATTCTATATTTAGATATATTTGTTAATGGCATAAACAGCATTGGATCCCGGCATTGGATCCCGGCACATTTGAAAAGCACATAAGGATGTTTTCTAAGTCCAAGTCTATTCTTTATTCTTAAGTCTAAGAATTGGTTGGTGCATACGGGCCCAGATGGATTTACAGAGATCGGTTTGATGCTTTGAAAAGCCGCAACCATGCTCCATGCTGGATTTCACAAGCATGATTTAAACCGGACACTTAAGCTCAAGATAACTACATGTATATGTAATATATCATGACTTAATCAGCAAGTATTTTAAAATATAATTACGTGTTCGTATAGCTACTATTTTCAGCGTATAGGTTATCATTATTCAACCACACAAAAAGCCTAAACTCCTCGCAGTGGTTACTTCCCCATTGGTACTCTTTTAGTTTCCACGGCAACCAACAGTTAAAAACGTACAGATTTGGAAGTTTTCATGGGAGACGATTATGAGGAGATTTAAGATTTATTTTGTATACAATTTTAATTTTATCATTATTTTTTATAACAATGACACAAACATGTTGCATTATTGGTCTAGGTATATATATTAAGAGTTAAACTGACAAACAAAAATTAATAAATAAATAAGTAAACATAACAACGCAGGATTTTACGTTGTCTACTTTTTTTATCATGTGCTTGTCCCACGATTTTATTTCGCGCCAAGTGTTTGCCTATGGTCACGTGGAACTTCGTGTCGGCAGGGATTTAAACCAGCTATGCTGGGACGCAGTTAAATCTCTGCGCCGAGGTTGAAAACAAACATGAAATGCAGAAGAAAATTGTGTAAATTGTAAACTTTTAAGTGTGGGTAATCTGATACTCTGTATTAGAATGTGTATATTACAACCTGATAAACAGGATTTGCTAAAACGGTGTGCATTCAAGTATCTATAAAATACATTTCACCCTAATATGTATTAACATATTACTGCAATATCAATTTTGAATTGGTTTAAACATATTTATTGCCAAAGTAATAACAGCGTACATTTGCACTCAGCCGGCTTTTATTCTTTGGAAATGTAAACGTATTACGTAATTGATCTATTTATTATATGCAATATAATTATATCGAGAAAAGTCAAGAAATAAAATAGTTTGGGCATTAGTAATTGAGCTTTATAATTCATCACTTTTCAAACAAGTTAAAGCTTTGTTACATTTCTATCCAAACTATAGCTTGTCTAAATGTCCACCAGACCGAGCCTCTGTTACTGGCCATGAGAGTGAGTTAGTGAAAATTTGGATGCATACGATCTGTGAAATGTTTGACCTTTAAATGCTTGAGAATAAAAATTATACAATATCAATGCATTTTGTTTATTTACATTATTAAACATAAAAGTTAATAGTTAAATATATGATACTATGTTTTGCAGTATCGTATTGTGCTGTGAGCCCAACAGGTGACAAGTTCTTAATCACCAACCCAGCCCAGCACAAGCTCTTCGCCCTGGCCAGGGATGGGCAAGTGTTGGCCACCTTTACTGTCCCTGGTCTACACTTTCCACAGAATGTACACGTGACATCTGCAGACGAGTAGCTAGTCTGTGAATTCTCATCCCGCACTATCATACAGGTTGATAGCAATCTCATTAAAATCTTCTCCACTCTGACGCTATTATACTATCCGCTGACTGGATCTGATGACTCCGCATTAGAGGTCACGTTCAGATGAACTTTTTAGGAGCCAATCAAATTGTGCCTTTATATATAAAAGGCCACAAAAAATATGCACGAAATAAACGTGAACTTTGGATGTTTAGTCGCCTAAGGTACCGCTATATCCCTTGTTATCCATGTGAAAAAAAATAACTGTAAATGATTTATTCCCGAGGATCAGCTGGAAACGCTTCATTTTCAAAACCCGTAGCCAACGTTTGCTGTGCAAAAAGCAATTTCATTGGGCGCAGCAGGGCTGATATTGTATTGTTCGGAAGGTCGTTTGAACATGACCTGTTATACAATGTCTTCAGATCCTAACCACATTAGGATTTGATTTTAATGAGATTTAGGTTGATAGTGAGGACAGAAAGAAGCTGGCTACTCTGTTTGCACACAAGGATGTAGTGAGGAGTTTCCCTGAGTCAATCTGCAACAACAGGCACATAGCCTCCATCATTGTGGGACTAGAACTCAACAACAAAATCTTGGTGTTCACAGTGCGATAGCTCATATTTACATGTATAAGTTTTAAAATATGTGTTTTGGACAATAGCAGGCGTTTTGATGTATCAAATATTTGAATAAAGACGTGGATTTTGCTCTCCTGAGCACAAAGTGTGCTCAAGGGTGAGCAATTGTGGTCAGTCACCATCCGTTGTCCTTTTAGTGAATGCAATATATGGAAAACTCATGTTACTTTGGCCGCCTAAAGCCCCTATCAAATTTTGAAAATCTTCTTTTCAGAAACCGCTAGCTGGATTTCAAAAATATTTTTCACAGAAATGTTTCTTGGGTAACCCCCTACCAATTCCTTCAGATAATTTTGATTTGTTAAAAACATGGCCGCCAATTAGTGTTTTTGTATGCCTTATATGGTCTTTGACAATCTTGTCATAGATTCCTTCTTGTACAGAAGTCCTTCAAATTATCGTGATTTGTTAGAAGACATGGCCGCCAGAGGGACGGGACAATTTTCCTTATACATGTGTAGCTATACTGAAGCCTTTATTGATACAAATAATCAAACAGTCGGGAATGTCGGGACGCTATCTGGAGCTGTCGGGAAACTGTTGGATCGCATTCGGGAGAATCGAACGCTGTCGGGACTCTGTCGAAATGCTGTCTGGACGCTGTCGGGACATATTCGATCTTCGGCTGAAGAATGGCATCTAAAATCGGGAATGTGTGACTGAGGCTTTAACCTGATTTTAAGTTTTCACAGCAAAACAGAACACAAACATTTTCGAGGCGTACGTCGGCATAGCGGGTGCTTACGGATTTTTCAGTGACACGTGAACTCAGGTGTTTAGCAGCAGCGGCAGAGCATTAAACTGGTCATCGCTGTACTTTGGTTTACATAGATAGGAAATATTATGAAAACCCAAATGTGGCCACATGTTTATCATTGGTGCCTTTTTTATGTTACACCAGTATGACCTTAAAGAATAAAAAGTTGTTCCAATTTGTTAAAGAAATAATTAAAATGTTTTAGCACGTTGTATTGTGTAGATTTTTCAACACAAAACGTTGTTAACACATGCACTTGCAATATAAAATTGTGTATTGTTATGTATTGTTATTCTAATCTATATCCTCGTTATCAAGTGTTCACAATATTTTGCTCATCTTTACTCATGTTGTCATGTTATCATGAACCGAGTTAGTTAAGAAATAATTTTTCGATTTATCGTTGCTTATCTGCTAATAAACAACGATTAGGAGTTCTGATGCGTATGAATTAAACCACGAGAGCGTTAGTTATGAAGGGATTTGCATGACATTTTCTGAGAGGGTTGGAAATAGACCAATGAACAGATAATTAGGCGGTGATCCGGACCACCATCTGGCAATGGATCCAGGAGTTTTATTAGTGGAAGATAGGGCGAATGACTGCATTGTGTACACTGTAAAATGTTATATTTATGGGGCATAGTCGTACAGTGAACTAAACAACCAAACATAAGTAACTGTTTCTACTTAATTTATTATGATTTCATGTGAATAAATAAATCAGTACATTTACATAAATGGAAGCTAATTAGCAAATGTCTAAAACAGATACTAGTATACGATCCATTGACCATCTTAAAGTTAAATGTTAACAATGTCATTATATTGATGTTAAATGTTAACAATGTCATTATATATATATGTTAAATGTTAACAATGTCATTATATTGAGTTATTTTAGTAAATAATGCCAAACCAATGCCAAATTCTGAAGACATTTTGACATTTTTGATTCGCAATCAATATTTTTGATTCAGAATAAATATTTTTGTTTAGAAATTGCACGTAATAAATAAATTGTAAATCACGTTAAATATTAATTTTGATAAATAGATAATTTTGTTAAATACTACTTCATTTAAATACCAAACATAAAGAAATAAACAATAAACGCATGTATGCTGAGCAGACGAGATCAAGAGGAAAATTAGGTGGGTGGGATCATATAACATGGAGCTTTAATATACAAACATAAAATGCATTTATTAACCTTGCAATTACCCTGATCATCATTATTATGATTAGTTATTATTTGTATGACTGTTCCCTCATTTTTTTTCAATCCATACAGTAACAACAAAACTGGAGAAGAATTAGTTTAAGCGCTACTGGTACTGGTTTTATAATCCAGTTCACAGTTTGTATTGCCTGTCATCAAGGCAAGGTACAATATATTAACAGGCCAGGTATAGCTACTTTTATAATCATGCTTCATTTATGATAATCATGTTTCTTTTATAATCATGCTTCTTTTATAATAATCATGTTTCTTTTATAATAATAATATTTTATAATAATCATGTTTCTTTCATGATCATGTCATTTATATATTATGTCCGCCAACAGCTATTCATAGCTGATGTTAAATATTTATGTAGCCTTGACAATAAATACAATTTTGTTCATTGTATCTTGTATCTTGCCATGATGATATGCTCCTATAGTTGTCTTTTCTAAATACGAGGCGTCGTGGGAAAACTGGACTTAATGCATGTGCATAGTGTCGTCCCGGATCAGCCTGTGCACTATCCGCTTTTATGGTATTTTCTGTTTCAAGAAAGTATCTTCTTAACATAAATCCACTGTAGGTGGAAGTGCCGTCCTGGACGACACTTTTACGCACATGCATTAACACCGGTTTTTCCACGACGCGCCTCATACGTATTTTTAAATTAACAATACAACTTTTAAAATAAACACAAAGACTTACAACTTGATGTTCTGTCTTTGAAAACGATGGACAAGAGTCATGTAAATAAATATAATATATCTGGTCCAGTATTTTACTGATGACATTCACACGGAAACACAAAATAAGTTTACCGTAAGTGTATCTGGTCCAGTATTTTACTGATGACATTCACATAGAAACACAAAATCTGTTTACCGTAAGTGTTTAGTGGTGGTCGTTACTATATCTCCAGACTTGACTAAAACTTAAACTCTCTTTAACAAATATGTATATATAATAATATCGAAGGTTGAGAACCAGTAGGTACGAACTGCCATTTAAATCAAAAGCAGTAAGTGCCTTCTGGTTCTTCAACCCTCGATATCGCATTAACATGACAAAAGAACATTAGTTAATGGTGGTCTATGCAATACTTCCTGACTTTACTAAAAAAACTTCAACTGTATTTCACATACACATATGTCTTTTACATAGAAAAACTTTCGTTAGTGGTGGTATTCGCAACACTTCCAGACTGGACTAAAAACAGTTGTATTACATATGTGGTCAGTATGTTAACACAGCAAACTTGTGAATTTCTCTTCTTGTACGACTAACAAAACAGCAGTTGGTCAACATTTATATTTAAGACATCATTGGCTCTGTATAATTGTACAATGTATATTAAATATTTAAATTATACATATAGTTAATTATATATTATAAACTACATGTAGTTTTCAACTGTCACTAGCACATGCATGTAAACAGAATGTACAGTTTATACATGGTCATATTTCACAAGGTATCAGACTATTTTCAATCTGCTCATCAATTAATACGCCCTTTTTCGTAAGTATAGCACCATTCTATTTCAACTGATACGAAGTATCTCATGGTTGACAAACTCCTCGCAGTGATCTCCCCACCTGTGATCTCCATTTCGAAAAGTATTTGGAGATTACTGGCACTCGGTCCTTAAGTTGTGGCAGATTCACAGGAGGGAATTCACATTCACAGCACATCAACAGATCTGATTCACAGGACATAAATACCATGTAAATCTAACTTTGGAAAATGTATTATTTAAACAGCTTTTGGAGTCTTTTTGTCCAACTGTGTCAGTAAGACTAGTAAAATATTATTACACTCAAAGCTATACTGGATTCATGTTGCAGAAATTCTAAACATATCATAGGTAAAACGTTATTTATTTACTTGCATTGGTGCATATTCAATAGGACATTCAGTCCTGCTATCTTTGATCTTTCCCAGGACCGGCTAGTAAATAACCAGTCAGGTCCTCCGGTCTTTCAGGCACTTTTCCGTATGTCTGCTGCTGGGAAGTAATGCAGCGAAGGAGGGGAAACCACTGTGAAGAGTTTGCACGGTAGACAAACTCCCTCACAGTCATCTCCCCTGCTGGAAAGTAATGGAGCAAAGCAGGGGAGACCATTGTGAACAGTTTGCATGGTTGACAAACTCCTCACAGTCATCTCCTCTGCTGGGAAGTAATACAGCAAAGGAGGGGAGACCACTGTGAACAGTTAGCATGGTTGACAAACTCCTTGCAGTCATCTCCCCTGCTGGGAAGTAATGCAGCAAACCAGGGGAGTCCACTGTGAACAGTTTGCATGCTTGACAAACTCCCTCACAGTCATCTCCCCTGCTGGAAAGTAATGGAGCAAAGCAGGGGAGACCACTGTGAACAGTTTGCACGGTTGACAATCTCCTCACAGTCATCTCCCCTGCTGGGAAGTAATACAGCAAAGCAGGGGAGACCACTGTTTGCATGGTTGACAACTCCTCACAGTCATCTCCCCTGCTGGGAACTAATACAGCAAACCAGGGGAGTCCACTGTAAACAGTTTGCATGCGTGACAAACTCCCTCACAGTCATCTCCCCTGCTGGGAAGTAATGGAGCAATGCAGGGGAGACCACTGTGAACAGTTTGCATGGTTGACAAACTCCTCACAGTCATCTCCCCTGCTGGGAAGTAATACAGCAAAGCAGGGGAGACCACTGTTTGCATGGTTGACAAACTCCTCACAGTCATCTCCCCTGCTGGGAAGTAATACAGCAAAGCAGGGGAGACCACTGTTTGCATGGTTAACAAACTCCTCAATGTCATCTCCCCTGCTGGGAAGTAATGAAACAAAGCAGGGGAGACAACTGTGAACAGTTTGCATGCTTGACAAACTCCTCACAGTCATGTCCTCTGCTGGGAAATAATGAAACAAAGCAGGGGAGACCACTGTTTGCATGCTTGACAAACTCCTCACAGTCATCTCCTCTGCTGGGAAGTAATGCAGCAAACCAGGGGAGACCACTGTTTGCATGGTTGATGCAAACAATATGAAAATAATCAATAATGATACAATTAATGTAGCGTTGCATTGAAATTATCTATATGCATTATCTATATCTCCTGTACTAAATAGTACATACAATAACAAATTGTTCTTTAAAAATTGTAAAAAAGATGCTCAAATATAATTTTGGCTTTCAAAAAATGAACACAAAATTTATATTATCAAAATTACGCAAATTATTAAAACTAAGCAAAAACATTAATACTAACTTACTGGCAAAATTCAGTTTCAGTGAAAATACTGTAACAAAGCAATACAAAAATACCATAAAGTCATTTTGCTAGAAATTATACAAATAGTTTAGTTTCAGGCAAATTTACCAAATAATCTAACCATAATGGCAACTCTATAAGTATGTTAATCAATAAACAAAAATATTAAAATCACCTTACACAAAAATTTTCACAAAAATCGTTAGATTAGTTTGTTTTTACTAATTGATGAACTGTCAAATTGAGCAAACAATTTTGACTTTCATACACATGTAAAAGAACAACTAAATTCATAAGGTAAACTTGAGAACATCACAAGTTCACATTAAGGAAAACATTTAGACTGAATGTCAAACAAATTGTTTATAGACAACAAAGAACATATTTTTGTATAACAATGTACAATAATGGGTTTAATAATAATTTGTACAAATTATGTGTTTGTGTACATAATGTAATGCAATACAGTATGTATTAAAAATGTAAGCACACATGTTTACAAAAACGAATCTAGAAAAGAAGACATTGGTTACTATTATCAAAAAAAAGTTCTGAGAACATTGCAAAAATACTGTCAACATTTTGGCCACTAAGCAAATATCATTCGGGTGGTACATTGTATATCAATAGTCAGTTAACACCAAATCAGGAAGTATATAATTATGCACCACACACAGTAAGGGGCAGAAAAAAACGAAACAACACTTGATTAGTACCAGCTGGAAATACACTGGACATATTCTCTGGACCTAATTGGGTGCTTTCCTTCCTGTATTTCTAATGGTTTTTTTGTAACATATTTTATGGGCTGAAAGAATTTGCAAATTATAGTCTGGTACAGTAACCTTTAATTTCCAGAAACACATACTTAATATGACATATTTCAACTTTAATTATGCACAAAAATATGTTGTTAAAGTTTCCATGTACAATCAAATTGAATCAATGAGCAAACTGTTAAACATGTGTTTATTCAGTAAATGTCACAGTAATTTGTTTTGACAGAAACCTGTACTATAATATTCAACAAATATGTATTAATTAATGTCAGTCCATGTTGTTGTTTTTTCAAAAATTAATCATTTTTAGTGGTCTTTTTTTTCACCTTATATCAACTTGATTATGTCACATACATTTTCCATACGAGATTACAGAATTGTTTCATTTTTTCTGCCCCTTAGTATACTCTTTAAAAAAAATCCTCAATCATTTATAAATTTAACCTTAAACATCTTGATGTAAAATCTGGGCCCGTATTCACCAACCTGTTCTTAGACTTAAGACTTAAAATAAAGAATATTCTTGAAACTGTTCTGTTCATGTACTATGAAGGCTCTAAAATAATTTGCGCCTTCGTTTATAAATATGACTTTCAAAACAATTATTCAAAAGAAATAATTTCACAAGGTACATTATTCAGAAGTGAATTAACACGTCAGTAAAAATTCATGTACCATAAAAGCTCTAAAAATATTCTCCAGCATTTATAAATGAAATTCAGTGTCAATCACTCGAAAAAGATGGTACACCTTGTGTACATTAAGCACTTGATTAACACCAGTCAGTGAGACACTGGCATTCATGAACCGTTAAAAGCTCTATAAATTTGATGCATTATTTATATCAAAAAAATATAATATTCATTTTTAGTCATAACCAAAAGACAGAATATCGGATTTAAATTTAGCACTTAAGATAACAAGATTCTGTGTTTGATAAACACACCTGTGCCCAGTTGGTGCTAGATAGCCTATTTCTTAGTCCAATTTAGGTCAAGATCAAGGTCAAAGTGAGGCTGGGTGATATGGGTGGATTGGGAATGGTCATAAGCAACAACTGTGTAAGTATCTTAGTGTTGTAGCAAGCGGTGTAGGTGCTAGATAAAACTGTAAAGTCTAGTTAACCAAGAAACAGCCCATTTGAATTCTTCTAAGTGCAAATTAGGTCAAGGTCAAAGTGAGGTTGGGTGATATGGGTGGATAGGGAATGGTCATAAGCAACAACTGTATAAGTATCAGTGTTGTAGTAAGCGGTGTTGGCGCTAGACAAAACAGTAAAATCTACTTAACCTTGTCACAGACAGACAGAAAGATGGTCAGAAGGATGGACGGACAGGAAAATCACTATATGCCTTCCGCATCAAGATGCCGGGTGCATATAAATAATTTGTTCCATTGTTTATAAATATGACATTCAACGTTTGTTCTTCCCCAAAGAATGTATCTGGTGTCAATTTAGCACAAAATTAACACAATTCAGTAAGAATTCATGTATCATAAAAGCTCTAAAAGATCTGCCCAATCATTTATACATCTGACACTTCATACCAGTCATTTCTAAATGATGGTCCATCTAGTTTGAAATAAGCAGTCAATTAATAAACGTCAGTAAGTAATCATTAACAATAAATCCTCTAAAAAATGTGTTCCACCCTATATATATCTCTTTGACATTCAATATCAATTACCGGTATTCCCAATAAATGGTACATCTGGTGTAAATTAACTCGTCAGTAAGAATTCATTTACCATAAATGCTTTAACAATTCTTCCATTATTTATCAATGACATTCAAATTCAATATCAATCATTTTCAAGAGGTGGTCTATCAGGACAGAAATCATCAGCCAATAAACAAATACCACATGTATGTACCAAAGAGGCTCTAAAAAAATCTCTCCATTGTTTGTTCTCAAATGTGGAAAAATCAAGCGTGAAATCATCCTTAATTAACAAAAGTCGGTACCATAAACGGTCTAAAAATTTGCTCCATTGTTTACACATTGCTCTGATATTCAATATTAATCATTTACAAGAGGTGGTATATCTGGCATCAATCAGTCATGAAAAACCAATCATTAATACTTAATTAGTTTGCATGTACCGTAAAAGCTCTAAAAATTTGCTAAAATGTCTATAAATCTGTAAAGCAACTTCAGTCATTTCCAAGAGCAAATCTGATGGCCTCTGGTCCAATCTTCAGCTCTCCGGTATCTAGGTCGTGGGCAGTGTAGAACTGTGCCCAGACTGGACAGTGGTCACTGACAACCCCGCCCCAGGTCCACCCCTTGGGGATCCAGGGACTGGACAGCCCCTCCCTGACCACGTCATACTTACCTGGGGATAGAAAAGAGCCAGGTAAAAGTTTCATTACAAACATAATGGATGGCACACTATGGGATTGATAACCACACCTACTTTCGTCAAACTCTGACATACAACGTTGACAGTACACAAATGTTTTACATCTTCATGAATGGACCATTAGATACTTGTCAATCAAATATTGAGTTGACCAGACCTTAAGTCTTAGGATGTTAATAATACCTGGGCCCATATTTATAAAGATTCTTAAGCCATTTTTAACTTAAGTTGCACATATATAAGTCAAAATTAGAATTTGTGTTTAAAAGAATATGCTTTAGAACATTTGCATGACTAATGCTAGATATTAATACACTTTGAATTATATTGCAAATTATGTGTCGAAATCTTCCAGAAATGCATTACTTTGTCAGAAAAAAACAATATTTAAATTTGATAATTTTAAGAGATTTTTTAATTTTCGACTTAGATTCTTTAAAAATACCAGACCTAGCCCCATGAACATTCTTAAGCTTCATCTTAATCTTAAATATTCAACCAATCGAAATCCAAGCTTAACTGTTACTAGCATTCTGGTTTTGATACTGTGCTGTATTGTAGGGACAAATGCTCGCTTTCCTGAAATAAGGGACCTTAAGATGTTACTAATACCTGGCCCCATGCCTACGAACATTCTTAAGTTTAATCTTAATCTTAATATTAAATATTAAACCAATGGAAATCAAAGCTTAAATGTTACAATCATTCTCATTGGTCAATATTTTAGGTTAAGACTTTCAGGCATTTTCATTGGTCAATATTTTAGGTTTAGACTTTCAGGCATTTTCATTGGTCAATATTTTAGATTTAGACTTTCAGGCATTTTCATTGGTCAATATTTTAGGTTGAGACTTTCAGGCATTCTCATTGGTCAATATTTTAGGTTGAGACTTTGTATGAGATTGATAACTTTCGTAGTCGTGCAGCCTGGGGCCATATTCCAGAAACATCTTAAGCAGATATCGTTAATCTTAAATTCATAATTTATCATTTACATTTTATTTCATATTTAAATGGCACTGTGCTCAGTGTGTATTTATCATCAACTTTTTATTAACTTTTTTTCATGTAACTGTAAAGGAACTCACCAATTTATATGTAGTTTTAAAAATATTATATAACAAAACTTAGAACTGAAGTGAAAATACTTCAAAATAAACTTACGATGTTTCTGGAATACGACCCCAGGGGATAGGAACAAGGCAAGTGAAATAACATACAGTATACAAAACAAACACACTGATACTGTTACAACCAATAAAGTAGAAAACTTCAGTATGATACTGGTGGCTATGGCATATTTAGAGCATCACTACCAACTGCCTACATGGTGAAAATAAACACAATTGAAAGGAATCACGTTGATGACGGTGATTCATTTTCAGAATCACGGTGATGATTTTGAAGTGGATCTGTGGTGATTAATATTTATTAAGAACCTTAGTCGAAAATAACGAAAAAAAAAAAAAAATTCAGAAAATTTTATTAATGGTTTTTCGGACGAAGATATGTATTATTTTATGATTTTTTACACATAAGTTGCAATATAATTTCAAGTTTAATATATATTTTGCATTTGTCCTGCACAAGTCCCAAAGAAAAATGTTTCAAATCAAAATTTTAATCTTTAGTTATTTTCAGCATAAGTTAAGAATAATTAAGGAATCATTATAAATTTTGGCCCAGATGTCATCGTGGCAATTTTTACATGATTGTCATTATGACTAAAGACCGATTTTGTAGTTATAATTAATCAGAATTGTGATATTATTCTTCCTTTATGCAAGGTTCCTACTATCGTGTGATCCATCACGAACGCCACGATTGGCCACTCGCAGCTGATCGTGGTATTTCTCTAAGATTTTAGGCTTGAATACGAGGTGATGCGAGTCCATACGTTTTGATACGATGTTTTGCGATCTGTTGCGATCTGGTCACAATTTGTCAATTAAAGATGTCACGATCTGACACGGTCTGATCTCCAGTTTAGATACGATTACATATGTTCCGTTGGGATTGTTTCGATCTTGTCCCCAATCAGGTCTCGATCTGACACAATCACCACGATCGGGTTCCCCGAATTAGTTAAGTTACAAGTCACAAGTCCATGCGCTCCGTTACGATAGGATATGATTGTGGTCGCGATGTCTTTCACGATCATGATCGATATAGATCACAATTTGAGCTACAACTGGACCCGAATGATATAAATACGGCCTGACTGACTATTGACTTCATTGTTTCTTGAGATCGCAAAACAACTTAACAGAAATTGGTGTTTTTTCTTGTCTATGATCAATCCCAATCACCATGATTTGGGTGCACGATTAGATAGGATATTTCGCGCTTTGTTACGATGCAATAAGATCTGATACGATGATCCCGATGGACAATTGATCGCAGTTGATCGTGTTAATGGTATATAATTTTTTAATCGTTCAAACTTTTCTACGATTAACACAATTGCCACGACTGACATCAAGATCTGATACGATCTGATAAGATCTGATAGGATCACCACGATTGGTCCACGATAAGGACCACGACTTCAATAGTGGCTCGAATCGTGACAGTGGGAACCTAGCATTACTTAATTTCAAGTCATACGTCCAATTTGTTATTAAATTTAAAACAGTATTCATATTTATAATGTTTTTGTATGTCAAGACGGTTTGTTTAAATTATTTACATGATCAAACGTTTTTTAAAATCTTCTTATAGAATAAAACCAAAAACATAGCCAAATACGGCTACAAGGAATTGAATCACCTTTATATGGTTTTTAACCTCTAAAAGAATCTACATATCAAAATATTCATATCAAAGATATGTCTTTGACCTGTGAAATCAACTACAATATAACAACAGAAATCATATCAAAACTACTAGTTTAATCGGTGATACAGATTACAGTATAATGAAAACAATCATATTAAAATCTAATCTTCATTAATAAGATAGCATGACATTGTCATCAATTGAAAGCAATGTTTACCACACAATAAAGTGATAAACAAGAGCAGGTTGTACCTGTCCCACTACATTATTATAGGAGAATCAGGGGCGTAGCTTCTTTAAGGCCCGACAGGCACGTGCCTATACATTTTTTCCAGAGATGAAAAATTTCAATATACCAAAAATGCAATAAAAACAAGAGGGGGTGGGGTTGAGGGGATCTCCTTGGCTGTATTGATACTTCATTGTTTAACGAGTCGATTACGTCAATATGAAATAAATTACATGAAACACACGCATATTTTACAATTATTTTGTAGAATCCGGTTTTAGCTGAAGTTAGTTGTTTGTAGCCACATACGAGTATAAACACTCCTGGCCCAAATTATTACTTACAGCGTCATTTTGTAGATTCCACCTATTGTGCCTATACATTTTTTGAGTCCAAGCTACGCCCCTGAGAATGCACTTTTAATAATGTCACTTCACTTTTAAAGCTTCTAAATTAAAAGCTGTTATGCCTCAGAAAGTTGCTATCCTGTTGCTTTGGTTACAGTTTAACCATTAAGTGAACTTTAAATTGAATTACCGTAAAAGACCGTCCATAACGCGCACGTTTTCAATAAAATTTGGCTATGAAAATTTGGTGCACGTTATACACGGTAACTTTTATGTATTCTCTTTCATTACCATATGTACTTAAATTGAATTGCAGAACAAGCAATAATTACATAATTTGTTTACATTTACATGTGTTGTTATTACTTGTGGGCTAAGTGTTAGGTTTGTAAACCTGTTTAACCCACAATATTTTACCTTAAAAATATGTTCTTACCAGTGAAAACCTTTTTCGTCTGCTTGGATATCCAGATATTATCATACGTTTTGCTGCCCTTTTTGTTGGCATCACTAATGTTTGTGAAAACACCATCGGCAATACAGTTGTGGTATCCTAGATTACGTAGATCATCAAAAGCTGGAAACAGAAAAAAACTCGTGTAAATACAAATAGTTAAATATTGTGCACATCTTCAAGAAAAGTCAGTCATTTGAAAAATAATTGAGTAGAAATAGAGGATATTTGTTGGTTTCGGTAGAATATCGATTTTAATTCACGAGCGACCATAGAAATTTATATTTTTACGATTGGCACAGCCAAGAGTAAAAATATATATTTTCTATGATCACAAGAGAATAACAAGTCAATATTCTACCGAAACCCAAAAATTTTTCTTTTTTATTTTATGATTTACCACCATTTTCCTTTTCATTTTAATTGCTATTTACGTGGGTTTTATTGGAAAATATCGCAGGAGTCATTTTACAATTTTGAACCCAGCATCATTTCATTTACTGTTTTCAATAGGGCACCAATACAAAACTGTGAAAATTATCAGTGTTTTATTCAGTGAATTACCAATTTTATTTCACTGATATTTCCCTATAAATTACTGGAAAGCACAAAATAATATTGTATATTTATTTTATCTACATCTGTATGTATTTTGTGAATGATTTACTGTAACACTTATTCCTTCAAATGAGCACGTGGTCATGTACTGCTAGAAACTATGGAACATACCAAGAACAATAACTCTTATGAAATATCGTCCTTGAAAAGCTGGACGGCCTATTAGCATTTGTGGCACATTTGCCGATGACTACCTTCTGGCTTTCAAAGGACAAAATGTGGAAAATGACATAATTTGAAAGTGGCAAAAACTAGAAAGCTCTATTCAACTTCAACAACAGATTTTATGAACAAATCTATAATTAAATTAATCTAAAAATTAAGTTTGTTTGTTTTTTCGGCATTTTTAACAGAATTTCAGTCATATCACAGCGGACAGATAACCTACTCAAACTTTTCCTGGGCAAGCTTAGCCGATCTAAGCGGTTTACCAGCACTAAATGCACATACCTATGCCAGTAACAACTCCGCTACTTGAATCAGAGGTAGTGGGAGAATGGCCGTAGAAATAATTTCATGATCAATCGCCACACAAGTTATGTTGCTGGGCTGGGGTTGAACTCACGATCCACGGATTGACAATCCAGCGCTCTTCCAAATGCGCTAGCCATAATGTTACTATGTTTCATTTAAAAATAATGCAATAAACTAATAAACTGAAGAACGTTTCATCCACAACTAATGCTTTTTAACATAAGATTTCTTTCTATTTTCTTTCATCATGTAAAAATTGAGCCATATACCTTTTTGATCTGGAGAAAGGTTGAAGTCACCCAACAGTATGATATCATTTTCTCCTGCAAAGACAATTGCAAATTGAAAAATAGTATTATTATTATACTAATAAACATGTAAAATTAAACATCGTAATACAATTTGTCTAAGGTATACATGTAAGTGGTGTAATGGATGTGGTCCGCCTTGCCATCGGGAGGTCATGACTTTGATCCCTACTCGGGGTGCGTTTGAAGGATCATTTTCAAAAAAGACACCAAGTACTGGTTCTACCAGGAAACAGACTCAAAAGTGTCTCAATGACACCAAGTACTGGTTCTACCCAGGAAACAGACTCAAAAGTGTCTCAGACTCAAAAGTGTCTCAATAAAGACACCAAGTACTGGTTCTACCCAGGAAACAGACTCAAAAGTGTCTCAATAAAGACACCAAGTACTGGTTCTACCCAGGAAACAGACTCAAAAGTGTCTCAATAACAGTCAGGCTTGCGACACAATCAGACTAAAATACACAGGTTTAAATGTGGCGCGTCGTGAGAAAACCGGTCTTAATGCATGTGCGTAAAGTGTCGTCCCGGCACTTTCCGCTTTTATGGTATTATCTGTTTCAAGGAAATCTCTTCTAACATAAATCCTCTGTCGGAGGAAAGTGCCATCCTGGATTAGCCTGTGCGGACTGCACATGCTTATCCGGGACGCCACTTCACGCACATGCATTAAGACCGGTTTTATCACGACGCGCCACAAATTAATTTTTGCAAGAAACAAAATAACACCTTACCCAACAATGAAAAAGCAAAATAAGAATACTATGAACCTTCACAAAAACAATCAATATTTTGCATGAAAATAAAGCACAAACAAAATCTATCTTTGATACAATTTTATCTGTTTGGCCTCAACTCTAATAGAAGTGTCAAAAGTTGTTGCTTCATTTCTAGATAGCTTCAATTAATGAAGAAAGAAACAGACCCCTATTATATTTCAAACAGCATATCGACGGCAGATTGACAATAACATTTGCAAAAAAATTAAGTAATCTACAGACAAATAATACACATACTGAGGCATTGTTTAATATGAGGCCTTGTTTCTATAAACAGTTGACAAATATATATATTATATATAATATATATATTATATATAATTTTAATATATCAACTGTGTGGTCGTTGATGACACTCGCAGGCACGGGAAAATTAGTAGTAGTAGCAGTACTAGTAGTAAATCGATATGAATGGAATGAACATGTCAGTAACTTTACACACATGCCCAACATTGATAAATGTTGTGCACGGAAAGTTTTCATTTAAGTACGCAACTGACCAGTAGATACCCGTCAATTAAGAATTGAGCTGACCAATTACGGGTTTATATTTCAGTGGTAAACACTAGCATATGGTTGCATAATCCAATCGATTTACTTAAAACCCTTGGACAAACAACCTTGGACAAACAGAAAGGCGGAGCGATAAATTTCTGTCTACTGGTTAATTGTGTAGGCGTGAGTTCAAATCATGCTGGAACTGCATGTCAATATTTTTTTAGCTTTGAATATATATTTTTCTTAACAATTCCATCAATATATTATTGCTACTAGAAAATTATATTCCAGAAAAGTGGGAATATGCCTTGTTTGAATATGTGTCTATATTTACGGGAAACCCTGTCAAACCACCCCTCCCCTCGTCCCCCAACAACAACAACACCATACCAGGCAGGGCGTTCTGTATGGCCTCTATGAGGTTCGGGACGTTGTCAATCTCGGCCTGCAGACGTTCGATGTCCTCGTTCTCGAGTCCTGTCGCCTTCAGGTGTACGCTTACCAGGGCACAGTCAAACCCACTGATCTGTTGTAGTAATATTAAGATATGAGGCGCGTTGTGGGAAAACCGGGCTTAATGCATGTGTGTAAAGTGTCGTCCCAGATAAGCATGTGCAGTCCGCACAGGCTTATCCAGGACAGCACTTTCTGCTTTTATGGTATTTTCTGTTTCAAGAAAGTCTCTTCTAAGCATAAATCCACTGTAGGCGGAAAGTGCCGTCCTGGATTAGCACATCGGGGACGACACTTTCCGCACTTGCATTAAGTCTGGTTTTCCCACGACGCGCGATATATGTATAATCTATCTAATGTACAACCAAATTTACACCCATAGTTGTTAGTGAATAAACTAAATGTGTCACAGACACGGATGCTGCCACGATGCATGTTTGGACACAGACAAAGGGCGTCTCGTCAACACTAATTTTTGCCACCACTTATTTATTGTCATATAAATTCTATAGCGGAAAAAAAGACAAAAGGCCATAATTCTGCCAAAATAGGTCGGAGCCAAAGTTCCTTCCTTTACCATCACCTACAAATTAAGGTTGTTCAGCTGTGAAAGTCTGAGCGAAATCTGCCCAGCCGTTTAAGAGGAGTTGAGTCCACAAGATTTCATAAAGTATTATAGTGGAAAAAATGTCAAAGGGCCATTATTCTGCCAAAATCGGTTGCAGCCACAATTCCTTCCTTTACAATCATCTTCACATTTAGCTTGGTCAGCTGTAAAAGTTTGAGTGAAATCCGCCCAGCAGTTCAAGAGTTGTTTCACTTGAGCAATGGTATACCTTGAATGTAGTAATCAGGGATTCTACATGTATTATGTCTGGAGACTTATTGATTGCGTCCATAAAAAAAAAGACACAGCCTTGAAGGCAATGATGAAATGTCTATGATGTCTATGTCAGTAGACTAAAATAATTAATTATTGTGTACATTGTTTCATAAAAGAATACACAACCTCGAAGGCAGCAATGAATAGTCGATGTTGACAGAAGATTTATATATTTCATACGTTTGTACATTTCTGTGTAATTTTTTCGAAATCCAACAAGTGGTTTTAGACGAGAAGATTTTCAAGGCTTTTATATTTCGTACATAAAGAACACAAAACCTTGAAGGTAGCAATGAACGGTCGGCGTGTGAACGGCTTCTGTTTCCTGTCCTTAGCGAGCAGACTCGAGCTGACCAGTGCCACTCCCTGCAGCTCGTCGTACAGAAAACCGTTGTACTCGTTACTCTGCGAGAAAAACATTGCGTGCATTAAAAATGAAGTTTACGTGATATTTGGTCAAAGTATTTACGTTTTTGGTGTTACTGGACAGAATTTCAGTGTTGTATTATATGTATTTAATGTGAATATTGATAACATTCCGCTTGATGTTGCTGGAAATGTATCATGCTTTGATTGGAAATCAAATTTTCTGCGATACACATTATAAATTTCATCACAACCGACTCACAAATCAACTAAAGAAATCTCAACTTAAGCTGTACTAAAGTGAAAATATCAGATCATATTTTCTATGTGAAATCCAACTAGAATTATCACATGAGTGACGGATATACCCCCACAATATGGCCTTGTCACAAAACTATGGCATCCATTAGAAAGAAATGGACAGAGAGAGAATGCTTTAATTTGTGAATGGTCAACAGTGTATTTGGAAAAATTAAATTTCAATAGGAGCCTTAACTCTGTAAACATTAAGTGGTTTGTAACCAAAGTTGAATTTGATCTGTATTTTATGATGTTACACCTATATATCAAAAATAATTTTAATATGTGAAGCCTTTCATGAGTTATTGTCCATGTTTTTCGGAAATTTAAGTCAAAAAGGGGCAATAACTGTGTCAAAATTGAGTGGTTTGTAGCCAAAGTTAAACTTTACCTGTAATTTATGATGCTACACATGTGTACCAATAATTATATAAATATGTCAAGCCATTGTTGAGTTATCGCCAGGAAACCATGTTTTTAGGTAATTTATGTCAAATAAAGGGCCAAAACTCTGTCAAAATTTAATGGTTTGTAACCAAAGTCAAACTTGACCCGTATTTTATGATGCTACACATGTTTGCCAAGAAATATTTTAATATGTCAAGCCATTCTTGAGTTATAATCCGGAAATCATGTTTTTACGGAATTTCAAGTCGAAAAGGGGCCATAACTCTGTCAAAATTTAGTGGTTTGTAGCCAAAGTTAAACTTGACCTGTATTCTATGATGTTACACATGTGTACCAAAAATTATTTGAATATGTCAAGCCTTTATTGAGTTATCATCCGGAAACCAAAAACCAACAGACCGACAGACCGACGGACGGACAGACCGACGGACCAACAAGCTCACTCCTATATACCCCCACTAAACTTCGTTTGGGGGGATATAATGATATTATTTTCAAAAGGGTAAAATACTACACATCAAAGCAATATTTACTAGTAGTAATCTTTACCATGTAAAAAGACCTATACAGGAATCAGCCAGAGACTTTAGAAACTTCATTTATTTAAGAAACTGACTTAAGTTTTCCCTAAGACACATTGAGATGGCGCATTTCATAAATCCAGACAGTACCTAAATCCGGACACCTGAAAGAAAATGCCTTTCTATAATCAAGACTGATAATTCTATGGTATCAATTGATGCAGGAGCCTGCGTCAGCAAAGTATGTTAAGTTTTAACAGAATCGATTTAGCATTAATTCATTTACTTACTACTGTTTTTTCTTCCCTTCAAAGGTAAACATTCACATGTTGGGGATTGAAATCAAAACAGTATCACCGATACATGAAACTTTACAGAGATTTTTTTAAACTTAACAGCAAAATAAGGTTAAAAAAATGTATAATAAGAAATCTTACAAGCAAGCTAGAGTTTAATGTTTATTTTGTTTTTAATTTAACATGTTTTTTAAAAAGTGTCCAGATTTAGGTACTCTCCATCCGTATTTTATACGTGATACAGGCTTGTTTTTCAAAACATCTTTCAGTTACTTTTAGATAGCAATTTTCTCTTAGATTTTGACCAAATCTTAAGATTAAACCCAACTTATTACGTTTGACTTTTTATTTTTGTTTAATGCCAATATCAACGGAAATCGTCCCAAAACCAGCAAAAGTGTCCGAATTTAGGTACTTCACCAGTATGGTTCTGGGTAAGGCGTAGAAAAAAAAATGTCTGTTTCAGGCTACATGCCCCAAAAAATTAGGGTAGGTAAGTATGGAATTTTTTAAATATTTATTTTATTTGGTAAATGGTCAACTTGAAGATTCTAAAACTGAATGAATATTCAAAACATGTCGGAAATATCATTAAACATTGTTTTAAAGTGGATGCTATCAAAACAAAACACTATTTAATCAAAAAACATTTAATTATTGAAAAAAAGGAAATAAAACAAAAAAATATCCAACACACTGAATAAAATGTTGTAGGGTCAGGGCATTTTTTTACGGTAGGTCGGGTAACCTGAAACAAAAATAATTTTTTTTTATGCCTATGTTCTCTTCTCACCATGTACATGCGCCCTGTGGACTCGGAGACGACACACTTCCATTTCCCACGGTGCCCCGCCCACTTCTGGTTGTTAGGGAGCGTAGGCGTGTTGAGCTGATCGCAAATCTGTGAACACGTGAAAAACAAATGACACTATAGAGTTCCATATTGAAGATATATCAATACTTAAAGATATTTCACTGTAGACAAAATATATTTTTTGTCCAAGACTTGTCCCTAAAAAGAAAACAAGACGGCCATGATGGCCCAAAGCGCTAACCTGTGAACTGGTACAGATGAAGACCATACTGTTGTGACAGGTTTGAAAATTAAGGTATCTGAACAATACACAGAGGGGGATAGGATCAATTTTGATTTAAAACATCAGTTAGTGCGATAGGCTAACTATGAGTATGAGTTGGGTAGTGGATGTGCGTTTTTTTGCTAATGGTTCTCAAATAATTTTTCTCGATACTCTTACCTCACCCTTTTTCATTTAGTCATTGACAATTCTGGAAAATGCAGAAACAGTAGATTTTGATGTCTTTTTCGCAAACAGTTTTGGAGAACTAGTTGCAATGCGATAATTGCGATGGCTGTGCTATAAGGTAAAGTTTTGCTTTTTCTTTGACAATTTTCTGTCCAATGATAATAAATGATGTTAATGCAGGCTCTGAAGACATCAATGTTGCATGTACAAATAACTGCATGCAAGTCTTGCAACTGTTGGAAATCAAATTTTATCAATCAATTTTTATGGTCATGCACAAACTGTGTAAGTTTGGTCAACATTGAATCAAAAATTGTGTGTGCAAGCCAATCACTGATAACTTGTTGATGTTTTTTTCCAAACACAAGGGGCAATAACTCTGGTTTTTCAGGCCCGATCATGCTTATATTCGACTTCACCTGTAGTCTTACGTTCATAGACAAACTGTACACGATTGGTGAAGATTGGATGAAAAATGAAGTCTCGATCCTGAATAATGTCCATTTTTGCTTATTTTTTTTCACAAACAAAGGGCACTAACTCTGGTGTTTCTGGTCCGATCTTACTTATATTCAACTTCACTTTTAATCTTATGGTCATAGACAAACTGTGCAAGATTGGTGAAGATTGGATGAAAAATGAAGTCTCTATCCGGAAAAATGTCCATTTTTGCATATTTTTTTCACAACCATGCACAAACTGTGTAAGTTTGGTCAACATTGAATCAAAAATTGTGTGTGCAAGCCAATCATTGATAACTTGTTATGTTTTTTTTTAAACACAAGGCGCAATAACTCTGGTGTTTCTGGTCCGATCTTGCTTATGTTCAACTTATTATTTTATATTCTACAAAAGAGATACTCACCTGGCGAGTGTCATTGAATGCAGCCTTTGAATTAACAGAAATTGTTTATTAAATTCATAAAGATTACTATTGATGAATGAGTTACAGAACTTAAAAACTGCATTAGTCTTGGCTTAGAATAGCTTGTGAACATATTTATTTGTACCACTTGTATACTTCACTTAAATTAACATCATTCTGGTATGGAACTGTCTTGTTAACACTGATTATTGAAAAGCTGCTTTGTGTGGATAAATCGTGAAAGCTATTGACAATGAATATAAGTTGTTCTGTAAAGATGTAAATAAAATACATTAGGACTTTTCTTAACTCTGAGATTTCACATCTATATTATTACAGTGTACTATAAGGTATATTTTATTTTGTTGATAATAAATGTTAAATGGTTAATCGTTTATTGCCTTATACATTAGCAACAACAGAAACAGTTAAATCAAACCCAAAGAAATGGGAAATTATACAGTGTTCAATTACAAACAAAAGCTGAAAGTTACAACATAAGAGGTGGTTGCTCCCACTAAGTTTTCACGACCACTGTTGATCAATTAAGGAGGGCTATTGCAGATCAGTCCAAGGAGAGCTATTGCAGATCAGTCCAAGGAGAGCTATTGCAGATCAGTCCAAGGAGAGCTATTGCAGATCAGTCCAAGGAGAGCTATTGCAGATCAGTCCAAGGAGAGCTATTGCAGATCAGTCCAAGGAGAGCTATTGCAGATCAGTCCACAGGTTGGACATTGACACCGATTAGCACATGAATTTTTTTTATCTATATCTTGTTCATCTGAAACCTGCGCTTTGAAAGCGAATAACAAAATATTAAATTTATAACCGGATTGCCGCCTTAATGATCAGATAACCGGGTATTCGTTCTCTTTCTTTAAAAAAACTTGTAATAGTATTTTGACATAAAAATTGAATAAACTATAACTATGTACTTTTACCTGATCTAGACTATATGTAACTACATCGGGGTTGTGAACATTAACTAACACTGGAATATTAAATGACTATGTAATTGATATCAATTATTGTAACAACAATCTGTGATTCATAAATTTAAGTGGAGTTTTAATGATTTTTGTCCAAATAATAAGTTTTAACTTAAACATATATACAATAGTAAATCACTGTGACCTCTATATGTGTTTTCTTAGACTAATACTGTCAAAAAATAGTGCTTTATTATATAATTATTCATAAATTAAACGTGATATTAAAGTCAAAAACTTTACATTTCTACATTTAACATACATTATACAATACACAATGTAGAAAGACCGTGAAACTGTACAGCTCTTAAATTTGATAGTATAGAGCAGATGTACATGTACGTGGAATTTCGTGACAACGTTTTGCGAATATTGATTGAAGGCTCGTCAAGACAGCAAGAATTCTGCGGGTTTCGCGTGGCAAGTACTGTATAAAACTAACAATATGTGTTCTTGTATGCATTACAATTCAATATTCTATATTATAATAAAAACAAATACATGTAGTTGAAACATGAATCACACAAAAAGAAATCTTTATTTCCTGTTCCCATTAATAAGTTTTTAATTACATTAAGGAAAATATTGCCATCAATTATGGCAACAATTACAACAACTTAACCACTAAGAACAAACCATTCACTGCACTTAAACAACTGAAAGATCAGTCAGTGATTTTTTCACTACGATGTACTAAGAATGACTATATACCTAATGCACCTATCAATATTGTCCCCCAGGGGTGGGGAGCGGTGGGCATATACGGGACTTTAGACTGAAAACAATTCCCGACAGGCGGGAATTGTCACGCCTAATGATCCTGGGTCCAGGTAAATAGACTTTGTTCGGATTTTAGATCCCAGTTAAATATTCCCCCCCCCGGGCCATTTGATACACCAATTAAGCATCCCCCATTAAGAGGACTTAGAAAGAAATGCTTCACTCTAGGGTGGGGAATTAGATCCCCCAAAAATACAATTAGTCAAATGACCCTGAGATTGTCTGCGGCTCCCCCATTGGGGGAAAATATTAATGCATAAGTGCTTAAAGGTACATAAACCTTTCCCCACGGAGTATTAAAACTTTGTCTGATATAACTAGGAACTGGGCAAAATTCCAGAAATATTTTAAGTAAATATAGGATCTGACATGAGTTGTCATTTCATACAATAATTTATTAAATTAGTTCAGAAATTTTGTTAGTAAGCGAGCCTTTGGCAAGCTTACTAATGAATTTCCTGGACGAGTTTAATTAAATATGGTATGAAATAACAACGAATGTCAGATCTTTTTTATCACATGCCTTTAAACGAAATAAAACCGTTCTAATTTTACCTAAATCAGTTGGTAAATTCTCAAAGTTGTGTACTGACGTGACGTCATTTCATGTTGACGACGTCATTTCACCAAAATAACGTCATGCGATTGGTCAGTCAATGAAAACGCTCAATACGTAGCCAATGAAAACGCGCAAAATGTTATCTTACGCACATGTAAGATAGAAATATTTGTAATGGCTGTATTATACGGGAAAGAAGGTATAGCATGTGATAAAAGCGTATCCTAAACTTCAAAATCAGCGGGGCCATATTCCAGAAATATCTTATGTAAAATCGTAGGCTTAACCCATTTCGGTCGGCAGTCAAAAGCCCTGGACTAAGCGTAAGCAAAGTCTCGTAGCAGTTGACATTCAACTTTAGGATGGGTCAGCCTAATTTTTACACTGTTACTATTGTTGTGATTTTACAAAAGGAAATACATCCCACGATGTCAATTGATGTCAATTGATCTTGATCTTGTTTGCGCTACTTGAATATAGAATGATTTGTTTGCTTTTATTTTTTTTTTTCGCTTATCCTGTGACCGGGGAAATACGAATGAAACCGTATTCCGAATAAAATGGGTTAACTTCAAAATCAACATTTTCCCATATTTTATAATACCCAGAGCAACAGATAAGGTGCATATTTGAGTCGCGTCGTTGGAAAACCGGACTTAATGCATGTGCGTAAAGTGTCGTCCCGGATTAGCCTGTGCAGTCCGCACAGGCTAATCCGGGACGGCACTTTCGGCTTTTATGGTATTTTCTGTTTCAAGAAAGTCTCTTCTAAACATAAATCCACTGTAGGCGGAAAGTGCCGTCCTGGATTAGCCTGTGCGGACTGCACAGGCTAATCCGGGACGACACTTTAAGCACATGCATTAAGACCAGTTTTCCCTCGACGCGCCTCATTTGCATTAATGCCCGATTGTGAAACACCATTTACTCCATTTATTAAAAATTAAACGAGTGAAAAATCTCAAATTCATATACCAAATACTAATAAAATGCCAAACTGACTGCGTAACGAGTCATACAGTGAAAATATGAGTGTTCAATGCAATCTAATTAAGAGACCTGTAGTAAATGGATGGAATGTGTGTGTTACCGTTTTACTCCAATTCCCGTCAATCAATTAATGTTAATGGTGTAACACATTTTCAAGTACTCAATTCAATCACTCCAGTGTGTTTTTCAGGGACAATTTGGGGCCGAAATTCAGCCCCATTCCCCTGCTAAAAAGAGTATATATTTTTCCCCTACATTTACTTTTACATTCCCCTCACGATGTAAGCTTTATTTTGAAAAAAACTTGACCAAAATTGGACAAAAATTGACTAAGATAGAGGAATTTTCGTAAACAATCCCAGCAATTTTTTGTAACAAACCACGTTTGTGCATAATCTAAGTTATCATTTGTAGCAAAATAATATATTTATGTTTTATAACAAAGTAGAATATAAAAATGTTATAATACTTTAATACAAAACCAATTCCCCTTTTGCTGTAAAATTCCCCGTCTGAAGGGCCCCGCCACCTTTCCCCCAAATGAGTAAAAAAACAACACTGCACTCAGTAATCAATTAATTATTTTAAAAATGAAAAAAAAAATGATGGAGCATTTTACTCAATTTTGGAAAAATCCTTATCTGTTGCTCTCTGATATCATTTGTTTACTGTTTCTTAATTATGAACTATATTATAAACTACTTCAATTTAAAGAGATTGACAAAATTATATGTATGTTTTCTAAGTACATTACAATAATTGAAACTTAAGTAAACATATTTTAAGACAAACTAATGATGCTTTTGGAATATAGCCCATAATGAAATAAATATTCTTCCCCAATGCTGTAAACTTTCCTGTTGCCAGTCTCAACCCTTCTCGAAAAAGTGTTTAATGCGTATTAAACACTGCGGTATTGGCACCATATTTTTTCTGTGCTAAATGCGCATTTACACTAAGTGTATTTTTTCTGCACTTTTTCTGCATTTTTTACAAAAAAGTGTATTAATGCACTAGAAAATACACTTAAAATACACTTTAAATACACTGAAGTGTATTTTTTTCAGATATAGTGTATTTTCCATGGATAAAAATACACTTTAAATTCACTTGAGTGTGTGATACAGGAAAAATGCAGACAAAATACACTTTTTAATACGCATTAAATGCGTATTAAATACACTTTTTCGAGAAGGGAATACAATGTGTAATTGATTTCCCAAAACATAATAAGACTATAACGGGCTTTATTGATTTCATCAAGACTGTAATATATGTCCAACACAATGTCCACTGCAAATAATGAATAAAACCTCAGATGTAAACACATACACTTTTTACTTATTAACTACTGATTTAGATTAATTAATACTTGTGAATGGTTGTTGAATATCACATATTAGACTACTCGCAAAACTTTGATTTACAATGGTTAATATAGGAACGGATGTTGCCTAACATTAATTGATGTTATTTACTGATTTGGAAAATCACAATATTCAATTTTCTAGTATTTGTTTAACGAAAGAAAACCATTGAGACAACTTGGAATGTGCACATGCGCACCTCCATTGGCATTAATACCGAAACATTGGCTCCATTGGCATTAATACCAAAACATTGGCTTTAGTTAATCTCATTCCGGTTTGAACTTACATGACATTGTATCATGGACTTATTTTGGACTAATGCCTCCAGGCCTAAATTGAGAACAGTTCAGCTTTAATAACTTCAGCTTTCGATGCATGCTTTAGTGCTTTAATATATAGAGGATATGTGTTGATTTCGGTGAATGATCAAATTTTATTTCACGAGTGGTTATAGAAAAAATATTTTCACGAGTGTCGTAGCAACAAGTGAAAATATTATTTTCTATGACTACGAGTGAAATAAATATTTGATCATTAACCTTAGAAATCAACAAATTTTCTTTTTATTTTATGCTTTTGGACAATAAATTTGTAAAATTGCACGAGATAAGCTTAAACTTCACACGTTTGTGTATTCTGACGTCATGAAAATGACATCATAAATGATTCCAAAACTGTTTATCATCAGTACCAATACAAATCTATATTTCACTAAAAAGCATATAATAAATATATATACAACACAATATTATACATTTACATGTCACTGACCTCGGGTCATTTTTTTTAAAATAAACTGTTTAAAATGGTGTTGTTTTTTTCTTGAAGGAGGTTTATGAAAATTATAACAAACAAGACTTGTCACAGGATGTGACGTATGCCCCTGAAGCATATGCTTTTCAGAGGAAGGCAACACAAAGTCAGTTACATGTTTGCAAAAATGACGCTTCCTACAAAAAGAGTTATGGTCCTTGTACTCTGCACTTCCTCTCAACATCCTCTATCAATATATCGGGTTTTATTTTAAATCACTTCAATACTAATGGAGTTATACACTGCACTAGAAAATTAACTGAAGGGGAATAACTCCATTAATATTGAAGAAAGAGTTATGGTCCTTCAATACTAATGGAGTTATGCTCCGCACAAGAAGTGTGACGGACGGATGGACAGACGAACGGACGATGCGATTACTATATGCCCCCGAAGTTCCCTTCGATGGCATAATAAAAATCTCCTCTCTTAAGATATAGAAATAGAGTTGGAAATTTAAAACTCTGGAAAAACAGACAATTTTAATAAAACTTCATAATTACACAATTTAGCATAGTTTCAAAGATATCATTACAACGTCTCAGCAATTATATCATTACAATCTCTCAGTCTTTTATTCTTTTCCTGGTTATTTTCAGTGCATTTTTCACTGTTGTCTTTTTGAGTATATATACTAAACCAAAAAAGAAACTTTCACTAACTTTGAATGTAGATAATTTTTAAAGTCTGAATAGATTTGGCAGAAATCTTCTGTTTGTTGTAAAAGTTTCTCTTCTGAATCTACTGAGATTAACTGATCAATTTTGGAAAGAAGAACAATTTTACAATATGCACATGTATTTATGTGTGTACATCTCTTAAGTAACTGTGACAATTTGGCACGTACTTTACGCGAGTGTCTTTTTTGGTTCAGTATTCAATGTACATTGACTGCATACTGTTTGTACGTCAACATTACTGTTTCTGGATATTGATATTATGAAAACAAGAGCTTTCTCAGGACTATTGAAACTGCTTTGTCAGAGTTATGGGCCTTGGTCAGTAACCATACATAATGACCCCGAAGACATGTGTAAAGTTTCAATTTAATAACTGTAGTAGCTACAGAGATTATGCATTTGATGCACGCAGACCTTAACCAGAGCATTACGCCGACGCAGACGCATGGGTGAGGAGTGTAGCTTGGACTATTCTGAGAATAGTGGAGCTAAAAATCCATTGAACAATCAATTTAAAATAATGTCCTAGACACTTGTCACAGGCTATTACTATTTACCTTTTGCAATGCATCTTTATCTGCGAGCTCTTGGACAGCTATTATACTCAGCCTGCAATAGATGACAAATAATGTGAATCATGAATCACAAAATGTAGAGAAAAACGTCCAAAATGAACAGGCAGATGCTCACCTTATCATTTATAATTTGTGTATGTGTGGATTTTTAGCCTTATTTAACAGTATTTCAGTAATACATGTATAACAGCCGTCAGTTAACTTACTCACACTTTTCATGGGCAAGCTTGGCCGATCTAAGCGGTTTCTCAGTACCAAGTGCACATACTCATGCCAGTAACTGACAACTGCCTTACTTGAATCAGAGGTAGGGGGAGAATGACCATAGAAATTACTTCATGACCAATCCCCACACAAGTAATGTGGCCAGGCTGGGGCTCAAACTCACAAACCCCGGATTGGGAGTCCAGCGCTCTACCAACTGAGCTAGCCGGGCCCGGCTTCATTTACAATTAACCAAGGAATGAGATCTATAAAGAGAAATTGGCCAACTGGGCAATAAACAAGCCAAGGTGATTCATATAATAACGTACAACTGACGATAACAAGACGCTAAGTGAAAGTAACCGTGTTTTTAAATGAAACAACACAATACATTCTTAAAGAATTTGGCTGCATTCAATAGCATTTCTGTTATTTATATGACCTGCAAGCATTTTTCACTAGACTTTTGGAGTTCAAATAGGAATACCAGTGGTAGCATTCCAGCATGAGCATTCAGCATGCTTTTGCAACTTATATATTATGAACAACACCCAACAAAATTTCGGTTATAATATTGATATAGTCAGTGATTGTTTTTTCACTAATTTTAGTGCTGTTTAAAGGCAGTTTCCCCAGACAAAATAACCTGCATTTTGCCCCAAAATTGTAAATTTTATATCCCCAAATACTAAGTATCTAAATTAGAAAAAACAAGAGCTGCCTGAGGACAGCGGTAGACTATTCGAAGTATTTCAGTTGGTACATGTTTTGGATAGTGGAAGGGGCATAAATGTGTTAAAATACAAAACTTTTAAGAGAAGCCTTGTATAGTTTATAATTTTTTGGAACAAAAACTTTAACCACAAAGTCTATGTAAAAAGTGGGCTAACTCTGTCAAAATACAAAACAGAGTTATGGGTAATGTTGCCCCTGATACTAGAGTTGATGACAAAGGTTAGTTCCAAGTTTCAAGTGAATAACTTATGTAGTTTTGAAGTTACCAAACTTTAGAATATAAACTTAAAACAGAAAATCTAATAGAAAAGGGGGCATAACTCTGTCAAAATACAAAATAGAGTTATGGGTAATGTTGCCCCTGATATAAGAGTTGATGACAAAGGTTAGTTCCAAGTTTCAATTGAATTACTTATGTAGCTTTGAAGTTACAAAACTTTTGAATATAAACTTTAACCAGAAAATCAATGTGAACAAGGGATATAACACTGTCAAAATACAAAATAGAGTTATGGGGAATGTTCACCCTGATACTGGAGTTGATAACAAAGGTATATTCCAAGTTTCAAGTGAATACCTTTTGAAGTATTGAAGTTACAAAACTTTTGAATATAAACTTTAACCAGAAAATCTAAGTGAAAAAGGGGCAAAACTATGTCAAAATACAAAACAGAGTTATGGGGAATGTTGCCCCTGACACTGGAGTTGATGACAAAGGTATATTCCAAGTTTCAAGTGAATAACTAATTTAGTTTGGAAGTTAAAAGACTTCTGAATAAAAACTTTAACCAAATTCAGACGCAGACACGGAGGCCGACGCCGATGCCGGGGGTAGTAGGAAAGCTTACCTATTCTTTGAATAGTCGAGCTAAAAATTGAATTAATTCATTGTCAAAAAGAAAGTCAGTAGATGAACATTTGAATATATTAATCATTAAACAATAAAGTAACGAGACATTTCATGAAAAATAAACATTTTAAAACTTTCCCTATTTTGAAATTTGTCACGCTAAAGTTCCCCATTTCATGGGCACAGGCAGTAAGGTAATTTGGAAAAAAAAATCACTGATAGTTTATATCATACCCATTTTCCAAGATGGTCATGCACACTACATCCTGCACCCCAGGATTGTTGGCTTTCTCCGATGAAAAACACTGCAAATTCCATGAGGCGATGCGAACGGCTTTACAATTATTGCACTTAAACGTTGGAAATTCCACAGTAGGCCGTAACGGTTTTTCAGAAAATGGTCCCAACTTGTCCACCAAATTTTCTAACGATCCTTTCGAAAATTCTACTGATGGATTATTGGAATTATTCCGTGAATGTAAAGAAATCACTGATGTTCGACTAGGTATTGCACTATTATTAAAATTAGATGACTTTTTCGATGAAGAATATGAAAGGCTATCTGCTGTTATGTTTTCGTCCAATGTCAACTGAGGCTTAATTGCACATAAAACATTCGGGCCTATACCCTTGACCTTTATCAAGTCATCAATGTTAGTGAATGGCCCTTTTTTATCCCTGAAGGTGACTATATTTTCAGCCAAAGTTTGGCCTATCCGTTTCACTTTCATTAACTGAAAGACATTGGAAGAATTTAAGTTCACAATCACAGATTTACTTTCCTTTTTAATAACCCCATTAAGAGAAGATGCAACTTCATCCTCTTTAGAGTTCTCATCTGTTTTCAGGCAAATTTCATGCTGAATCGCTTTCAGTTTTACGGCACCTACCCCAGATACTAGCGCCAAATCTTCGATGACTTTAAATCCTTTAATTTGTCGACGATAATCCACAATCTTTTTGGCCATTTCGCGGTTTATTCCGGGCAACGTCATCAATTCTTCTTCTGTCGCAGTATTGAAATCAAGCTGATGTTTTACCAGTTCTTCTTTTTCTGCTTCCATGACCGCCATGTTAAAGGTCGCGCTCAGTTGCCGACGATGTTTACGAAAACTGGTTTTCTTTACGTCATCCTCAATTCCGCTTTTCTTCGGAATGCAACAACTGTTCATTCCCCCCATTTTGACTTGGTGTGTGTCTTTTCACTTTTAACTAGCCTTAGATTTATGGGTAAATCAAAATAATCCTACTGAGTTAATGTTTTGAATCTTTTAACACATTAAATGCAATTCAGTTACATGTTAAAAGTAAGTTTCATTTTTCTACCTCCTCTCCACATACAGATCACATTTCTACTTCATTAGCATAAATGAACTCCCATATTATTAAATGCAATTGCAGATCACTTTTTATCATGTAACACACTTAAGTAAAATTAAATAGAATGAAAAGTAATCCATTCACGTGATTGTAACAAAGGTTACATAGAAAGTTATCATACGATTACATCATCACTGCTGGTAGTAATATTCGAGTTATCTTCCAATTTCAAGGTCATGAACAGGCGCTGATTTTGGAACTGTCATATTGGTCCGGTTGTGTCCATCCCTGAAATAAATCATATTTTTGTTAAACATTTAACTTTGTACATTTAACACCAAACATGAAAATAAGAAAGAATGGTTTCAAGTGAACACATTAACACATACAAACAATCATGCATAAAAATTGATATACATTATTGTGTTTTGCTATTATTTTTAATACTGATTTATTTACACTCCAAATAAAATAAATATAATTTAGCAAACCATGTAATTTTTTTAACGGTTAATCAAACTGTTAATGTCTTCATGTTTTGATCATTTACGCTTCACTTTTAATCCAAACCACTACTTATCCAACACTTGTATATACACATTAGCACCCTAACATAATTCCATTTAATCTTTGACATAAATTAAACAACCAATTCTGTACCTAAACCGATAAATCTTTTACCCTCTATATTTTAATATTCTTATAATCCATTTAACGCCTGTTTAACACAAATGGTGCACAGTTCATTCAGTACGTTCCCACAGTTAAACCGATTGTTATCAACAATGATGATAACATAGAGAATATAATAAATCACTTTTATTATCAGTACATTCACTGCGCAGTCTATCACTACTTTCCTTAATAGTCCATAATAATTAACAAGGACGTGGCAACGTGTAGGTGGGTATTTTTGTTTTTTCTTGTATTTTCCATCTTCAAAATATGGTCCCAAAATATGGTCCCAAAAGTTACTTTTTTCAAAGCTAATTCAGTTTTATTTAAAACAGTATTTTTGGAAACATGAGCATCCCCTGCAACCCATTCAAAACATAGAATTCTATTAAACCAGACAATTTTGTTAAAGTGTGTGTCAAAACCTAGAATTCTATTAAACCAGACAATTGTGTTAAAGTGTGTGTCAAAACCTAGAATTCTATTAAACCAGACAATTGTGTTAAAGTGTGTGTCAAAACCTAGAATTCTATTAAACCAGACAATTGTGTTAAAGTGTGTGTCAAAACCTAGAATTCTATTAAACCAGACAATTTTGTTAAAGTGTGTGTCAAAACCTAGAATTCTATTAAACCAGACAATTTTGTTAAAGTGCGTGTCAAAACCTAGAATTCTATTAAACCAGACAATTTTGTTAAAGTGTGTGTCAAGACCTAGAATTCTATTAAACCAGACAATTTTGTTAAAGTGTGTGTCAAAACCTAGAATTCTATTAAACCAGACAATTTTGTTAAAGTGTGTGTCAAAACCTAGAATTCTATTAAACCAGACAATTGTGTTAAAGTGCGTATGTACAATCTCACAACAAACATAGTGACATAGATACAAATAACCAAATAAAGTTAGTTAACACATATTTCTATTTAAAATGGAATAATAGTTAAGAACAAAACTTTGCTATAAAACGCATAGTTGGCTATTTTTAAATCACGAAATAGTTTTCAGCTGTACATGCCCGAAGCTCCAATACATGTATAGACCTTAACTCAACAGTCCGGCCTTCCATCTGTGACAAAGTTAGGTAGATTTTACCGTTTCATCTAGCACCAACACCGCTTACTCCAACACTTGGATATTAACACAGTTGTTGCTTATCACCAAACCTCACTTTGACCTTGACCTTGACCTAATTTGCACTTAGAATAATTCAAATGGGCTGTTTCTTGGTTAAGTAGATTTTACTGCTTCGTCTAGCGCCAACACCGCTTGCTACAACAATTGAGTACTTACACAGTTGTTGCTTATGACTATCCCCAATCCACCCATATCACCCAACCTCACTGTGACCTTGACATTGACCTAATTTAGACGAAGAAATGGGCTATCCAGAACCAACCAGGGGGCATGTGTGTTAATAAAGCACAGAATCTTGTTCTTTTTGCTTATCAGTTATTTTGTTAATTTCATCTACTTATTTTGAAAATAACTGATATGAAAGATCCTCCATACACTCTTTAAACATTATTATGCAGTAACCTAGGATAACGTTTATCATTGTAAGCCTGTGCTGCGATCATACAATCAACAAACCACACAATTACATTACATTTCCTTGTATGACATTTTAACAACTATCCATACCGGCATGTAGATGTACATTGTATCCCAAATGCTAAACATAAGTGGGGCCTTAAGTGTGTCTAAGGTCCACAATATACTGTAATCAAGGGCCTTAAGTGCGTCTAAGGTCCACAATATACTGTAATCAGGGGCCTTAAGTGTGTCTATGGTCCACAATATACTGTAATCAGGGGCCTTAATTGTGTCTATGGTCCACAATATACTGTAATCAGGGTTGTCATTGTGAATGGAAACAAGCGATTTTTATCGAAATTTAAGCGATTTGGCCAGGGGTCTATGGGGCCCATTTGTGGTATTACCTATTGCAATTGTTAAGTTTCTAAAAAAAACAACTGATTTTCTCATGATTTCAAACGATGAATTTGATCGGCAATTGGTTAATAATGACAACCCTGACTGTAATACATGAATGTAAATAAAAACAGAGTGCCATTATATGCACAATTATAGTTCAATGAATTTTACATGTTTAACATTACAATAAAATTGTAACAGAGAATACCAGTTATAAAATCTATCCCATTCAATAAATTTGTAAACTGCAACATGTTGAACTTTTTAATTCAACCACTAAGCTATGCATCCACCTCTTAATAGTTTCAGATAAGCGTGCAGTTACAATGGACAGTGATTACTTCATCTGACCTGGTTTATTGACTCGTTTGATCATTGTACCTGACACTTTGTAAATAAGTACCGGTACATGCACTAAGTAATCTAAGTGCTCGACTGGTGTAAGTCAGTCACCAAGTAGTCTAGTCACTAAGTAGTGTAAGTGTTAAACTGGTATAAATCAGCCACTAAGTGAGACTGGTGTCAGTCAGTCAGCAAGTAGTCCAAGTGCTAAGTAGTCAAAGTGCTAGACTGGTGTAAGGAAGTAGTCTAAGTGCTAGACTGGTGTAAGTCAGTCACTAAGTAGTCTAAGTGCTAGACTGATGTAAGTCAGTAACTAAGTAGTCCAAGTGCTAGACTGGTGTAAGTCAGTCACTAAGTAGTTTATGTGCTAGACTGGTGCAAGTCAGTCACTAAGTAGTCTATGTGCTAGACCGGTGCAAGTCAGTCACTAAGTAGTCTATGTGCTAGACTGGTGCAAGTCAGTCACTAAGTGCTAGACTGGTGTAAGTCAGTCACTTAGTAGTCTATTTGCTAGACTGGTGCACGTCAGTCACTAAGTAGTTTATGTGCTAGACTGGTGCAAGTCAGTCACTAAGTAGTCTAAGTGCTAGACTGACCAGTGTAGGTCAGTCGATAAATAGTCAAAGTGCTTGAAAAGTGTACGTCAGTCTACCACTAATACTGTACCGGTAAGTGCTAGACTGGTGTAATCAGTCACCAAATACTGTAACTGGCTACTTAAAATTGTTGCACATAAAGTGACACATATACACTGTAACTACCCTTGGCCGAGTGGTGAAGGCGTCAGCCATTTCATCCGGAGGTCTGAGGTTCGAGCCCAGTTCGAAGTTACATTTTTTTTTTTTTTTTTTGAACTTCATGTATTATACTTAAGCTCATTAGTTTCGATCCTTAAATCTGTCAAGTTAATACATTTTATGGCATATTTTAGAAAAAAATACACAAATCTGTGAACAAGTCCCTTTAAAGGGTATTTGCGCAAATATACTGATATGAATACAGTTTTGGTGGAAAACAAAGACATGATTTATAGTGAAACTTCACGGGAATTTCGAAATCACTTCCGATATATCCAAAATTTCATGTATCAGATACAAACTGTATTGACGAAATAACATCCCGTTAAATAAACTTTGCTTTGTTTCAATAATGTGGCATAAAGCAAAAACGCGCAGTCTACAGACGTCTTCTTGTGGATTTTTGTGACGTGATTTTCTCTTTTTTGTAATATTAAGTGTAATTTCTTTGTTAATTTTCAAATTGTATACACTTGTTGCACACAAACCTTAACCAAAGAATAACGCCTACGACGACGCCGATAAATGGGTGAGAAGAATAACTCGGTTAGCGTTTAGCGGTTCACTAGTTTGCACATACCTATGCCAGTAACTGACAGTGGCGTAGCTACATGTAGGCCTTGTAAGCCCGGGCCTACAACTTTTTCTCAAAAGTTAAAACAATAAATGGCCTCAAAATGCAATAAAAATCGAATGCTTCGGGGGTTAAGGGTAGAACCATATAATTCCTTATTAAGTGATCAATTAAAAGACAATCTAAATATAAAAGATTTTCCTTTTCGAAATGTGGCTTTCGACACAAAAAGATATAGACTTAAGCGGATTATTAAAGTAAGTATGTGAGTATTTTAGCTTTCATGGGACCGCAAAACTGGATCAATATGCTAATGTTTTTTCGCTCGCTTCGCTCGATCAGTGAACTGATGGATGCTCCCCAATGCGCTTTGCAAAGTAATGGGAATCTAAGTCCCATGACTTCATAGAACATCTGCAAGGGAACGCCCTGACATGCACACACCTCATTTTGATAATGAAGCTACCTATAAGTTTCATTGAATTCTGGTCAGTAATTGCATAGAAATAGACTGAACAAGAACTGTGCACTTTAAAATGCTTTTTTCACAAATCTTCAAAGTCCCATAACTATTTTTTTTAAATCATTGAAGCGGAACATCCTGGTTCAGTGCACACCTACTCTTGGCAATGAAGCTTCCCATTAAGTTCCATTGAATTCTGGCCATAAGTTACTGAGGAATAGTCTGGACAAGATTGTGCACTATATACTCATTTCAGAAATCTTCAGAGTCCCATAACTCTGAGAAAAATCATCGAAGCAAAACGTCCTGGTCCAGTGCACATCTCCTCTTGGTAATGAAGCTTCCCATGAAGTATCATTGAATTCTGGCCAGTAGTTGCTGATAGATAGTCCGGACAAGAAAACAGGACGGAAGGACGGATGGACGGACTAAGCGGCGACTATATGCTCCCCCGAATTTTTTGGGGGGAGTATAAAAATATAGTTATATACATACCAGTTCTGGCTCGCTACCAATTCTTAAGTTAATTAATCCACACCGTAGTACCTGCGCGAAGGTTCAGTGAAAATGCTAAAATATAGACAGTTGGTATATATACCTTTATTCGGGGATGCTATATTATTGATTTGTTTTGTAAATATTTCAGATTATATATATATATATATAGATGTCAACAGCAATAAAGATTTGGCACAGGAAATACCACATTAAAGACATTTATACTAAATATATGTGATTTAAAGTTGAAATTAAAGTCAAATCAATACTTTCGAGCTGAAACAAAATTGTTTCAATAGATAGTTTAGTTTCCAAAGATCTAAATTGACAAACATTTTGTTCAATGTTACATTAGCAATCACACCAATTTTTTTTTTTTTTTGGTGTCTTATACATTTATAAGAAAGATATTTAATACGTGATAAAGACGATGGTCAAAACTTTGGAACCATTTCCGAGAGATTTAATACTTTCCTGGCACCGCATGTAAGCGAAACGCAAGTTACACATTGTCGGCATCACTTTCCTTATTGAATCGCAACGCAATCATAAGAGTATATTTCACAATATTCAAGATGTAAAAGAAATTTTCGTCTGTTCGTCCGTTCGTTCGTATTGACGGAGAAAAAACCCCACTGCATAGTACATTTAAAAATACAACCGATTTAATGACATTCACTTTGACATTACACTTCGGTAAATAACTAATATATATATAATGATTGATGTAAATGAGTGTGTTTGAATGTAGTCAGCTATGAATCACCCGTAGGCGGTGCTCTTTGACCTGGACCGTGACCTAATTTGGACTTAGAATAATTTACATGGGCTATTTCTTGTTTAAATAGATTTTACCGTTTCGTCTAGCACCAACACCGCTTACTGCAACACTTTGATTCTTGCAAACAAAGTGAACATTCCTAATCCACCATATCACCCAATCTCACTCTGACCTTGACCTGATTTGGATTTATAATAATTCGAAAAGACTGTTCAGCACCAACCGGGGACATGTATGTTTATCGAACACAGTTTCTTGTTCAAAGATAATTCACTTATTCTGTCGCATTCCCGACTCAATACCAACTCATACTTTACGCCTCTTGACATTCTGTTATCAAGGAAATGAGCGTTGAGTTGCATCTGCAGTGCTTTAAGCGACACAGTGGTATCGTCAATGAAAAATGGCGGATTGAAAGTTATTTGGGTTAGCTAGTTACGGTATTGATGTAGCGTAAGTAGATTTGTCGTATAATTGTAATTTATTTAAATGCTTTCGTCAGGTGCGGAAAAGTATTACCTTTATTCGGTTGTAAGTTGCAGCTTCGTAAATGAACATTTGAGTCTGTTTGCTTCGCCATTATACGCACATGAAGGTATTTTTCACAAATCATAAAATGGTCGATTTCAAGTGATTGTGTCATTTCAGTATAAATACACGATTTATATACATTGTACGAGGGGTATTCTGAAAGTTTCGAGACAAGTGCTGTAACTATTTAAGTTTTAAATATTTTTCCATTAAATTTTCAAAAAACATAGGTACATATATGTTCTATAGATTTATTGCCTATATTAGAAAATGGTACCAATAGGTCTCTAATTACCTAGGCAACGTCATGTCGACGTGAGCGGGGGAACTTTCATATTTAAAACATATAGTTTTTCTTCACAACGGTAGAACTGTCAAATTTTCTCAATAAACTCCCCAGAATACTTAACACACTTCTGGTATCTATTGACCCAAGATTCAACACAGTTTGATACTCTCTCGAACAACGACAGGCAGATCATCGACGTCATCAAAACGCGAGGCTCTCAAATGTGCCTTGATCGTTGGGAACAGCCAAAAACCTCACGACGCCAGGTCTGGAGAGTATGCGGGATGTCGGATAGTGTCAATGTTCAACTCAGTCAGTGCTGCCCGTTTAATCAAAGACGTATGTGGAGTATCGTTGTCATGGTAAAGGAAGAACCGTCCATTCAGCTCTGGTCTCTTCTTCCTAACCGGTCTCATCAAAACACATCTCAGCACCTTAAATGTGAAAAGGTTGTTTTACAATGAGTTAAGTCTAAGTTTTTGTTCCAATATTAAACATTAATAAACTAGAAGAAATATGTTAAATGTAAATGTGCTACTGAATTATCGTACCTTTGAGTAATACTGCGCCGTAACCGTCTTCCCGGCTGGAACAGCATGACAAAGAACGAGCCCCTTGATGTCAAAGAAGACGATAAACATCAGTTTCTTGGCAGACGTTCTCACTAGTGCTTTCGTAGGTGATGGCGAAATCGGTGTCTTCCAAATAGAACTGTCTTGTTTAGTATCTGAATCGTACATACTAATCCAGGCTTCATGATAGATTATAGGAAGCGGTTACCATAGTTTCTGTACTGTTTCAAGAAATCTTTACAGTCGGCTACTCGCTGCTGCTTTTGTTCGTTAGTCAGAATACGCGGGATCCAGCGTGTACAAACCTTCCTCATATTTAAATGACTGGAGATGATTTCATGCACAGTCGCAGTCCCTAATCCGGTTTTTAAAGCAATGTCACGAACGGTAAGTATTCTGTCAGATCTAAGTAGCGCCTCTATCTCGTCTGCTTTTCCTGACGCTACACTCGGACGTCCTGTCCTCGCAAGGTCCATCGCGTCGCGTGACGTCCTGTCCTCGCAAGGTCCATCGCGTCGCTTGACGTCCTGTCCTCGCAAGGTCCATCGCGTCGCGTGACGGATCATCCTTGAAAGTGTTATACCACTCGTAAGATAATGTCTCTAATCGAGTTTTCCCCGTAAAAACGCAAAATGTTATCGAATATCTCGGTTTATACCGGAAATGACGTTGACAACGTCATACGGTATTGCGGAATAACGTGTGCGAACGTGATGTTCATTTTGCCGCATTATTACGGTCGCGTCAATCCCTGGAATGCAGAGTATTTCGACTTCCACGTCAAGATACCCCGCTCACGTCGACATGACGTTGCTATGGCGATAAGAACTAGCGAACTATTTGTATAGTACTAAAACAAATTTAATTTATCGACTGACCATATATGTAGCTATCTATCTGGAAAATTTTAACTGCACGTCAAATGTATATGTATCATTATACAAACGTATGCACGGTATTTATCAGCTTATTTAACGTTTTAAGGCAGAAAATAACTTAGCTCAACTTTTCGAAGAGAACAAAGTCGATCTATTGTCGTCGCCCTGTCGTCTGCGTCTGTCAGCATCTGCGTTAGTTAAGTTTTTCGGTTAAGTTTTTTGTCAGAGTCCATTTCTCAGAAACTATCAAAGGTATCCATTTGAAACTTCAAATACTTGTTCACAATCAACAGGATACTCCATTACAACAAGGCAGGCGACCTTGTAATTTGTATTTCCATAGTTATTTGCCCTTGGTTGGACTTAACAACTTAGCATATTTTGAAAATTTCGCAATAACTATCAAAGACGTTGAATTAAAACTCAAGGTACTTGTTTAAAGTGCAGACAAGAAAAGGTAACTCTTTCAAGCAATTTTGCTTGAGAAATTGCCCTTTTTTAACTCGTAAATTTCACACTATCTATAAGAGGTATTGATTTGAAACTCAGAGTACTTTATGAAAGTGATGAACTTATTCTGTAGAAAAGAGGAGATAAATATATCAAAGATTTTGGTGGAGTTATTCCCCTTTTTTAACTTAGACGTTTTTGCTGTAGGTCAAATGTCTCAATATCTATAAGAGGTATTGCCTCAAACTTCAAACTACTTCATGATAGTAATAACCTTATTATATAAACAAAAACCTAGAGTACTATCAAATATGAGAAAGTCAAGCGTTCAGCACCCGTAGGCGATGCTACTGTTATATTTATCATACCACGGTTTTCTAAAAATAACACCGAACGAGCTGATTTTTGTAGCCCACAAGAAATATCTTTAAAAAAGATTTTCGGCGTCTGTGGTTATTTTGCAAATAAGAAATTTAAATCCAACTTCCAGCATAAATATTCAAAACAATGTTACTAAGACTAGATCCTAATGTCATGCAATACTAGTACTCAAATACTAAATAATGCCACATGTAGTACCTAACATACCATTCTATATAAATTATTATATACGTTACTTCTTAATATATATGGATGTGTGTGTGTTCTAAACTTCAACAGTTTATATATTCTCTTCGGTTAATTATAAGGATTATCTAATGAAATTAAAACAATATATCCAGCAACACAGAACATGATGCAAATACATCGACAAGCAGGAACATACAAGGCAAGAAACTTTATTAACTAGCACATTTCTGTTCGAACGATGCTCGCGCCTAATTATATATCGGATATTGATCGAGTAGGAGGTCTTTCTGCGTAGGAAAGGCCTGTCCACGGGCAGCGTGTGAAACAGAGAGCGCGGAGCGCTCGAGGATTTTCATACTGCCCGTGGACAGGTCTTTACTACGCAGAAAGGTCGACTACGAGGTCAATATCTGACTTACATACCGGAAGGCGACACAAAAGCCGCATAGCTGAATTGAATACGGAAGGTGTAGAACAGATGGTTCTTTCTACCACGTTAGCAGGTACGTTTTCTCAGTGTATTACCTCAAGATTATTATGAAATTTTAACAAGCCACGCATAGAGTTTTATATAAACAAAGGTTACAATATACTTATTTCAATCCTTACGTAATTTAATGTAAAAGCGATAACTTTAAGCAAAAATAAATTCAACATTTTGCACATAGGGAACCTCATAACCATATATTTTCTTAAAGAGCATTCTAAGCTGAATTGATTTAAGCAATAACAAGGTTATGTCATATAATATGTAAGAAAAACTCGACACAACAAAGTAGACTGTTTTATCACCATCTTTTTACCGGCTACTTTCTAGTTGAATGTAATCCGCCTCAGCGCAAGTGTCATACTGTAGTCTCCAATCTTAAAACATACCCGTGATTTATTAGTGCATACCAATGCTTACCCTGCCAGCATCTCCAAAAAAGAATTGCAAAGCAAGTGTCATAACCTGAAAACATCTCTTTGAGTTAAACCTTTATTTAGAGAGTATAGCCCTACATGACTTATTTATTTAGTGTAATGTGACCCACAGTACAGAATTTTCCGTTGTTAGATTGCCAACAACCATTTCGAAAACATTGTTCCGAAACTGTAAAATATAGTTCACATTGTAGTGGCAGAAAATGTTGTCAGGTTATTTTAGAATCGTCGTTTATCTGTAGTTATGTTTAAGAGAGGCGTTGGCAATAACAGAAACATGCAGGAATGATATGATTTTAATTAGCTGAAATAAACATACAATTCATACACTTTTTATTAATAAAAACGGATATACATAAATTCATTATTTTCAGAAATTTTTATTTTATTTAAACGAAAGTTTGTCATTAAATTGAAGAAAAAACAACAACAACATCGTTTATAGTCTTTTTTTGGCATTGAAATCGTTTCCTTTGTGCTCTTCACTATATTAATGCATTAAAAAATCATATTCAATTTAAATGACATTGTACCATTACATTGAAAAACACCATCGTTTATGAGTAATTATTTTTTTGTTGAAAATGTTTTCTTTCTGCATTGTCATATAAAGGTATTTATGTTCACTATAATTAGTGTATATTTTATAAGAGGCAATAGAAATAACACAAATAAGCAAAAATGAACGTGTACATACGTATATACGTAATATTTAAGAACCACGTAATTATTTAATGTACACTTTATTGAACAATATGCTTATCGTGGACATGTCTTTCTGTGAACAATACAATCCTCGTGCGCGGGTCTATCTTTTTGCACGTGGACGGGTCTGATATCTCCTGAAAGACCCGGGCACGTGCACAAAGACAGACCCGCGCACGAGGATTGTATTGTTCTCGCAGGTCTTTCCGAAAAATATAGACCCGAATGAAACAAAGAAGTGGGTATGTACGTTGAAATATTTATGGCTAGATAAATCTCGTTGAGGTGTAAAGAATACACGAATGTCGACAATATGATATGTTTCAAGTACATATATCTAGCCTTCTCAATTAACTGCGCACTGTCAGTTTGACCCTACACTGACCTGCAGGCGAGCGAGCGTATGGTGATTTCGTCCTCAATATAGACTATCCCTCTTGTGGGAGAATTGTCTTGGATACAATTGATATTCATATAATCACCGTGTCTGTTGTGTACGAATATAAAAGAAAACACTCAACTGTAAAAAGTGTGTTCATTTACATTGTTGCAAAACACCAAATTCATGGCTCTTTCACATGTCAAATATCATGTCAAATCATTTCAATAGCGTTGCGCATATACATAAGTACTCATTGTGTGCGATCTGTTATTCCCTTATTGAATGTGCCATACGTATTCCAAACCTGTTACGAATTCATCTGCTATATTGTTTGGGTGTTGCACCAACTCATGTATGACTAGTGTAGTGGGAATATATCGCTAATTAGCCGATGGGATAAGCCTCAGTCACACATTCCCGATTATGGATCCCGACAGCGTCCCGACAGCGCTGCGATAAAATAAAATAAAGTCTCGAATACCTGGACGCTGTCGGGAGCTGTCTGGACGCTTTCGGAACGCTGTCCAAAGAATCGGGAATCAGCGAGACACGGTCGGCGTTATCGGCCAAGCAATCCCGACAGTTAAGGTTTTCCCTTAACATTAAGGAGACTCAGCCGAATTTGTATAGTCGGGACTCTTTCGGGATAGATTCGGCTATATCGGATCAAATTTGAGACGGTGTCGGGACGTTGTCGGGTATTTTCGGGACAATATCCTGTGGAACGGGAATGATAATGCATAAACATGTATATACGAGTACATATATCACGTCTATAGTATATATCGTGTTTGTTATGCGTGTTTGTGTGCTGTCGGGACACTGTCGGGAGCTATCGGGACTCTGACGGGACTCTGTCGGATCGCATTCGGGAAAATCGGGACTCTGTCGAGACACTGTCGTGACCATATTCGGTCTTTGGATCAAAAATTGAATTTCGAGCCCCACATCTCAGAATATTGTAGGGACTTTTGACATATTTGATTCGGGACGCTGTCGGCTCAAGAACGGCAGGTGGAAGTTGGTACAGATCGCCTGCCAATATAACTTGAATACCACCAAACAATTGTTGGTTGATTTTCAAACCACATGCCTGTTATCCAGTTTCATATGATCTTGGTATGGACAATTCATCAATAATTAGACCGGCGAACTGATGAATGGTGGTTGCATTGGTAAAATTTTGGCATGATGTTCATCGGGATACTGAACGACGGTTACGTACTGTGGAACTATTTTACATCGCCTATGTCAACCAATTATATTGCTTCTTACACTGCATGACGTCATACGAAGTTACCGGAAGAGACATCCGTTTTGGCAAACATTTGCACAAAACATGACAAAAACTCCTCTACCTCCTGTACCTTAAGGCATTATTGTATTTCAGAATGAGGTATTTTGGTTGTATTGTTTCTTTATATTGGAATTTTGAACTGCACAGCGAGTGTTAAGACTGGTAACCACTGTTTTGACATAAGTGTCATGTTCTTGTGTCGTCGTTAATAATTTCGTACCAAATTTGCGAATAAAATGGCTAATTCGGATACGTCGTATCCGCATCGAAAAAATCCTGATTCTTAGTTTGTAGTTTGATGTTTGAGCTTCAGTATGGTGTGTATAATGCCAAAAGGCTATAAAGTAAAATTGTATGCTACATGAAAATCAGACAGTGCCAAAAGGGCCCTTAATAAAGTCAGAACCCTTGCATATACTTTCAGGTATGAAGAGCATACAATCCAATTTAGAGAGGATCATGCGAAGTGGGCTTCCAGTGTATATACATGTCTTTATATTTGATATATTTTCATACTTTAAACAATATGTTTTGAATATGTTTTTTTGTTAACGGTAGTTGTTGTATGTATTCAACCACACAAGTGAGTGTAAAGCTAATTTATTGAAGTTAATCAAGACATACGTATTATACAGTGTATTTGCTTTAAAACCGGTTGTTTTCTTTAATTCATATGAAGTTTTAAAGAAACAATTTTACTTGCAAAATATTCTGGAAATGTAATTGTAGTAACGTTCCGTTACAACGAAACAGTCCTAAATAATAAAATCACGAAAGAGACACTAACGGTTTACTCTTCTGAATGCTAGGTTTGTGAATTTCGATAACGAATCGATTCGTTAATGGAAGAGAACAAGAGATTTATTTCCTGCATGCATGCTGTCAATTTCCCTACTAAAGACTCTTTACTTCTACCAACAGTCGTAAAAGCACACTGCCTTTTCACATATGCATAGTTTGGTGCAAACTGACCATATCAAGGTTGAATGAAACTCGAAATTTATAACAATGGGTTATTTACACAGAAATGTTTTTCTTGGGTCGTCCTCTACCAAAATACTTCAAAATTATTTTGGTTTGTTAAAAACATGGCGGCCAGGGCGGAGCTGGATTTTATTCCTTCAATGACTATATTCAAAACTTAAAAAAAAAAATTGCCAGTTATCACTGTTCTTAATTTATTTCACAGAAATGGTCTTTGGGTGGTCCTCTACCACAATTCCTCAAATTATTTTGATACGTTAAAAACATGCCCTCCCTGGGGGTGTCTTTTTCCTTATATGCCTATGTTGAAAAAAAATAAAAATATTGTCATAAATAACTGGTTTGAATGGTAAATAGCTTTAATATCATAAATGTTCCTTGGTTGACTATTCACCCAATTCCTTCAATGCATGACGCTTTAAACATTATGCCAGGGGGCGGCGAGGTTTGCCGTATATGGCTTTATTAAAAACTTTGAAAATATTCTGTAAACAGTAGCTGTACTTTGAAATTATTCCACAGAATTGTTCAATTATGAATAATTAATTTACCAAATTCCTTCAATATATTATGATTTGTTTTAAAAAAAATGGACGCCAGGGGTCGCAGTTGTTTTCAATATATCGATTCGTTGAAAACTTTGAATTTATTCTGTAACTACTAGCTGAACTTTGAAATAATTCCACAAAATTGTGCTATTATGAATTATTTAGTTCAGGTGAGTGACCTAGGTCCATTTATGCCATATTGTAATTGAATACATATGAAAACATTAACTGAATTAAAAATTAAAGATGATTAAATGTTCTTACATCTTTATTCAAAAATTGGATGAAAATGTGCCGGCAGTGGTCAATTCAGCGCAGCATGGGAGAGCACTGTGAGGAGTATGGGTATTGTGTACAAAGCAAAATGACCAACGTATGATATTATGTGGGTGGAACCTTTGAGTCACTCGTGGGCTTTAACTGCGACCATCGTTTTCTACCACATCTTTACCGTGTACAATGTTACATGGTTATAACAAGACAAACTTGTTTAAAATCTTTATTTGTTAAAACTCATACGGCTGACATTGAAACCGAAGTATTTAACGGCAAACTATAAATGTATAGGCAACAGTTCGTTATTTTAATTGCAAAGGATTTTAGTAAAAAGACCAAACAAACAAAATCATACATTTTGCATATATATAGAAATAAAGCCAAGATTCGTTGTCACTCACAGGAAACATAACACTGCAATATCTTTCACAAAACATCACTGCATCAGTATGGCAAGAGGAACCATAAGGAGTGCGATTCTTGCAGCGACGCTAGGGGCGCTGTTGCAGAGGTCCGTGTTGCAATAACAGAGATCGCCGGTGATCCCCAGCACCGTTTCAGACGCGCATTTGTTTGTAAGAGATGATGTTTGGCATGACCTGACAACAACTGAAAAATGCACAAATGCACAACTTTTATTGCGAAGGTCAATCATAACAAGAAATGTCTTTACAAAAGACAATCGGCGTAGAAATTAATATTGAGGTGTCATTCTTTTGCCCTAAATATAGTACAACAGGACCAATCTGTGACTTCACGAAACCCATATTTTTGTTCCCTATTAAGGAGACTTCTCGGACCCCAGATTTTTCGGTCCCTGCTAAGGAGACTTCTTTGACACTAGATTTTTCGGACACTATAAGAAAACGTATCGGCCCCCAAAATTAATTTGAGATACACTCAAAAATTATTAATATCTGTACCCTGAATAAACCGATCATGTTTTCACCAGTGAAACATGAATAAGCTAAATACTAGTAATTTACGTAAACATAATTGATACACGAATTTGTCAGGCAAATTAAACAAATTAACATTATCAGAAAATAATAGCGGGAATGAATGAGCAGTAAGTGTATGAATTCCCCATTTATTGAAATTCTCGGATTTAGAATTCTCCGAACGCTATTTGATGCGCGTGTATTAACACAGCTTCACCGCGCGCTATTTTTAGCATGATTCTCTGCTGGAGTTGTACTTGCTATAATTAATTCACGGGGACGACAGTCGGTTACAACGTACAATAATATTTTTACACAATGATAAAATAATAGGAAATAGACGCTCAATCAAATTTGCTAATATTTGTTTTGCTTATTTATCAGAAAAATACAAGAAATTTACCACTTTATATTTTAAGCTTGCGAGCTCAACAGGCAACTTTGTACGTTGTGACCGACTGTCGTCCCCTTGAATTGTAGCATTGCAATTGCTATTTATAGAGCGCGCCGATTATGTAGGCTAACAATAAAGTTATGTTATTATGTGAATGAATATAAAATTCTGATTATGACATACAATGTTTAAAATTGTTAATAATAATGTTCATTTCTAAATATGTTTAAAACTTAAATTTACCCGCTTGTGTAAACAAATAATTATGTAAATTTTTAATCCCCAAAAGTATGCAACGGTTATTTGTATACGTTAAACCATCGTTGTGAGTTTGCATTCCCTAGAATAAGAAAATTTGCTATTGGCACATTCAATTTTCCCGCTGCATAATTATCGCAAGAAATCTAGGTCAAAAGTGATCTTAGACAGCTACGCCGAAAAAATGCACAAATGCACAACATTTATTGCAAAGATCAATCCATGATACAAAATACCACACGTAATTCAAATGTTGGTGATACATACTATGAATGCCGCTTTGCTCTACTTTTGACTTTGAACATTGAACGCAGTTATCTTCAGGCGTGAAACCGCTTGGGTTAAACTCATCTGCACAATTGCTGTTCAGTATACTTGCACATTCGTAGCATCGTATCGCCCCGGCAAAACCTGAATACAGTAAGTCATTCAATTAACCAAAGGCCAACCAACAAATAAATATATCAATACATCATGAACTAAATAAAACATTCATGTGATCATATATGAAAATGTATACTGGTATATAAGATTAGTATTTTCCTTGTGACGTGTTAAACTGAATATTTTTTTCGTTTAAATCCCGTCAGTACATTGTTTCGATGTAATTACAGCTAGTACATTCCTTCAAATTTATATATGTGTAAAATAATAACAACAATTATAAAAAAATATAATAAGAATGTATAATATAAAAAATATGTGTGTAGTTCAGTTAAATGTAATTACGCCAATAGGGTTATTACACGTAGACTTTTTTAGGTCACATACCTACTGTATTCAAACAAAAGTTGCAACATGAATGAAATATCCGTTTTCTTTTTTCACAACGGCAAATTCATAGCTAAATAACACTTAAAATTATTTTATAATAATACATAGTGTTACTAAAAATAGTAACATTTTGACGTCGATTACGGGCCGTTACGCGGCTCCGCTGAGCCGATATAATTAATTTATAATTGGCCGCGGCTGATTTTTCGATAATCGAAGAGAATCCGATCGCGCGACGTCAACGACCACGAATGGCGTATTTAGTCAAAATTTTAAACGGTTATATCCGAAAATGCAAATACTGAATATTAACGAAAGTTTGTTGTTAAATTGATTAAATATATATACGATCTATAGCCTATGCATCTTTTAGTTTGAGAAAAAGAATCACTGAACAAAATTGAACAGATCGGAAACTTTTACTGTACCTCAATTTCAATCCATTGCTTCCAACAATAAAAATCCAACAATACTGTAAGCACTTCAATTCCATTGTCTTGTATCCATAAGCCTTAATTTGTAACAATCATGATATTAATTTCATGTTAACCATTCTGACCAGAAACACGATTTACGAAATCGCAATGACTGGTCAGAACGTTTGATTTTATTCGATTCAAAGTCTCAGAATATATTATTTATCCAACTGACACATTCATCATTGAATGATTTATTAAACTAATAGTAATGTATTTTACTAAAAATAAAAGCAAACACGACATAACATTGTCACAACAAAACTGCGAGTCCAGCGAAAACTGGTTTGTTTCGTCACTGTTTTTCTGTTTATAAATTACGTCATTCGTTAGAGTTGCGTCACGTATTGCGTAATTAGTTGAATGTTAAATACAAGTACGGAAAGTTTGTTTGGTGTTTTTATTAACATTTTGTGTAATAAAGAAAGTAACATGATTCTTTTCTTGTGACAGGATAATATGTATTATAAACGATAATATACGGCAGAGCTGGGCCGGGCGTCTATAATCGGCCCTAGCCGTATAACGGCCCTCGGACCGTTATATCGGCAGCGGGCCGATTATAGATGCCCGGCCCAGCTCTGCCGTATATTATTGTCTAAATATCGTATGTGTATTTTTGGTGATTTTATGTATAAAGTGTTAATCCAAAATTATATGTGTCATTACAACATTTTGTAACTTTCTTGTTATTGTTGACTGCAGAGTTATAAAAAATTCTACAAATAATTATAAGTTTATTTCCATGATTAAAGTTTACTGTTGTCTACAATGTTACTGTAAAATTTCAAGTAAATACCTGTATAGCACACCACAAATACGAAAGCCGCAAACCACTTCATCTTTTATTCGCGTGTAATTTTTTACGTGCAACTTATTTGAAGTTCATGCAGACAGTGAATGATCTGTCCGGTTGGGAAGGCTTTCTGCGCATGTGATCTGCGCAGGATTGCTAGGTATTCGGTACATTCTTTTAATAGGACCAACGACCTTGTCATTGTCGAAAATTCAGCTCTTCTTAACCGTAAAATTTTCAAAATTATGTTTACGGTTTATAATTTAAACGTACTGTTTAGTCGTACTCAAGTTCAAAGCTTTTCCGAAGCTATAGTAGTTGTTAAATGATTCCACAAACAGCAATCTTTTCCTCGGGTATGGCGTGACAAACGTTGCAATATTCTATGTCAAATATATTCATTCAATCCCTGAAAATTTTCATTCAATCCCTGAAAAATTTATGTGTTCTTACAAAATAATTGTGGTGTTAAAATATATTTATGTTATAAAAAATATTGTGATGTAAAAAAATAAATAAATTTGTTCTTAAAAATATATTTATGCAGTTAAAAAAAAAATAATTTGTTCTTAAAAATATATTTATGCAGTTAAAATATTTTTGCATTGTAAAAAAAATATATGTTGGGTAAAATTTGCACAACGGGAAATCTTCTTCATTGTAACAAGGATTCTTAATGGCTGGCGGATTTCAATGACAGCTTCCACCAATCGTGATACATCGACTATCTCCGGAATCCTTCGTAAGATAGATGCAATAAATCGTCTGCTGATCCAGAGTGAGCTACCACGACCCGAAGCAGAAGAAATCAAGCCAAAAAGGCAAAATGAGTGTCCGTTCAGGTCAGTATGCAAATAATACTTAACTTTTGGCTACTGAACATCATACCATGTTGTGGTAGAACAGTGAGCATTTCGCGTGTATTTGTAAGCCATGCAATTTTGACATATTTACAGTTGGTGATTGTTGTTTCGCTACCGGACAGTTCGCTACGAAACTGTTTCGCGGCTAGTCAACAGTTTATCATCAAAATGAGGTTGATTCGCTCCGAAGTAGTTTCTACCCCTAAATGTTTGGACCCCAAGAAGTTGCGCTCTTGTTTGTTTAACTACTAACTACTTAAAATAATAACAAAAAAACGCATCTTCTGACTTCTGTTTTTAATTATCCTTCATTCCATTAATATATGTGCCAAAAGTGCTATACATTCAGCCACCCCCATAGTTTGTCATTTAAGAAATAATTATTATAAAACTTCGATTGTTATCTCATTCTGTATTTAGACAATTCAGTCTGTGACATAGATTTTTTGTTGTTGTTGTAAAAATTGAATTATAGAATTTGTAAGGACAGTGAACATTAAGATTTTTGTAAAAATAAATGCTATAGTCAAGTGCCCTGAAATGACGCTGCCCTATTTGGACGCATTTTTTTCTTTTTCAAGCATTACGCCACAGGAAGCTTTTGCTGATATCATACTGCCATATATACTAGTAAACACACCCTAATTTAAACTATTTCTAGAAATATACTTATCTGAGTTTTGAGATGTTAGTGCAAGAATACATCAACTAAAAAAAGTAGATCAACCCATTTTTATATGATTTGCTAATTCAAAAATAACTGGCATTTGGTAAGTCCGTTTATTGCAGAACAGAATTCTGAGGAAAATAGTATATGTCTGTCTGTCAGTGTCACTTACTCCTTTTATATGTCTTGTAACTGTCTTGTGACAATATTAAGTGAATAAGTTATAAATTCCATTTTCTAATGTATATGCCTTATACAAATAACAATTGCAGAATTATTTGTTACTGTATATTTTAAATGAGTTTTACATTGAAAGATAGTGTGTCTGTAAAACATGATCAATCATGAAAATTATAGAGATTTTTAGTTACAATTTGAAAGTAGTGATCTCCTTTTATTTGTTAGTATTGAGTGAGTTATGAGTCACAACTGGGTATTTGTCGAAAAAATACTATTTTTATTGCTGTTACAATTTATCTAAGTGGTTGATAAAAATAACAATATTTATTACTGTTAAAAACACTATAGATTCAAACATATTCTGCATTTAAGTGGTGCAAGTCTATTTTTTAAGTGGTCCAGTGTACTGCAATGTTGAAATGAGAATTTATAGGCAGAAAATCAAATGCGTTATTTTAGGTCCCTCTCAGAAAATGTGGAATTATGGTATTATTTTTCATATAGCATTCTATTTATTAAAATTCTTCTTCTGTTCTTCAGAATGTTTATCTTGACAATATCTAGGCCAAGTTTGAATCTATGTCACCTTTGTCCAAAAAATAGGTCACCATGTCAAATGTTAGAAAAACATTGTTACCACTCTAGAAGCCACATTTATGACTCAATCATAAAGAAACTTGATCAGAATGTTTATCTTGACAATATCTAGGCCAAGTTCGATTTTGGGTCATGTGTGTCCAAAAAACTAGGTGACCATGTCAAATCCTAGAAATTCTTGTTACCACTCTAGAAGCTACATTTAGGATTAAATCTAGATGAAACTTTGTCAGAATGTTTATCAAAATTTATCCAAGTTCAAATCTGGGTCACATGTGTCCCAAAACTAGGTGAACGGGTCAAAACTTAGAAAAACCTTGTTACCACTATAGAAGCCACATTTATGACTCAATCTTGATGAAACTTGGTCATGTGTGTCCAAAAACTAGGTGACGGTCGTCAGGTCACATCTTAGAAGACCCTTGTTACCACTCTTGAATTGTCATTTATGACTCAATCTTGATGAAACATGGTCAGAATGTTTATCTTGACAACATTTAGGCTAATTTTGAATCTGGGTCAATTGGGGTGAAAAACTAGGTCACCAGGTCAATCTTCGACAATTGGTGTACCTTGAACTCAGGTGAGCGCTTTAGAGAATAGCCGTTGTTTCATGGAAACCCCAGATGTAAATGTGTGCACCCTGTAGTCATCACATTCCAATTATCAGTTATTCCAGTTGTTATCACATCCACTGTGACATCTATATTTTTTAGATTATTTCAAAGGCCAAGGTAACCAATGCCACTTTTTTATTTTTCATTAATACTTTTTTATGAAAAATTTATTTACAACTTTAAGCATGCCACTTTCACATTACCTGCCTAGTTAGTTTTCAGATTTCTGGGCACTTGTTCATAGATTTTGCTATTTTGTAAAAATGTCAATAAAGAAACTAAAAAACTTGGAATAATATTCAATAATTATAATAGCAAGAAAATATGTTGAATAAATTTTCTTGCCTTAACCGGGATTCGAACCCGGGACCTTTGGGATTCAAACTAATGCCTAGAAAAATCTTGCGCTTGAATGATAATTTTACCACATGCTACTGTACCCGGTATCAACTGTGTGCATTCGTATAGTGGCCGGTACAATTAATTCATTATATACAATTGTACATCTACTACTGTTTTTTCTGCGCCCGAGAACAGTGTTCCTGAGACAACATTTTATAATTTTAAAAATACATTTAAATATTTTACTGAGCATTTATAAAAACGAGACCTATGTGTTAAGCATCAATTTAATCAATACTTATTTAAATATAATATTTTTGAAAATGTAATACCATATTAGCCGTCGATATGTCCCTTGAAGAAGATCAAACTCAGTGGCCACTGTCTCTCTGTCAGTATTCATTTCGCTTGACTGCAACTTGAAATAGTTTATTTAAGTTTAATTTACTACAAAGAACAGTTTGATTTGCATCAGTCTAAACATAACTTTAAATTTTCCATTTCAGAAAGATCTCGAACTCTTATGAGCAACAATTTGGCAATGCAGGTGTCGTCTTGCTTTGGAACGCCAGAAAGGCCTAATGCTGAAACAATGGGATTGGGACCAGGAAATACTTCAGGACAATCTTCTAAATCTTCAAACTTTACAAATTCAAATCTACATGTGAGACAGAACTTGTCAAGAAAACAATCTAGAACAATGTTTAAAAAAAACAAACCTACAAAGGAAAAAGTGTTCAAAGTAGTATTTCTCAAACAAGTAGACTTGCCCACTAACTTTTCGAAAGATCTGGTTTTGGTGGAAGGCCTCATCAAAATAAAAAGCAATACGGAGCAATCGGAGATAATTTGTGAACTTCTTCAGATACTAAAGAATTGTGACTGTGATGCTGAGGATATTGTTATATTGACCAACTCAGCGAAGACCCTTTCAATTCCCAGCGTGACCACTGACTTCCAGTGGTCATTCGAAACCATTAAGATGAATGTTGGCCAAGGAAAACTTCATGTAATGGTGAAAATAAATGACAAGGTGAGTGAAATATCATAAGTCTACAACGTAATAATTATGTCCTGTTTTAAATAAAATGTAAATTAAATGGATCACAGTTCAGAGCTTTTTTCACCATTTTGTGAATAGGACCTATACCAAAGAAATTGGGATTTTCATGTTCAATTTATTTATACATTGGGACACTTTTAGCTGGCACGGGAAACTCTGTTGCAGAAGTAAAATATTTTTAATAAGTAATTCAATTTGTACAGTGTACAGTCAATGTGTGCAGAACACAAACCTGTTGTATGATCCTATCCAGACAAGTGGTAGAGCTGCTAGATTCTCAACAATCAACAAGCTTAAAACAACACTGGAGAAGAACTGTATTACAGTCTGCAGTGTGTAGTGATGTCAATACTTCATGATATATGTTTCTATTCTACTCTTGCCACTTGTATTATTGTAGGTGTTTGATATCTGTTGAAATGTGTGTATTTTATAAATAAATTATAACAATGGGCATTTAAGAGAAACTAAAAAATGCAGTTTATTGTTGTGTTTGCATTAACTCTTAAATACATTTGTTTTGATTAAATAACATGAAAATAAAAATTCAAACATGGCAGGGCGACCCATCAGCCATGTTCCCTGCTCATCTGTTGGCTTTGCCCTCTGTGCCTAAGCAAAAGTCTGGGGAAAGGCTTGCACATAAATTTATTAATTATTAATTAATAAGTACAAATCTACTAGAAATGATGATACTTGTATTTCGGACTATAAAGCAATCATTCGGGCTATAAAATTCTTCACGAGTCAAAGTCCGAAGGACTATTGTCTAAAAAAGTTTTTGGCACAGACTGTAAATGTACATTAAGTACTGCTATACGCATGCGCACTATCAATAACAGGACTGTAGTGTAGTTAAATTCTCCTTGAATTAGGCGATTTTTGTAGGCGAGAGTTCTAATCCCACGGGAGGCATGTACCAAAAAATTTTGTTTGGCTTTGTATATAATTGTTCTTAACTATTCCGTCAATTTATCATTGGTAGTAGATATAAATATCAGCCTAGAGAGAATATGCAGAGAATAAGAGAGAATATGCACTGTTTTAATATATGTCATAATATTGAGGGAAATGCAGTCGATATGCCCCTTTAAGGCTAATATTTTTTTGGTGTTTTATGGGAATCCCTACCCTATTTTTCGAACAAAGCAAATAAAAATAACAATTGTGAATTTTATTAACAATTTCCGAGCCGACTAGGTATATTATTAATAGAACATATACTAGTTAGGACATAAAAAGGTTTGGAAAATAATATAAATAAAAAAAATACAAATTGTATCTGTCAAATACTTATTTAAATAGTTTGAAACTAAATTATTTTTCAATTTTAAACTAACTTATTTTTAATGAGCTTGTTTTAGCCTTGTCTAATGTAAGTTGAAATTAAAAAAGAAGCTGTGTTTTGAAATTAAATGATTATTTTTTGTCGATCGGTGTTAAAAAGTGATTTATTTAATTTTTTTTATATCCACCCGTCTCAATTTTAATATAAAAGTTCCCGTAAAACAAATAATAAAAAAATACTGGCCTTAAGAAACAGTGTTCCTGTCCACAAATCAGATAATTTATTTATGATCACTATATAAATTAATTTCATTTACCACATTGTCACCTGCCATTGGCCAGTGCTAAAGGTTGTTTGTTTGATATATCAGTAATTAAATTAAATTTTCAAAATGCGGCTGTAATGTTAACAGAGCAAAATGCATTGAAACATGGATTTTATAACTGCAGCTTCAATAACTGTTCAAGCTTTTTATCTCACCTGAGCTCAACATGTTCAGCTCATGATGTGCTTTTTGCAATCACCTTTTGTTCGTCATGCATCCTCAACCTTTTCCTTGTGAACTCACTGGAAGTCACATTTATAACCCCATCTTTATGGAACTTGCTCAGAACATTTGTTCTTAGAACATTCTTAGATTAGAACATTGTTCTAACAATGTCTTTACTGAGTACCGGTATTGACAAAGGTTCATTAAAAAACATGGCAACCAGGGAGGAAGGCAACACCTTAGAATAGTTTAGTTCCTTAGGGTCTCAGGTGAGCGCCCTCTTGTTACTGTACTGTTACTGTGAAAATATGGTTTCAATACAATGTTGAATGAAATACCAGGTATATTTACTGTTTAGGTACGTAGGTGTAACATTATAAAATAAAGTCTTCTCTTTGGTCTATTCTTTAAAATGGATGCCAAACTTTTTTGACACGGCCAAATGTGGGTGTATAATTGTATCTTTTTAATGAAGCCAAAAAAGCTGTCTTTTCATTTCATTCATTCAGTACAGATACACACCTATTAGTTTCATTGCTCTAAACTGGAGAAGTATGACACTGCATTTTGTTGTTAAAGTTAAAGTAAATATCTGCTTTAGGAATGTAAGTCACTGATAAATTTGAAAGTGTATTCCGAGAGCGAATATTGCAGGAACAAACATCTCAGGAGCATTCATCTCGGGAGCATTCATCACAGGAGCATTCATCTCAGGAGCACTCATCTCGGGAGCATTCATCTCAAGAACAAACATCGCAGGAGCATTCATCTCCGGAGCATTCATCTCAGTCTGCAGATTGCATACACATGGAGGCTGGGACACCAACTGTCTTGATAAAAAAGTCCATTCTGCAGGTGAGGTTTACTATGTTGGCAGATTGTAACTTTTCTGTATGTCCTTGTTCACCTAGGCAAATCTGCATCCATGATCCGCAAAAAATGAACAAGACTTGCAGTTAAAATCATTTGAACCTTGTCCATTTGTTTACAATCCGTTTCTGCAAAGGATATCCATAAAACATGTATAAAAATCAATCAATGAGTGATTTTATGCGGTGCTGGACACCAATGTATCTTAACTACCATATTAAGTAACCTGTCATACATGTATGTGCGTGTAAATTATAACTAAATTTCAATTACCCCGGTAACTGCATAATACTTATTTCAGGGTAGGCTTGTACATTATGGCTTATGCTTCACTTTGCAGTTTCTGTTCTAGCTTCACATTAATTGAATACAAAAAAATAAAGAAAAAATCTCTGAAATATGGTAGAAATTATAAATATTGTTTTGTTTATTGATAATCATCAATTGAAATGAATAAAATTATAAAGCATTTATAATGCTTTTCATTTGTATTTTGGAAATTAAGTGTAGGTCTTACAAATTGGTCAATTTGTTAGATTTTGACATTAAAGGTCTCGGTCTTCTCAAAGTACAAAACTACATGTATAGACATTTTTGTTATAAAGTTACGTGGAGCCAGGAGGTGGGGGGGGGGGGGGGGGTTTAGGTTTAGGCCATAACAGTGGAAGTTTACCATTACTGCAGTACAAAATGAAGTTGGAATATGTTATTACTAGTCCTCTACATGGATATGGGATTTCAGTACAAGTGTACAGATATAGGGCAATTTGAAGGTAATGCACATTTTTTAATTGATCGGGGTTTTCACCCGACCAGTAGGGGACTCCTGTATTGCGTGCAATACTGTCAAAGCCTTTTTTTCTTATTTCTCTAGAGTAAGCCTTTTACTGTATTATTCTATTGTTTAAAGGATGATTCGGATGTAGAGATGCTGCCTGAAATTTATGTTAGAAAAAGGAGATGTTTACAATTGAAGGTCAGTAATACATTAATAAACTTTTCTAAAACCGCAAGGCTTAGATGTTTAATATTTAGTATGTAACATCGTATAGTGGTCATCTACAAAGTTTGTTCAAATCATGCCCCTGAGATAAAAACTGGCCACAACCTAGGGGTCACATGATTTATTGTGGAGCCCGCTTGCGGGAAGCTCGATATAGCAGTCACAATGGTTGAGTGTATGTGTGTGGGTGCGTGTGTGCGCGCGTCTGAGCTTGTCCGGACTGTAACTTCATCATTCTTCATGCAATTTGAAAATAATTTACCAAAAATGTTCACCATATGAAGAAGGTGTTTTACCCCTTGGGCAAAGGTCAAGGTGACACTTAAGGCCAAAGGTCAAACATGTACATGGTGCAGCTTGTTAAATAATTTCAAGTATAAGGCCTAGAGGTGTAATTTGGCATGCTACAGCATATGGTAGTCCTCTACCAAGTTTGTTCAAATCATGCCCCTGGGGTCAAAATTGGCACGCCCTCGGGGTAAATTGTTTTCCTTACATATATACAGTGCAAAATTTAAAAATCATCCCTGAAACATTTCATTTTCATTTAGGCAGCTTCCCTACCAAGGGGTCATGTGTCATATTGTCTGGACGTTCCAGTCCGTTCCAGTCCATTTAGCTATTGCCCTTTGATTATTAACAATCAACCCATCTGTTGACAAAGCATTGATATTCTTGTATTCAGACTACTCGTACAAAAAGGGAAGAATCAACATCACATATCAAGGAATCAGATGACGATTGTGACATTGCAGCGGCAATTAAGGCCAGTCTAGCGGACAGGTGAGTTCATATTTTCATGACTATCCAACTGCAACTGTACTGTTATTTGTAAGAAGGTAATAAGTATACCGAGTGCAATTCAGGATACACAAGTGAAAATGGTATATCATTTCTGTGTATTATGCATACTTATAGATCTGTGTATTATGATTGTTGACCCTGTTTACTTTTGTGATCGTTGACAGCTTTACTTTGAAGATAAATCGTATGTATTTTAAATAAAATACTTTGTTTATTACTGCATACTCGTAAGAAGGCTTTTTTAAAAATAAATTACAGACTCGATATTTTCACGTTGGTTAAGTTGGAATGAATGAAAATGAATGAGCTTATTTAGATTGAAGCCTCATATTTTAAGCCTGTTAAAGTGTTTACCTGTTTTTCAGTGGAATACTTTAGGCAGCTTTTAAATTACCTGAGTAGAATATTATGCATAACCATAAATGTAAATACTGTGTCAAAGCATTGTGACGGTGGTGTTCACCTTCAGTGATTTGTTTTCAAATGTGCATGTTTTTTAGTGGAAATCCCAAGGCAATACTTGAAGGTTTGACAACACAAATAGAAATTGATGGGGTAAACATCATAAATTGCGACAGATCTGATGTTCTGGATGGTGCAAGGAGAGGCTTCACCAGAAAAAAATTAAACAACAAGTGCAAACTTAGTGTAAAGTTTTCTGGTGAATACGGCAAAGATGGTGGGGGGCCAAGTCGGGAGTTCATGCGGCTCGCATTGACTGCCATTCGAGACTCGCCCATATTCGAAGGGGAAGCAAATTTAAAAATGATTCGCCCGGACATGCCAATAAGCTAGAACAGCACATTTTATCTCTTATTGCATGCAACACGTACCCATTTAAATACTTGGTCATTCTTCTGGTCAGCTATTCAGTTAATCACATGATTTCTCCGGACCTTAACGTTTTATTAAAACAATACTGCCTCTGCCACTATCTACTTCTAATTATGTTTATATGCCCCCACTTCAAGTGTAGTGGAGGCATTATAATAGCTCATTTTGTTACTTAGTGCTACATTATGTTACTTTGTCCAATCAAGTCTCATTACATCACACATTTTTGGAAAAGTGAAAGATTTACTATAAATGAAGACAATGGTGGTACGCCTATTACTAGCTCTCAATGTTTATGATGGATTTTAGCATGAATTTTTATGCCTCCACGGAGTGGGAGGCATTAAGCATTGCACTTGTCCGTCCATTCGTCCGTCCGTCCGTCCGTCCGTACGTACGTCCGTACGTCCCGAAGCTTGTGTTTTGAACTCCTCTTTAACTAGTGGGTGGATCTCGATCAAACTTTCACAGTTGAATGACCTTAATGTGTAGATGATCGTAAAGAAAGGAATAGTGACTGCGACCAGTTTTGGCTGAATTATGGCCCTTTGTCTTTTTGTCTACTGTAGAATATATAGTGGATTTGTCTGTGTCCAAACATCTGTTTTGGGGGCATCAGTGACCGTGACACATTTCTAGTTTTATTCATACATTATTTAATTTGTTTGTACTTAGAAAATATTCATGTCTATTTTACACAGATACACATCTTATCTTAGTTTAGTTTAAACCTACTTATTTTAGCTTGATTGGATTCAAAGTCTAAGGCTTATTGAGACACTCTTGAGTCCGTTTCCTGGGTAGAACCAGTACTTGGTGTCTTAGTAGAGAAGATCTTGAGAACGCTCACAAAGTGGGGATCGAACCCTCGACCTCTGGATCGCTAGGGGGCCACCATATCCACTACACCACCGGGACCTGTGTATTGGAGATAAAAAGTCAAAATGCGATACGGATGTTAAAGCTTTACATATGTGTCAATGTGGTATGTGGGGTTATTCATCACCTTCAATGACAGCTGAAGTTAAATTTAGAAAACTATGCATGTTATTGAAATTAATTTGCTACATTTTTTAGCTCACGTGAGCACGAAGTGCTCGGTAAGCTAATGGTATTGGGGACCTCTCCTTTGGCGCCAGTCGGCCATCAACAATTTGATATGTGCTCAAGACAGAGACTTTTTATCCAATCTTATCTATCACCATTTCTGTATGACCACAAAATCTCGGATAGGATTTTTATTGGACACAACCACACTATAAATACAATAGTTATTTCAAGTAGTCATTTAAAGTATTGTTAATACCCATCAAAAACATCCCTTAAGCAGACTTTCAATTGTGATTAAAACACAATCTGGACATAACTCAATTCAAAGATTAGTGGATAGATTATGGTACTGAGAGCTGTAAATGCTTCAAGCATTTAATCCTGATTGACATGGTGATATGGATTACCCCAAAAAACACTGTTCCAGCCAGTTTCATAAGCCATATAGTAATTTTTATTGCTTGCTGATGTCTATATGTGGGGGATTGAAATCATCTAAAATGTATTATAAGTTTGGGGAGGGGGGTTGCGGGGGGGTCATACATACATGTTTTACAAACATCTCTTGTTAAAGCTTAAATTGGGATTGAGTGGTAATGGATCGGTTGGCAACAGGCATCATTGCCTGTTGGCTTGAAAAAAAAAGGAAAACATGGACTTTATTCAGGCCAATAATGACACTTCATTTTTCAGCCAGTCTTAACCAGACTTTGTGACTGACCATTATGCTGTCAGCAAAAGCCAAACAAGTTTAAACAACAAACACCTATTTGTAGCCTCATGTTTGTGGAAAAAACAGTTTTAAACAGAAAAGAGAAACCTAATGTTTCATCCAAATCTTGTGAACAAGCCAGAGAGTACGCATTCACAGTTGCCATTTTATTCGCTAAAAATGAGTGGCTTTATTGATGTTGATAACAAGCCAGATACGTTCATGCAGTCAGATCCTATTGAGAAATAATTTTTGCTTGATTGAAAACTGATGAATTGGTTTCCTACAAGTAAACCTTACACTGAATTAAGTGTACATGGAATGTTAAATGGAACCGAATTAATAAAAAATGGCATATCACTTTCTGGTTCATACAATCAAACCAATCTTAGCCCTTTTTTGCATAAATGTGTTATATATGTACTTTTATTTTCAAATCCGTCAGCATTGTATATCACTTTGGTCTGTGTAAGTACTCCGGTGAGGGCTTGAGGCCATCATGGTTTTAAATTTCACATTAATCTGTATATGCGTTAATATACATGTGTACATGTTATGGTTACAGGTGAAGAAAGATGTGATTAATTCTTGTTTGGAAGGATGATTTCATATATCCTTGTACACAGAGGGCCTTCTCCCAGTTTCTTCTCAAACCTAATGTACAACCTGATAGCTGGTAGATCTTGTTGCCCACAGATATCAGATGTTGTGGACACAGAAATTAGAGCACAGCTACAAATGGTATGATTCAACACTAAAAGCACGCAGACTGTAAATATTACTGTCATTTTGTATACAGCAGCTTGTTGTTAATTATACTTTCGCTACAAAGTATAGGGGGGTATACTGGAATAACCATGGACGCCTGTCTGTCCGTCCGTCAGACTGTAGACACAAACTTGTCCAAAGACGTTCTCCTAAACTTTTCCATGTACAACATTCAAACTTGCGTTCATTGTTCCTTCTTATATGAAATTTTGCATGTGCGATTTTTTTCGTCCTACTTTAATCATCCTACATCACCACTTTCAGATGTGGGTGGAGGGGCCAATAGATTTGTCCTTGTCCGTCCATCTGTATATTCATTGTACTTGAGTGTGTGCGTGTGTGTGTGTAACTCAGAAAGTATAATGGCTGGAGTAATTAAGTTTTATAACCATATTCATCAGCATATGAACATGTGCACCTGGGTATTTTGTTGCAGTTATTTTCCGACATCATAAAGAGTTTTGGCCTGTTTTTAGCAAATAATGACATTTTTGGACTTACCTTTAACTCCTAAAGTATACCTGATAGAGTGATATATCTAAAGTTACAAACATAATAATTAGCATGCGACTAATTTAAACAACATAAGCTGAGTTTTGTGACAATCAGCAGAACGTGGGGGCATCCATGTCCTAATGACGCATTTCTAGCTCAACTTAGAATTTCTATAACATGTTTATTACTACTCTAGACTTTATTAGCAAAATAAGTTCCAAAATTTATTTCTCTTAAATCACAAGGTCCAGAGGTGTTATATTTGGCATGTACAATTTTATAGTGGTCCTCTTTAAATTTTGTTGAACAAAACTGGCCATACCCAAGGGACAAAAGGTTTATGTAGATTTATATTGCAAAAAAACATATAAAAATTGATTTTCTTACCTGACTAGTGACAAGGCCCAGAGGTGTAATATTTTGTATGTGACATCATATTGTGGTCCTCTACAAAATTAGTTCAAATCATGCCCTTGGTCTCAACACTGGCCACACCCCAGGGGTCACATGATTTAAATAGACTTAGAGCGAACACAATGCCCCGATACTTAATATTTGGTATATTGCATTGTATAGTGGTCCTGTACAAAGTTAATTTAAAATAATGTCCCCTGGGTCAAAACTAGCCAGGCCCTATGGGTTACATGGTAAATATAGACTTTATTACCATAATATCTTTTAAAAATGTATTCTCTGAAATCACAAGGCCCAGAGATTTAATTGTTGGTATGTAACATCGAATTGTGGTCCTCTACAATTTGTTCAAATAATATCCCTGGGGTCAAAACTGGTCACTCCTGTGAGGTCAGTTGGTTTATTTAGACTTATTTAGATTATATTAGAACAAAATAACTTTACAAAACTTCAAGGCCCAGAGATTGATATTTGGTATGTAACATTAGATCATCATGCTTCTGGGGTCAAAATTGGCTATGCCCAAGGGGTCATATTTTTTATTGTTACAAATTGCTACACAATAGAAATTATTCACTTGCTAGTGAAACATATCTTACAGTCCCACACCAAACGAAGATGACAGAAGTATACATGTACTTGTAAATTACAGACTGACTATTTCCCTTAAATACATTTCACAGATAAAAGAGACAGAAGATATGAGAAGTATCATGTTGCCAGAAACAATGATGCAGGCCATAGAATATGTGGGTGGTGTCCCACTTATTCACCAGAATAAGAAGAACAAACTGCTTGAGCGTTTGTTAGAGTATCTTGTGGTTACTCGTATAAAAGGAGTTCTCTCACTGTAAGTAAAGAAGCAGTATTCACTGTACATGTCGGTACAATCATACAGTATATGAAGCTACTAAATTAATGGGCCAACCAGAAATACCCCCCAAAAAACTTCATACACCTTTGACTATTTTTGGGCACATGAAAAAGAATTTCTGGTTAAACTGGCCGTTACGATCACCACACGTTTTAATTGTAAGTTTCCTGAAACTTGTGATACACAGTTGATCAGTGAATGTTAATATTTCTGTGTTGCTATTCTTATGTTCAATAAAATCTTTCTGAACAAAGTTATTGACTGCAAAATATCATTCCGTATTATGGTGTTGCATGCCTTGCATATATAATGTTGCAGGTTCCTTGATGGTCTATCCTGTCTAGGTGTACTTAGAGCAGTTCGTGAATGCCCAGGTACAATGTCCTCGGTGTTCACTCATCAAAACATTCCTATAACTGCACTACAGGTTGAAGAATTATTTGTGCCTGCTTTTTCTGTGCAGGGGAGCAATCTGTATATTCAGGAACTTCGGACAGAGTCTCACTGGAGGGATTTCCTGCAAGACCTCGAAGGTGATTTATAATAATTTTACTAATATTGCTGGAAATCCTCACTGTCTGTCAGTATGTCCGCACTTTTTGGTTTCCGTTCTCTAACTCAACCAGTTTTCATCGGATCGTCACCAAACTTTCTGAAAATGTTTATTAGCATAAAATGGAGGCCAAGTTCAATTATGCAAGACCTTTCAGTTTTGACCAGAGGTCAAAGGTCATGTCACTGTTACTAAAAATAGAACAAAACTTAATATTATATATACTAAACAACTACATAAGATATGATCATGAAACTTGGTATACAGATTTGGCTATATGTTTGCTTTTTGTCAGTCTGTCAATCCCTTCCTATGTTCACCCATCCGCAGTGATGTTAATTAGCATGAGCCATTGGCCCCTAAAATTTGTCCTGGGCTCATAGATTTTTAGAGAAAACTCCTATGTCCTCTATACCAAATCTACTTAATGAACAAGTGTGGGCTACTTAGGTCAAAATGTTAGTTTATATCCCTGCATCCGTCCGTCTGACTGTCCGCAAAAACAATGAAATATATTGAAAAGTACAAAGAATATGATCATGAAACTTGGTATACATATTCAAAGTGATGAGAGGATTATGCATGACCCATCATTTCTGAGAACACATTCTCTTTTTCTGGGATTGAATGAATATAATTATTGGACCTAGAATAATGCAATGTTTGTCACGCCATACTTTTGGATAAACTTGTTATATAATATCTAATAGCATTTATTTATTAAAATCACTTTGTTTTCATGGCCATTAGTGTTGAAATCCCACAGACTAACTCGTACCTTTCCATGTCTGTGTGGCAGTTCAATTGTTAGTCATTATATTCATAAAGTAGGGATGGGAACGAATATTCTAATGTTCGCCTTCGGATATTCGAAAATAGGTTGAATATTCGAATCCACAATTCAGATTTGAATATTCGGTTTTAATAGAAAATTTATTCTACATAAAACGGAAGTTTGTTCAACTACAAAGTCACATTTAAAGTTTTGTGCAGTCGGGTATTAGTCAATGTTTTGATAACAGTTTTCATCAATTAACCACATATATTGTTTTGATACTGGGCATACTGGAGGGTATCGGTCGACGGTGCCTCTGGCTAGTATATTATTAATGTACTGTGTTTGATCTATTATCTGAGATAAATGACATGTTAAAGTCTCCAAATTAAGACAGCAGAGCTACCACGACTTGCATCACCTATTGTCATCATTGAAACTACACAGCCAATATCATATAAATTTCTCATTCCATATATTACTTTAATGATTATCTAATTAGATTTGAAGAACTCAAATTTCAACAAATTAATTTTTCATTGGAAAAATATTTCAAATAAATCTGGCTTACAGCACATTTGTTTACCCGAAATATAAATGATTATTAAATATACCTTATGAAAACAAAAACAAAAATGTATTAAATGGTAAATGACAGAATCAATCATCAATTATTGTTTTGGAATAATGATTGCTTTATCCCACTTCTTCAAAGATGCATGTAAGATACGTTCGATAGAGGTATTTGTGACAACCAAGATAATTACTATTTTTCAGACATTCAAAATTTCGGACATTTGAATCTAGGGGTTTATAAATGGAATATTCGAATATATTTGAAGACGAAAAAACGAATATTTGAATACGTATCAGGATTCATTCCCATCCCTATCATAAAGTTTAAAAATCTTCATACTTTCGTACTGAAAGTCTGATTAGTAACCATCAATTATTGTTATGGATAATATGGATAGCTGTGTTTGATTAGTAAAAACCACCAATGCAGGTTTTATATGTTCTGTTCACACGTTTGCAGAGAAACCAGGTGGACTAGAGAGTCTTTTGCAGTTTGTCACGGGTCTGGACGCTGTACACACACTTGGTTTTGATCCATCCCCTCAACTGAATTTCAGCCACACAGATGAAGAAAACCCACATGATGGCAAACCGTATGCAAACACATGTGCCAATTCATTGACTGTGCCAGTTGTTCAGAAATATGAAACTTTTTCTGACAGGATGATCATGGCAGTTAGTTTTGGGACTTTCTTCACGAATGAATAGTATTGCTCATATTACATTAAGGTAGTCGTAATAAACTCCCGCGTTATTTTTCTATGTCGGCTCATGTCGGCATTCATCGTAGAGTGTATTCGAGTGTATACGGCTACATTCGACACAGTCCTGTATCACTTCGTTTTCCTGTAAAATTCTCGTTTTTCATTGGAAATAATAAGTTTATTCAAGATTATAGGTATACTTAGTGTTGTATTGATCGCTGGCTGTTTAAAAAGTGGGAAAATTATACCGGTACATGAAATATGAGAAAAAAACCGAACGTTATAATTAATAACCTTTGTATTGCGTAATGTTCTGTAGTAAATATCATTCTCATAATAGTAGTACTTTCCTTTGAAAATGCAGTATCACATAACACTGATTGTAACCGTATTAATGTATATTTACGCAAACAATATTTGCATTTTTATTTCCAATGTGTTATGTGCGTGTCTGTTCTCATTGTTGTGGTTGATGGAGTGTTGATGATTCTTCCGATAGTAAACGAAAATTTAATTTGACTACAGAATGATAGCAATTAATTCAGTCGATCGTCACAGTGTTGTTATTTTTGAGGATTTTACGTCTATATGAACAGCTACAAATCATACCACGCCTAAGAAACAATTACTTGTAGGCCCTATTTTACTTTCTGGCGTTCACAATGCGCGACAATTCAGTGTTCATTGTTCGGAACAAATACGATTTTTATGTTCCTAAATTAGTATTATATAAAGAAAATTAAGACAACCACCCTGTGAGTACTTGGTAAAATTACATGTTTATCATATTAACAATTTAACATTGCGATGAGCTTTCTAAAAAACTGAATGAACCTTGAAATTTCTACATGTAAAACAGTAATTTTCAGTGGAAATAGACTTTTGTTACCGGTCTCAATTGTATTATTATCATTTTTATAATAATTATGTTCCGCTTAAATGACATATATGTACACATTTTTGATATCGACATACAAATTTAATACTTGAAAACCCAACTGCATTGTTATATTTTCATACAAAATTCTATCATTCCAGGCAAACTGTCATATTCAGATGTGAAAAACTGAATTACATATCTATTTAGAAATGCTTGTTTAGAAGTTTTGTTTATGTTTTTGTGTTACTAGTTAATGGAGATATTAGTTAATTAAAGACACATTTCCATGCAGACTGTTGTTTTTCACAATTATTAAACACTCTTTTATGCTCACAAGATTTAAGGATTGTTAATGTCAAAGTGTGATCTTCGCCTGTAATGGTTTTTGCACATGACATGGTTACATGTATGTCGCCATTAATGGCTGGATTAAAGTGTCTCCCCCCACTATGTGAGAGAAATAAAAAGATCTAGTTAACACAATATTTCAGTGTTTGTTTTAGTTTCATTTTTGGTGTTGGCTAAGGGTAACATACGCCGCCGAAGAGGTCCCCTATACCAACAGCTCACCGAGTACTTGGTGCTCCGGTGAGCTAAATACAAAGAAAACACGATTTGGGGTTAATAAATTTCAAGAATGTCAAATTTATTGCTGAACTGTGGGTATTAAAGCTTCCAACACAAAAACACAACAAGATCTTGCTGACTAGCATATTCTCATTTACACACTATACTCGTTAAGTATATTGTTGCCCTTTAGGGACATTTTTTTAGGAAGTCTTAGCTATTTATACTAGTTTACCATCACTGCCATGATGCATCACACACATTTTAACAAGAAGTTGATGAACTGGTATGGCATGAAAAATCCTTATTGTGGCATTGTCACATTGGTATTGTGCCACTTGCATATACATTTAAAACATTTCTCACATTTCTGTAAATGTCTACACCAAAATCATCACTAGGCTGAAGTGTATCAATATAGTCTGTAAGCTGCTCTATTATCTCGTTATAAACCGGAGAATCACATTTGGTTCAAACTGAACATCATCATCAGATGAAGCAACATACTCCTCAGGGTCTATTCCATAGATGTCTGAAATACCATCATCAGGATGTGCCATTGTTGATTCATGTGTAACACTGTTCATCATTCCGTTTATCCAAATGCGACGAGGTGACCAATTGTGCTCTGTCCTAAGACCGTGATTATTGTATGCTTCAGTAAATTCTTCCAAACTCTTATTTATTCTAGGAATAAAAACGAAGTGCAAACAAAAGACATCAATATCACTGTCAATGTCAAGCAGGTTGATACTTTCCAAATAGTAAAACAGGGAATAGTAGGTTTGTATCACTGCATAATACACATCTCGCCAAAGTCTTTCTATTCTAGTGTTGTGAACAGACTTTCCAGCTATAAAACTACCCCTCTGTGGTCCACGTTCCTCTTCCATATACTGAGCTACAGCAACATTTTCACTGCCCCGATCACCTCTTACTCGTCGAGGAAGCGAATATTTTCTAACAGCTTCAATAAACAAGTTCAAAACTGTCTCTGCAGTATTGTTGTTTGAGCATTTCAGATACACTATCATTCTAGAATATCCATCTATTCCTCCATGCGTAACAATTTTCCAACGAATCAACGCATGATGACCATCAATATGCCACAGGAAATTCGGTCCAGGTACACTGTACTTCCTGCGAACAGCTGTGAGTCCCCATCTCACAACAGAACTTGCAGGATCCATTTCTCTTAACAATCTTCTAACACGTCTATGTTGAACATTTACCCCTCTTGCCTTTAAATGCCCCAACATCATACATACACCTGTGTGCGGATGATTATTTGTCACATCCTCCATAACTGATATCAAATCTTCATCACTAATGTTAGAAAACCTAATATAAATCATATTTTCATGTCTTAATCTACGCCATAAAGTTGTCCTGTGTACTAAAATCATGCATGCTATTTCACACAGTTTAAATCCATGCTTGAGCAAGTAGTCTACCTGTTCCAGACTGATGAAGGCAGGTGGTCTTCCGGGATTTTGGGAATGAACTGAACTGCCAGCACCATTGATTATTCTTAACAAACTTGGCAAATAGTTTCTAGGTGTTTGACACCAATAACTTTTAAGGGTTTTAAAACGGTCAATGAGATTTTGAATACTTTCCAAAACATTCACTGTGGGTGGTGGCTGAAGGTCTAATAAGTTATACTCTATGCATTCTAATGCATTAACATCATTGTTCAGCTTGTCTTGGCAATACTCTATATCTGAGCTATCAGCACAGGCAGATTTGGCTTCACAAAAAATGGCAAGTTCATCAAGACTTGTGAAGAGATTTGAAAAAGTTGTCTCCATCTCGCTGAATTGTGGAGTTGTTTCGTTAAGCAGGTTCCTGAAAGTGTTAAATAAAATTCATAAACATATGATATTGAAATTTTAACTTGTCAAATAGGGACTATTGGGTGTCTGAGGAGACAAAACTAATTTATTAGATTTAAAGGGGCACATATGGTAATTCCCCTTTGATAGACATAATATAAAAACAAGAGGACCAAAGGCCCTAGGTCCGTCGCTCACCTGAGACCCGAAGGAACTGGACTGTTCTTAGCAGCTTTTGTGATGTTTGTGTAATAAATGTGACTTCTGACTTCGCTTTTTACCCAGAACCATTTTGAACACGGCTGAGAGGTCATTAGAACAAATGTTCTGATCAAGTTTCATGCTGATTGGACAAAAAGTGTGACATTTTTGAACTGAAGTTATCATTTGAACAAATGTTCTGAGCAAATTTCATGAAGATTAGACAAAAAATGTGACTTCTAGATTGTTCACAAGGTTTCACTAAAGCCATATAAGGAAAACTGCCGCGCCCCCTGGCGGCCATGTTTTTCAATGGACCAGAAACATTTTCTAACTCGGCCGAGATATCATTAGAACAAATGTTCTTAGCAAGTTTCATGAAGATTGGACCAGAAAAAGTGACTTCTAGAGTGTTCACAAGGTTTTACTATAGCCATATAAGGAAAACTGCTCCGCCCCCTGGCGGCCATGCTTTTCAACGGACCGGAACCATTTTAGAACTCGGCTGAGATATCATTAGAACAAATGTTCTGAGCAAGTTTCATGATGATTTGGCAAAAAAATGTAACTTCTACAGTGTTCACAAGCTTTTCCTTTAATTTGACCTAGTGACCTAGTTTTTGACCCCACGTGGCCCAGTGTCAAACTCGGCCGAGATATCATTGGGACAAATGTTCTGACCAAGTTTCATGAAGATTGGGCAATAAATGTGGCCTCTAGCATGTTCACAAGGTAAATGTTGACGACGGACGACGCACGACAGACAAAAGGTGATCACAAAAGCTCACCATGAGCACGTTGTGCTCAGGCGAGCTAAAAATATACAATGTCAAAAAAATACTTTTTTCGATACATGCCTCCAGTGGGATTCAAACTGACGTCTAGAAAATCCTGCACTTCAATCAGAATTTTACTACACTACATTGATCGTGTGTATGCGTATAGCGAAAATTAATGTACATTTCATTAATAACAAATTAAGTACAATGTCCTACAACTTATTTTCCCGCGCCCACGAAAGGTGTTTCATCAACCTTGCTTAAGTACTTTATGAGGTAGCACAATTTTTTTCCGAAGAAAAAACTGAAATAATGTGCATATTCCCCAAATGGCCCTCAATCCACAAACTGAGTTTCATCCACCTAGCTTAAGTACTTTTTTAGTTATCGCAGTATTCAGATTTTAGTTTTCACTTATTTCTGTAACCATAGCAACCACAATTTTTGACTGATGAAACGAATGAAATAACATGCAAAATTCCCCATATCGCACTCGATCCACATACATAGTTTCATCAACCTAGCTTAAGTACTTTTTTAGTTATCGCAGGATCCAGATTTAGTGTGACGGACGGACGCACCCACGCACGGAATGACGGCTACCATTTCTATATCCCTATGCCTTTCCGCAGGGGATAACGATTCAAAGTTAATTAAAATGATATTTATTACAAATCCCATTAGTAAAAGTATCTGTACATAATCTTTATCTTATAATCATATAAATCAATGAAAACTGGAGCATACAACTCACTGTAAACACCCAAGCATTAAATATTTACAATGTACATAGATTCAGCTACACACCACAAGTTTGTGTTCATTGGAATAAATACTCCATCCTTCTTCCCCTCGCACAGAATTGCAGCTATTACTCCCTTTAAAAAGAAATCATATGTTCAACCATGGAATGCATGGAAGCGTGTATGTGTGTATGTTTACTGATTCAACATAGTCTACTGGTACTTAGCTATTATAGCTAAGTACCAGTAGACTATATTGAATAATTTAACAATAAATACTGGTTAATTATTCACATAAATCACACTCAATAAAGCTGAGCATTATAACATTATAAATAATTACAAGTAGATCAACATATTACAGATATTAATAAGATGTTTTTGAAATTACAACTAAAACAAAAGGCAGCCAATGCAGCTGCAACTCAACTGACCTTGGACAGTTGGGAACATTCAAGGTGAAGGTGAGAAAGAGCCAGATGAGGACCAGGCAGCCGTTGAGGATCCACTCCGGCCAGAAGTCCGTCAGGTCTCGAATACTGCTCCACCACGTATACTGACAATACAACATGGCATTCCGGTTATGGCAGGTATAGGTGTTTGGTTAACAAGTTAGAATTAGAATAACAATCACTGAATTGGTTTGATTTTGACATACATGTATATAAAAATTTACACAACGCAATGTTTTACGAAAGTGTGTAGTCTTTCTGGATGGCTTATTTTAAGAAATCATTTTAATCTGATTGTAAATGGCAATACATTTCATAGCTTTTTTTCTCATACAAACTCACAGTTGCATAAAAATAGCAATCCCAAAACAAATAACTTAAACTTTATATAACATACCTGCAATACTAAAATTAACATATAAGTAGGTATGATACTGCTAGTAGTACAAGTAGCTATATAGTAATAAGTAAGCCCACCTGATTTGGGTCATTAGGCTTGGCAAAGTACATATGGATAGTGGCCACAATGAGGTAGGTTCCTGCAAATCTCTGCAGCACGCCAGGAATTCAGAAGTTTTCTATCCTGCCAGCTGCAACTAGGAATTAACTTACATATGAAAGTATAATAATTAAGTAAATTAACCAACGTTATATGTTTTTTCATATGTTTTACATTTTCAGGAAAGGCCTATCAGATTAAGAACATTACAAATTCAGAAAATGCAATTAGAAATATGTTCAACTAACATATATTACAGTTGTTAAATGATGTGCTCAGTTTAATGGTTTAACTGGTACCTCAATGATACATTTACCAAAAATGTCGAACTCCAAAACCGAGTCCAAATAACAACTAATTTATAGTAGCGATGCCAAAGCAGCGAGAGTAGTGTCCCTTGGAGGAAGCTCATTAATATTAATTAGTGGCGAAAAGCGGCCCAACGCTGGGACCATTTTATTTCGGTCTTACACTCATATAAAACGTAAATTTCTGGAATCAATCTACTTTGCATATAGTAATAAGATGATGAAATACCGGGAAAACCATAAAACAATCCACGTGAGTATTATTTTTAGATACGAAAATTCCGCTGAAAAAGTATAAAATCCAATATTTCTTTAAAAAAAGAGGATTACGCTGGATTTCAGGCTACATATTTAACAATGAATTTGTTTTTTATTAAATGCTACCTTTCTTTAGAACGAATTTAACAGCTAAGTTATTGTTTATGGGTCTTTCCAAACCCATGTTAAACTGAACGCAATTCCAAGATGGCGGCGGTGTGTACGAATAACAATACGGAAGAAATATCATTTTTGAGATATATTTGCTGTCGACACACTAGTAGGGATATATTGCATGTATTAAGATGGATCCTATATGTTAAACAAGGGCATATGCGTTGTTAATTGTTTAATTATATGAATTATACAACCAATTACGTCCAACAATTCGTACCCAGTCGGTTCGTACATCTGTCAGTCTGGTATTTCAATTAATGTTAAACTGGATATTTACGAGCAATCGCTATAAATTTTCCAATTGCTGAAACATACACCGTTTTACATACATCTTTAGAGTATGGTTAAGAACTAAATTGGGGCACAATAATTGTTAATTATTATTATTAATTTAATAATTAATTATTAAATTAATAATATTAATAAAATAAATAAATACTAATTAGTAATTACTAGCAGACACTTGTCAATTTGATATTGTAAGTATATGTCTTTCTGATTTGATATATGCATTAAAAACAAAGTTGCATAAAACATGTGTTACAGTTGCAAACGAATAAGTAAAATGTTGACTATATATCATTTTTTTATTTAAAAATCACTGCGGCAAAACAAGTCACATAAGAACAGCTGATTTTGATAAAACCATCAATAAAATGTAATGCAAGAAACATGAACAATCATACCAACTAGTTTTTAAAATTAGGCTGCACACATGGACATTATGTATTCAGCCTAATAATAAAAACTCATAGTTGGTTGTGTTTGCATTACATTTATTGCACCTTGACGGATGATCTACAAAAATAGTCATAACAACACTTCTATGTGAGATAAATTAAATTTTATTTCAGTTTTGTAATCAGGAAACATCCACCTTTACAAAATTACATTTTGTCTAAGTGTTTTATCTTATTAATGAAACAAATGACAGTAGTCTTCATTTTTCATGTATTTTCCCAATTTGCGTCTTATTGCAGCCTTACGGGTGGTGTACAAAAATAGTCATAACAACACTTCTAAGTGAGATAATTATGATTTTATTTCAGTTTTGTAATCAGAAAACATGCACCATTTATAAAATACATTTCGCCCCATAGCTTTTAGCTTTATAAACACAAATTCATAGTTGGGCTGACTTTTCATGTTTTTTTCTTGTATAACGTTTTATTGCACTTTGACGGGTGCTGTACAAAAATTGTCATAACTTCACTTCCAAGTAAGATATTTTCATGCTCATTTCAGTTTTGTAATCAGAAAATATGTATCTTCTAGGAAATATATTGGGATTCATGATCAGAACATCCCCAAAAAATAATGTAGCCATGCTATTTATAGTATTTATTAAAATTTCTTTCGATCTACTATACTAGTCTATAGAGTATAGTGTTACCAAGTTCACTTCCACGGTCATTTTCGTGCATATCATGACCATATGTTAACATCATAAAATACATTGAAAGATTAATATTTAATTTACCGGAAAAATCGAGGAGCGAGTGTAGCGATGCAATTGCATGGGCGCTGCCATATTGTTTTGTCCTAACCTATCAAAACAGCCGTTACAAGTTTTGCATAGTATCCCATAATGCTAATTATAGCCAACATATTTATTTTTATACACCATATAAATATTTTTCAACTTCATAAATATATTTTTCAAGTTCATAAATTTTTTTTTTTACATCACAAATATAATTTTTAGAATATAAATATATTTTAACACCACAATTATTTTTTAAGAACACTTCATAAATATTTTTTTTTACATCACAAATATAATTTTTAGAATATAAATATATTTTAACACCACAATTATTTTTGAAGAACACATACAATTTTCAGGGATTGAATGAATATATTTCGCATAGAATATTGCAATATCACGCCATACTCGGGTACGTTCTCATATTTAGTAACGACGCAGTGTGAAAGAAAAAATGTCGCATGATTGCAAACGCGACCTCGATACCGAGACGTTTCGGAATGGTTGTGATGTTATCGTTCTGAAATTTTGTATTTGAAAATCTTTTTTTCAAAGCTTCACGGACCGTGGGTTAGTTTTATGCATGCTTTCATAGCATGACAGAAAAGTTTTACAAGTAACTTGTAGAAAATATTAACGTAAAATGACATTAATACCATTGCTGTTTTTGATGTTATATGTTACGTGCATATTAATTATACTCGTAATGGCGTTTAAATAAAACTGTAGTATTACGTGAATTAATAAAAGATACATGAGGGACCATTTTACAGAAATCTTGGAGAATATTATGTTAGTGGTGGATAATGTTTATCATGCGAGGCTGAGAAAAATTGTACACTGTTTCGAGCCGAGCATGATGACTAGAAGCTTGATCTTCATCCAACACTCACATAATATTCTATTTATCCTTTTATGATGTGCTCATAAATCATGTAACCGGCGTGACAATATGTCAAAAAAAAAAAGATTTGGTTTCCCATTTTGTTTACTAAAAACGTCATCATTTTTGGTATGACGTCCCATTGAAATACATAGCGTTCTAAACATAACGACCGAGTAAACGTGTGCTAAAAATAGCGATCGAATAAAGCTAAAGTTTATAAGGGTTGTTATCCGATCGATTTGGCTTTAGTAATAGGATAAAGAGCTTCTACATGATAACCGTTAGACAATGTTTAGCAATGCATTTTGACCATAAGGCTGCTATTTCAACTTTCTCTCGACCTACTATTGTTTGAAACAATTTTATTTTGATATACCCTTATTTGAAGGTGTTTTTTTTTCAAACATTTATTCAAACTATGGGAACCAGCGGTCGTATTACCTAGTAAATCTCGAAACGCAGGTTTGACAAGCTAGAGCTATATGAATATGAGGAGTAAGAATATATTTAGCTTCCATACGACACATTATAATAACTTGGTTAGCAGCAGTAAGTCATACAAGAAGATAGCTAATAAGAAAGCAAGAAGCTTTGAACATGATGTAAATAAGAAACTTAATAATTTACGCAGTACAAATCGCAACGCTCTTTTTGGATTATTGATCACATATTGTAATGAAAGAAAACATGCTTTAGCCAATATTTATAAGGGAACATTTTATGAGAACTGTGTTTCACTTAAAAACAAGATTGCCACAAGACCCTGGGTCGCTTGCCTGAGTGGCTAAGTAACTTCTGTTCTAAGCGAGTTTCATAAAACTTCGGCTAAAAATGTGGGCTCTAGAGTGATCACAAGCTTTTCTTCAATCTGGCCTGGTGACCTGGCTTTTGACCTTATGTGACCTGGTTTCGAATGTGTCTCAGATATCATTTGGACAAATGTTCTGAGCAAGTTTCATGATGTTTGGACTATAAATGTGGCATCTAGAGTATTCACAAGCTTTTTATTTAATTTGTCCTGGTGACCTAGTTTTTGACCCGACATGAGCTAGTTTCAAACTCGTCCGAGAAATCATTGAAAGAAATGTTCTGAGCAAGTTTCAAGAATATTGAGCAGAAAATGTGACTTCTCGAGTGTTTTCAAGCTTTTTCTTCAATTTGCCCTAGTGACCTAGTTTTTGACCCCACATGACCCAGTTTCAAAACTCGTCTGAGATATCATTGGGACAAATGCTCTGAGCAAGTTTCTTGATGATTGGGCTCTAAATGTGGCCTCTAGAGTGTTCACAAGCTTTTTCTTCAATATGGTCTGGTGACCTAGTTTTTGACCCCACGTGACCAACTTTCAAACTCTTCCGAGATATTATAAAAACAAATGTTCTGAGCTAGTTTCAAGAAGATTGGGTAAAAAATATGACTTCAAGAGTGTTCACAAGCTTTTTAATCAATTTAACCTAGTGACCTAGTTGTTGACCCCACATAACCCAGTTTCGAACTGATCCGAGATACCATTAGAACAAATCTTCTGGGCAAGTTTCATTAAGATTCAATATAGCAAAATACCCCTCCCCCCCCCCCCACACACACTGGCGGCCATGCTTTTTAATGGAGCGGAACCATTTGCAAACTCGACTGAGATATCATAAGAACATATGTTCTAAGCAAGTTTCATGTTGATTGGGCATAAAATGTGACTCCTAGAGTGTTAACAAGTTTTTTCTATAGCCATATAAGGAAAACTGCCCCGCCCCCTGGCAGCCATGTTTGTCAACGGAGCGGAACCATTTTCCAATTCGGCCGAGATATCATAAAAACAAATGTTCAGAGCAAGTTTCAGGTTGATTGGGCAAAAAATGTGACTTCTAGAGTGTTCACAAGCTTTTTATATGGCCATATAAGGAAAACTGCCCCGCCCCCTGGCGGCCATGATTTTCAACGGAGCAAAACCATTTTCAAACTAGTCCGAGATATCATCAGAACAAATGTTCTGAGAAAGTTTCATTTTGATTGGGCAAAAAATGTGACTTCTAGAGTGTTCACAAGCTTTTCTTTAATTTGACCTAGTGACCAAGTTTTTGACCCAACATGACCCAGTTTCAAACTTGTCTGAGATATCATTGGGACAAATGTTCTGACCAAGTTTCATGAAGATCGGGCAACAAGTGTAGCCTCTAGATTCACGGTTCACGACGCACTACGGACAACGTACAAAAGGCGATCACAAAAGCTCACCATGAGCAATTTGTGCTCATAACTTATGATTATTTACAAATATGGACAATATCTACCACTATTCTAAAAAAAGTATTTTCTGCGTATACCGTACGCAGTTTTCTGATAATTCTCTGATTTTTCAAGTATTTTATGGTATGTTATTCAAAATGAACATTGCAGAAAAGTAAAAACATTAATATATCTTTTTCTTTCTTTCAAACGATCAAAAACATGTTATTAATCATTAAAAAATGGATTTTGTGAAAATCTTGTTAATTTCATTTTCACCAGTAAGTCTCCTTAAAATCTGGCCTTTCTTATTGTGCATGGGATGTTCTCACCTTCCAATATTCCATAGGATGTTCTCACCTTCCAATAGTCCATAGGATGTTCTCACCTTCCAATAGTCCATAGGATGTTCTCACCTTCCAATAGTCCATAGGATGTTCTCACCTTCCAATAGTCCATAGGATGTTCTCACCTTCCAATAGTCCATAGGATGTTCTCACCTTCTAATAGTCCATAGGATGTTCTCACCTTCCCATAGTCCATAGGATGTTCTCACCTTTCAATAGTCCATAGGATGTTCTCACCTTCCAATAGTCCATAGGATGTTCTCACCTTCCAATAGTCCTGCTGGTCATGGAAGTGGCCAGAGTCACTAAGGATTCACCGGAAGTTCTTCGTATGTAATTTATAGGGCATTCGTTTTAAGCTCGACTTTTCGAAGACACTTATTATTCATAATTCTAAATCTCAGTAAACTAAGAGCTAAGTTTCTACGGGGAACATCAAAATAATGCTCAAACTGAAGTTCTTGCGTATAGGTTTTATACATTTGAAATTTTGATGTATTGACTATGCCAAAACTGAATAAACTGATCATTCAATCTAGTTTTGACTAGGTTTTTGAACACTTTTACGCTATTTACACTCTGACAATCAAAATTAACACTTAAGCCAAGTTCAGTTAACATATTTTCAACACATGACATCCAACTTTATAATGTTTCCCTATGGAGACAATAGACTGCCCTGTACAGTATATATGTATATAAGTATATTTTACAAGTATATTTTACAACTATTAACAAGATTCACGTTGTTTCAATCTTACCCCAGTAAGTAAGAAGTCTACATTTTGCCTATACTGAAATATACTGTACTTAATAAAACTATTTTAACAATATTTTAAATTGCAAAAAGACAAAAGGTGGGTAAAAACAAGAAATTGATAAAATAACATTATATGACACTATGACACAACTTACTTGCATAAATAATAACAAGGATTTTGTCACTTACTGTTACACAGCATCATATGTTTATCAAATAAACAGGAAAAAACTCGGGGTCAATGCTTATCTAAGAGCGCCAGCAACTAAAAACTCTTTACACACATTACTTAAAAAAACAACAGAAAATACATCATTATGTAGAATAAAGTTTGCAACTACATATAATTACTCTTTTAAATGTATATTGTAATTTAAACTTACAAAGTTTATCCAAAGATCTGCAATCTATGTAATTACAAATGTGTATCTTTTAAAATTTATTCAAAAATGTGTAAACTGGTGTTTACTTTCCCACCCACTGCCTAAGTATAATTAACTTGCACAATCTTTATTCTAAATATGTAAAACTTACCAACACTTAAATACATGGTATATTCAGATAACTATTCAATATTTAACACATATACATATAATTAACTCTTTTCAAACTTACCTGTTATCATGTTGCCATGCTTTTGGTATCAAGCGGTAAATTGATCTGAAACAATTGCATTGTGTCTGTTTTATATTACTTTGCACAAACATGTCAAACAGCATGTGGCTGTTAATGTCTGCAGGACCAATATTTCAGACCTTCCGTCCAAATGTTGAATATTTTAGAAAATAAACATTCAAAACAACAGAGATTTCAGACTTTCCGTCCAAATGTTGAATAGTTTAGAAATAAAGCTTTCAAAACAACAAAAAATTTCTTGGATAGCGAAATTAATTGACCTCCTAGATGTCACGCCATTTACGTTCTACTGGAAAATAGCAAAGCCCTTTCTTTGCGTAACGAAGTACTTAAAATAAAAAGAATTCCATTGAACAAAGAAGAAAACAATGGATTATTTTTTGTGTTATCAATCAATCTAACTATCACAAAGTTAATCATTAAAGCCCACAGTTCTAGTTCAGGAACTATTAAATGTATGTATATACTCGAATAAAGGTTATCGATTATGTTAATGTTTTAGGTCATTTTGTTTTAAAAACTTATGCGCATTTCACTTGTACAAAAGTTCAACTTAACGGAATATTTCAGGTAATGTTTAAAACTATGATGTATAAGATTTTCAATTGCAAATAGGTGCGCATTAGTCTGAGCTATTATGTTTACCATAGAGTCAGAAAAACTACATAAATCTACTCTACTTCTTTACAAATTTACAAATTAACTATAGTTGGCGCTGCGAGCATTCAAATTTGCGCTAATTGCCTAAAGGTCGACGAGAACAATTGGCTATCACCAGGTTGTGTCAAGGTTATCTGGACAAAGATGCTGGGCTTTCAGTATTGACTGGTCAAAATAAACCTTTAACAATAAATGAGGCACTCAATGCCATCAGGTGGTACCAATGAACAAAAATATATTTTATAAATCAAAAGACTACAAACATATGATTACCTGTCAGTAAGGGTGGATAATATGATACACCTTTAGTCAAAGCAGTACACATAATGTTGTTGAAATACCTTTTTAGTTAAAATACATATCTTTCGAATATGAATAACTGGTGGGACAGATCTTGTGTTAACTATGAAACTGATTTTACACCAAATTATAATATTTCCAATAAAACCTCTTATAGATATATAAGAAATATGATTCCATTCAATAAAACTAGTCTCTATTGTTTTTTTTTGCTGACAATGGACAAAATCATCCAAACCAATAAATTTGTTAAGGACAATCATTCCTCGCGGGTTCTCATTCGCCCTAAAGAGTTGACCCAATCAACCCTAGGAATAAATGTGGACTTACCACACTCGAATTTGAACGTTTAGTGTTGGCAAGCTTCCACATCGCATGTAAACCCATATTGAATGCCTGTTGTTTTTTAAGACCAGAATGGATCCCAGAGATCTGGCCTAATAAGGATTCAAGTCGCAACAGAGTTTACGTAAAACGTCCAGTTATAAGCAAGGAGTATGTTTCCCTAATCATGTACAAGGATGTTTGACTGAAGAATTGTAATAACAATTCTGACATAAAAACATATTCTTGTAATGCCGTAGAGTCGGGTTTGTTATCGGATCTCTTGTAATGCCGTAGAGTCGGGTTTGTTATCGGATCTCTTGTAATGCCGTAGAGTCGGGTATGTTATCGGATCTCTTGTAATGCCGTAGAGTCGGGTTTGTTATCGGATCTCTTGTAATGCCGTAGAGTCGGGTATGTTATCGGATCTCTTGTAATGCCGTAGAGTCGGGTATGTTATCGGATCTCTTGTAATGCCGTAGAGTCGGGTATGTTATCGGATCTCTTGTAATGCCGTAGAGTCGGGTATGTTATCGGATCTCTTGTAATGCCGTAGAGTCGGGTATGTTATCGGATCTCTTGTAATGCCGTAGGGTCGGGTATGTTATCGAATCTCTTGTAGTGCCGTAGAGTCGGGTATGTTATCGGATCTCTTGCAATGCCGTAGAGTCGGGTATGTTATCGGATCTCTTGTAATGCCGGAGAGTCGGGTATGTTATCGGATCTCTTGTAATGCTGTAGAGTCGGGAATGTTATCGGATCTCTTGTAATGCTGTAGAGTCGGGAATGTTATCGGATCTCTTGTAATGACGATCCTGAGAATAATTCTGAATTCACTCCGGAGGTTGTCAATAATTTACTCCGGAGGTTGTCAATAATTTACTCCGGAGGTTGTCAATAATTCACTCCGGAGGTTGTCAATAATTTACTCCGGAGGTTGTCAATAATTCACTCCGGAGGTTGTCAATAATTCACCCCGGAGGTTGTCAATAATTTACTCCGGAGGTTGTCAATTCTATTAAATCAATCTTATTTGCTGAAGTAGCGAACAACAACTTATGGACTGTGTACTTTCAGAATCTGTCCTTGTGTCCGATTCTGTTAACCAAAAGAACAAACAGGTACCTATTGATCGATTACTGATGGAAACTGATTGCCCTTGTATGCCCCCAGTTCCAGGAATAAAGGTAAATAAACCTTATTGCATTGGGAATGTGGAAAAAAATCGTTGGGTGTTAGATACAGCACTCTCGTGAACAGTGTACCAGAACACCCGTGATATTCGGGGTGTTAAATTGTTCTTTTATAAGTACAAATTAAGTACTGATGTTAATTTTCAGTACCGTAATACTCATGTTCATTATTACTTATTTCTATGTTTTATTATTACATTTTAAGAACTGATGTTAGTCATCAGTACTGTAATACTGGGAAAATGAAGTTGCAAAAGTCTGATGTCTGTTGCAAGGACAAAACCATACATCAATTGTCGGTTTCAGCCTAAACCGAAACTCTTAATGTCTGTTGTTCAGTCGGGAGTATTTCATTTTGCATGGGTCAATTAGTGGACGATAAGTTCCATTTTAGGCTTCAGCCTTACAAATGAAAGTGGGAGGAGTGTAGTAATAGTATGTTCTTCTAGTCTCCAGGTTACGCATGCGCAAATAAATTCCTTCATTGTTACATATAAAATATTCAATGTTTGATCTCAATTTCCACCATGACCAAGCGACTTCCCAATATATCACGATACATTGTTGGAAAGATAAGGCCATAACCTTTTGAAAAAACAGTCAAAAATTTATATACGTTGTAACTCAAATATTTACCTTAGAATAAACACACCGGTTTTGACAGGCATGGGGGCTGCCATTTTGTGCATGAATACATCGGCCAAAAGTTATGAAGCTGGGTACCATTTAAGATAAAGTAATCCCTAAAACTGTTGTTTTTTTCTTATTTCTTACATATATACCTTTAAATTGATACCAAAACATATCATTTAAACTGTATTTTAAAAATCATATGCATTATACACTGAACCCTATGTGTTTATTATCTAACTGACAGCCTGAGGATGTAACCCTGAGGATGTGACTTCCGTTTTAGTGTAATTTGACCTTTAAGAGAACCGAACCCTTTCAAATTTGAATAAAAACCACATTTGTCATAAATCTGATCTATTTCGAGAAAGAACATGAAGTCCTATCACACTGATGTAAGGATTTATTGGAAAAAAATAAAGTTGAAAATGCCACATATAAAGGCGTTGTGAGACAAGAATTTTGACAGAAAAAATATACTTAGGTACATCTTGGAAAACATTATTTTAACTCAGAATAAAGCAAAACTTTGAGTTTTGATAGGCATGGCATACACTATATATTATATAAGAAGTGAAAACAATCTTCATTGGAATTCTGAATGTTATAGAACAGGATTTTAGCTGTTTCGTGCCAAAAAAAATTCTGCATTTTTGGGGAGTAAAATCCATTTAAAAGTAGCATTTCAGATGCCATTTGACCCCAGAGTAGGGTTTGTTTACATAGCAATCAACAGAATTTACCTCCTGACACACAATAAACAAAAACATGACGCCTAAATGTCAATGCCAGGTACTAAATAACAGTCTTGTGTCACACCTGAACCTGTGGGTGAGGTGTGAAATCCTTCTAGGCCAGTCTCCAGCAATCTTCAGTCTGTATCCAGTACTCTCTGCTGTGTGATCTGTGAAAATAAGAAGGTCTTCTGTGCATGTTTACTTATTATTGTGTTTACTAGTGTAAGTTAGATATAATTAGTGTACATATACAATCATTTACGTAGTTTTTTATTGCGATAAGGTTAGTCGCTATGCGGGCTACAAAGCATCGAGCTCAATTGCGAAAAGTTTGGTTCAAAAAGGGCCCGGGAGTCCCAACAAGGGTAAAACTCTTTCTTTTCCTACTGTTGTTGATAAGAAGTATGTGAGGTTGGAAAAGAAATAATTTGATAGTAGAATACATGACAATAACAATGTACTAACCTTCAAAGATACCGATGGTACGGACACGACTGTGTCAGCGTTACGACCCCGTCCCAATGCCCCAATGTAGTTGATGAGTACAGTAGTTTTGATGACTCGTCACTTCATCCAGACTTGTATACCAATAAGTTGATGGTTCTGGCTGAGGTCCAGGTTCTGGCTGAGGTCCAGGTTCTTTTCAACACTGTATTTAAAGAACATACTCAAATTAAACCTAACTGTGATGGCGATTCAAATTTTGATGCCGCTAACTCCATTAAGTGGGGTCTAGGTTGGCGTGAGCGGCTAAAGTGTACAAAATGTTCATACATTAGCAAGTATCGCAATCTTTACGAGGAGGCTGATAGTAAAAAAGGTCGTGGTAGGCGTGCCGCAAAGATAAACATAGGCCTTCAGCTTGGTCTGTGCACTACACCAATCAGCAATACCGGTTTGCGCAAATTTCTGAACACTAATATAATAGCCCCCACCCAGTCCTCCATGCAAAGGTTAAGTAACAAAGTTAATGAAAAGGTAGAAAGTGTCAATGTTCAAGACATGCATGAGCAAAGAGTGTCCCTTGTGAAGGAAAATGCCCTAATAGGTCAAAAAAATGCCAAAACTGTAAATGTGGAGGGCGACTCGTGCTACAATAACCCCATGTTCAATTCCGACTCGACCCCATTTCAGGCAGGGTCTATCGCGACAACCACGTTTTGTGAAAATAACACTAAAGACAAGAAAATTGTAGGAGTACACATTGCCAATAAACTGTGTATGATTGGAGCTCGCTTGCGAAATAAGTCGAACAATGTTGTTTGTCCAAACCATAGGGGCCATTGCTCCGCAAATGTATCCGAATCAGATCAAATAGGTAACGAAGGTAAATGGTCTGAAATTGTGTCCCGCAACATATCAAATGATGTTCAAATAGCTGGTTATACTGGTGATGGTGACTCTAGGAGTCATGCTGGTGTGAGCGAAGGGAATGAACATAAACTTGAACACTTTAAAGACATATGGCACTTAGGAAATTCATTGAAGCGTGCTGTTTACAAAGCCAACTTCAGTTCAAATATGTTCAAAGGGTCTTCAAACACAAACATTAAGAATCGCTTTGCTCTTTCAATAAAACAACTGTGTGTGGCAGAGTTAAAGACAGTCCACAAGGTTTACAATGGTGACCTAAACAAAATAAAACAATGTATGCCCAAGGTAGCCGATGCAATTGTTTCTTGCTTTGGTGGGTATTGCGGCGAGCCCTGCAAAGCAGCTAGTTTAGTTTGTTGTGGTAACTACCGACAGGCTAAATACTTCGTGCCAATGAATGCTAAACTAAGAATGACAGAGGGTGATAAGGCATTACTTTTAAAATGCATGGCCATTATGCTGTCTCCCTCAGTACTTGATCAAACCGAATTTTTAACCACTACACAAAAGTGTGAGGCCGTGAATCGATCTTACCAGACAGTTAACCCAAAAATGATAACTAACCCTAGGAACTTTGCCGGTAGGATTCACGGCCAGGTTCATAAACTAAACAATGGTTACGCAGTGTCGATATTGATTAAAACCAATCTCTCTCGGGGCCACCCTTACAAAAGGTTCCACGGTCATACGTAAAATACGGAAGACCGATCAAAGAACCCAAAGGCCGAATAAATGGGTAATTGATAAACGCAAAACTACTAGGTACGCGACACGCCAGAGACGGTATAAATTACATGGACATTTGCATTATTCTAAGGGTCGCACTGACATGGTACACGTCGTCAGAAGTTCTAGACATTTACGAGACCACAGTTATGTATAAATAGAGAATACTAGATTAGTGTTGAATAACGATAGGTTTATTTAGCGAGGCTTAGAAAACCTGGACCACGAGCCTTGTACTGGTATATATGTATAGATCTGCCTTCATTTGCTGTGTTTTATGCATACATTTCAGCTGAATGCCTGATTTTAGTACAATTACAAAATAAAATATGAACTTTGTAGGATCTGTTAACTTCGCAAATTAGGAAAATTGCTATGATTCAAAGAAGGCAGGTCGGATGGTCATCATGGCCAATGCATCGGCCAGTGCGGACACAAACTTTGCGGGCATTATTAACTGTTACAGGTTCTAAAACTAAATGATAAGGATTGCAACACAAAGTATTATGAAATAAATGAGATAATTGTTGAGACTCGTGCAAATAATTGGCAAAATGAAACTGAAAAACAACACGGTGAACACAATGGGTCTTGGATGGTGACTCTGGTGGACATTTTGCTTTAACTTTCCCATATCTACTCCTCTCATGTCCACTAGAGCAACCATCCCATAAAATACAGCCTTTAATGGTGTCAAGTTGGCATCTGGCAGTGATTCTCTTCATTACAGTGCGTTTGTAGGCATCAATTTTCAAATTTTTTGCAGACGACAAATCTAACCGAAAGTTCTTAAAGGTTATGCATGCGCAAATAAATTCCTTCATTGTTACATATAAAATATTCAATGTTTGGTTTCAATTTTCACCATGACCAAGCGACTTCCCAATATATCACCATACATTGTTGGAAAGATAAGGCCATAATCTTTTGAAAAAACAGCATGTCAAAAATTTCTATACCTTGTAACTCAAAATATTTACCTTAGAATAAACACACCGGTTTTGACAGGCATGGGGGCTGCCATTTTGTGCATGAATACATCGGCCAAAAGTTATGAAACTGGGAACCATTTAATATAAAGTAATCCCTAAAACTGTAATTTTTTCTTATTTCTTACATATATACCTTTAAATTGTTACCAAAACATATCAGTTAAACTGTATTTTAAAAATCATATGTATTTTACACTGACCCCTATGTGTTTATTATCTAACTGACAGCATGTAACCCTGAGGATGTGACTTCCGTTTTGGTGTAATTTGACCTCCAGCCTTCCAGAGTATAACTACTCTACTTATAGTCAGTGCAAATTTACTATAAAAGCCATATGATCGCCATGGTTGCAAAAGCAACGCGATATAGGAACGTGAACAACGCCCAAAGGGACGTTGTACGGGTGCGAAAGAGTCGCCGTGAAAATGCACTGAAATGGCTCATGGACCGCTTGGGATTCTCTACGGCGACTCTACTGTGTTCTTACTACGACTACGGGGTTCTTATCACGATCTATAACGTCTATGGCGTCCTTGTTTTCGGAAATCTAATTCACCAGGCCTCCTTACAACGTTCATGGCGTTTCTTTGGGTTTCGTTCTATATACGATCATTACGTTTCTTCCAAGTTTGCGATGCGTTTCTACCGCGTCCCTAGCCTAACCAATGTTTTCATTGGCGATTCGCTATTAAACCCAGTCATTAAGTTTACCTTCATTAGTGTATCTAGTCATCAAGATTCGTCATTGTCACAGAGGAAATGGATAACAACACATGGTTCTTGACCAGTAGCAGCAGCATGCAAATTACCGTCAAATAGCTTTAAGGTCGATTGGAAGAAGAAAGGGGAGTGCAATGCAAGAAAATGTTCTATGGCTTGGTGAAATCTGTGTTGCAGCCATGGCTGCTCTGCCCCGCCACGGCCACTGGTCTTTGGCATCAGTTGTGCAAATAAGTTGCATTTGGAATAAAATGCAAACCTCACAAATAAAATAGTCCGGAAAATTGCTGCGTTTTCTAAACGCATCGCGGACGCTGTATGGTCGCAGGGCCGTGCAAACGCCATGATCGCAGTAGAGTCGTCGAAGACACGCCAAAAACGGAGTGTGGTCGCCGTGGGTTCGCCAATTACCGCCGTGAGGACGAAGTGTAGACGCAATAAAACGCTTCGTGCTAAGGTCGTGGCTGCAAGGCCGTGTACACGCACAGAACACAGACAGCAGGACCCCGGTGTGAGGAAGGTCAAAATTTGGAATGATTAAAGACAATGCATTGGCGTACTACATGCGACTATCGGCGTTTTCCAAAAATGACTGTCGCAATAAGGACGCCAGTCAGGTGTGACGGCGGTATAACGTTCAACGTGTTGATTTCGATAATGCTTGTCATTATGCCAATCAAAACATGTTCTGTGCCAAACCTCTTAATTCGTATATGGGTGTATTAATCACCACTAGTTTAAGCATGATACACTAATGGCCTATTGTGGCGAATAATCAATTGTGTTTATGAAATGTTTGGTCTCTCCATGGGGCATTCCACCATTATCTGCAATCTGTTCTCTCAGCTGACTGAGCAATGGCTTAGTGCACTGTTTCGATTTCAGGAGTGTATTGATCTCAGCTTATAAGGGTCGCCACACTAAGTCCACATTGTGACCAAAGCATGGCACAATACAAAGGAATAAAATACCCCAGATTTAGGGGGGGGGAGTCAAATAATTAAGGATTAAACTAGGCCTTTAAATAATGATACGAATAGTACATTCTATTGTAACAGAAACAAGATGGCCAAAGTGGCCCTATGTCGCTCACCTGATTGTAACAAAAAAGCAGGTCATGGAGTAACAATATCGCATGTGAGTATTCAACAGACAGGGTCTTCGTTCAGTTGATTGCAGCAATCAGCAGCTTATCCAAAAAAAATAGTTTATTGTTACTCCTCAAGCTCATTTGCGCACAAAAACAATATAGATATAACAGTCATTGTAGGTGAAATACTGTTTTTATTGAAGCGAACATTGTGGAGGGCAACAATGCAAAACTACACTGAATGCCAGATATTGATGCGTTATGCGTTAGAAAAGGTCTAATGCTTTCTCTTCAAAACATTGCGGTGAAGATATAGATTTTAAGTAGCATAATGTACAGAGTTTTGTGTAAATTGCTGACAGGAACTAGCGGCTATAACTGATCTCGTGTGTTCTATTGTCAATATGTATCTTGCATAATACAGTCATTAAAGGATTATATAATGAAGTGTATATGGATGAAAAAAGAAAAGGCTTTAAGCAGTTTTATTTCGAGGATTTATTTTTACTTTTAGCGTTTAATTTTACATTTAAGTTTACTAGTCAAAGGCATTGGCCAACGTTGATAAATTATAAAATGATTTTGTGTTGCATTCAAGCATCTGAATGGCCATAAAGGCTATATGTATTTGTGCCTGTTCATATATTGACCCACATCATACATGAGCTATCAATAAGATAGCAAACGTGGGAAAATCTTCCAGAAATGAAAAAATCCTCCCTGTGTCGTTGTTTAACAACTAATAAGTCAGTCTGACTTTTAAAAATGCTTTAAAAAAAAAAAATCCTAAAGAAAACTATAGTAGAAGTGTCAAAGTTTCCCTGAACACACGTTCTTGATTTAGAACCCCCGTAATCAGGTCAGCACTATATTTAACAAAAATATATAATGCTACCAAATGTTTCAAGCATGCATATTGATGCTGAGATATATGTCTTTCAAAGTATATATAGATTTGCGTGATTGTGAGTACATTTAAAATGAAGAAATGCTTGCGTAGTTAGTGATCCATTGTTATCCACCTGAAAATTAACTGTAAATGATTTATTCCCGAGGATCAGCTGGAAATGCATCACTTCAAAAAAAAAACGTGGCCAAACATTGCTGTGCAAAAGGCAATTTCATTGGGCGCAGAAGGGCTGATATTGTATTGTTCGGAAGGTCATTTGAACGTGACCTGTTATACGATGTCTTCAGATCCTAACAATGTTAGGATTTGATTTTAATGAGATTGCGTTGAATTAATCGCTGTGCAGATTTGAGAACTTATCCTTTAAATTTAACAATTGTATCACAGATTGTATAAGTGTCGGGCTTGGAGGTTGCTCAGTGTACATGATATTTAAAACATTACGTTCAGTTGAATATAAGACATTTATTAAACGTACCATAAAATCTTATAATAGCTAAGTAAACCTAGCTGGGCCCGTATTCACCAACCAATTCTTAGACTTAAAACTTAAGAATAAAGAATATTCTTAAAACTGCTATGTTCTAAAGAGACCGTTAATTTTAATCTTACCTGGTATTCGCTATCTCTAATTTTAACATTCTATATTTAGGTATATTTGTTAATGGCATAAACAGCATTGGATCCCGGCATATTTGCATAGCACATAAGGAAGTTTTCTAAGTCTAAGTCTATTCTTTATTCTTAAGTCTAAGAATTGGTTGGTGAATACGGGCCCAGATGGATTTACAGAGATCGGTTTGATGCTTTGTATTTGAAAAGCCGCAACCATGCTCCATGCTGGATTTCACAAGCATGATTTAAACCGGACACTCAAGCTCAAGATAACTACATGTATATGTAATATATCATGACTTAATCAGCAAGTATTTAAAAATATAAATACGTTTTCGTATAGTTACTATTTTTAGCGTAAAGGTTAACATTATTCATTTTGTATACAATTTTAATTTTATCATTATTTTTTATAACAATGACACAGACATGTTGCATTATTGGTCTAGGTATATATATTAAGAGTTAAACTGACAAACACAAATTAATAAATAAATAAGTAAACATAACAACGCAGGATTTTACGTTGTCTACTTTTTTTATCATGTGCTTGTCCCACGATTTTATTTCGCGCCAAGTGTTTGCCTATGGTCACGTGGAACTTCGTGTCGGCAGGGATTTAAACCAGCTATGCTGGGACACAGTTAAATCTCTGCGCGGAGGTTGAAAACAAACATGAAATGCAGAAGAAAAATGTGTAAATTGTAAACTTTTAAGTGTGGGTAATCTGATACTCTGTATTAGAATGTGTATATTACAACCTGATAAACAGGATTTGCTAAAACGGTGTGCATTCAAGTATCTATAAAATACATTTCACCCTAATATGTATTAACATATTACTGCAATATCAATTTTGAATTGGTTTAAACATATTTATTGCCTAAGTAATAACAGCGTACATTTGCACTCAGCCGGCTTTTATTCTTTGGAAATGTAAACGTATTACGTAATTGATCTATTAATTATATGCAATATAATTATATCGAGAAAAGTCAAGAAATAAAATAGTTTGGGCATTAGTAATTGAGCTTTATAATTCATCACTTTTCAAACAAGTTAAAGCTTTGTTACATTTCTATCCAAACTATAGCTTGTCTAAATGTCCACCAGACCGAGCCTCTGTTACTGGCCATGAGAGTGAGTTAGTGAAAATTTGGATGCATACCGATCTGTGAAATGTTTGACCTTTAAATGCTTTAGAACAAAAATTATACAATATCAATGCATTTTGTTTATTTACATTATTAAACATAAAAGTTAAAAGTTAAATATATGATACTATGTTTTGCAGTATCGTATTGTGCTGTGAGCCCAACAGGTGACAAGTTCTTAATTTAATTTAATCACCAACCCAGCCCAGCACAAGCTCTTCGCCCTGGCCAGGGATGGGCAAGTGTTGGCCACCTTTACTGTTCCTGGTCTACACTTTCCACATAATGTACACGTGACATCTGCAGACGAGTAGCTAGTCTGTGAATTCTCATCCCGCACTATCATACAGGTTGATAGCAATCTCATTAAAATCATCTCTACTCTGACGCTATTATACTATCCGCTGACTGGATCTGATGACTCCGCATTAGAGGTCACGTTCAGATGAACCTTTTAGGAGCCAATCAAAGTGTTGCCTTTATATATAAAAGGCCACAAAATATATGCACGAAATAAACGTGAACTTTGGATGTTTAGTCGCCTAAGCTACCGCTATATCCCTTGTTATCCATGTGAAAAAAAATAACTTAAATGATTTATTCCCGAGGATCAGCTGGAAACGCTTCATTTTCATAACCAGTAGCCAACGTTTGCTGTGCAAAAAGCAATTTCATTGGGCGCAGCAGTGCTGATATTTTATTGTTCGGAAGGTCGTTTGAACATGACCTTCTATACAATGTCTTCAGATCCTAACAACATTAGAATTTGATTTTAATGAGATTAGGTTGATAGTGAGGACAGAAAGAAGCTGGCTACTCTGTTTGCACACAAGGATGTAGTGAGGAGTTTCCCTGAGTCAATCTGCAACAACAGGCACATAGCCTCCATCATTGTGGGACTAGAACTCAACAACAAAATCTTGGTGTTCACAGTGCGATAGCTCATATTTACATGTATAAGTTTAAAAATATGTGTTTTGGACAATAGCAGGCGTTTTCATGTATCAAATATTTGAATAAAGACGTGGATTTTGCTCTCCTGAGCACAAAGTGTGCTCAAGGGTGAGCAATTGTGGTCAGTCACCATCCGTTGTCCTTTTAGTGAATGCAATATATGGAAAACTCATGTTACTTTGGCAGCCTAAAGCCCCTATCAAACTTTGAAAATCTTCCTTTCAGAAACCGCTAGCTGGATTTCAAAAATATTTTTCACAGAAATGTTTCTTGGGTAACCCCCTATCAATTCCTTCAGATAATTTTGATTTGTTAAAAACATGGCCTCCAATTAGTGTTTTTGTATGCCTTATATGGTCTTTGACAATCTTGTCATAGATTCCTTCTTGTACAGAAGTCCTTCAAATTATCGTGATTTGTTAGAAGACATGACCGCCAGAGGGACGGGACAATTTTCCTTATATATGTGTAGCTATACTGAAGCCTTTATTGATACAAATAATCAAACAGTCGGGAATGTCGGGACGCTATCTGGAGCTGTCGGGAAACTGTCGGATCGCATTCGGGAGAATCGAACGCTGTCGGGACTCTGTCGAAATGCTGTCTGGACGCTGTCGGGACATATTCGATCTTCGGCTGAAGAATGGCATCTAAAATCGGGAATGTGTGACTGAGGCTTTAACCTGATTTTAAGGTTTCACAGCAAAACAAAACACAAACATTTTCGAGGCGTACGTCGGCATAGCGGGTGCTTACGGATTTTTCAGTGACACGTGAACTCAGGTGTTTAACAGCAGCGGCAGAGCATTAAACTGGTCATCGCTGTACTTTGGTTTACATAGATAGGAAATATTATGAAAACCCAAATGTGGCCACATGTTTATCATTGGTGCCTTTTTTATGTTACACCAGTATGACCTTAAAGAATAAAAAGTTGTTCTAATTTGTTAAAGAAATAATTTAAATGTTTTAGCACGTTGTATTGTGTAGATTTTTAAACAAAAAACGTTGTTAACACATGCACTTGCAATATAAAATTGTGTATTGTTATTCTAATCTATATCCTCGTTATCAAGTGTTCACAATATTTTGCTCATCTTTACTCATGTTGTCATGTTATCATGAACCGAGTTAGTTAAGAAATAATTATTCGATTTATCGTTGCTTATCTACTAATAAACAACGATTAGAATTTATGATGCGTAGGAATTAAACCGCGAGAGCGTTAGTTATGAAGGGATTTGCATGACATTTTCTGAGAGGGTTGGAAATAGACCAATGAACAGATAATTAGGCGGTGATCCGGACCACCATCTGGCAATGGATCCAGGAGTTTTATTAGTGGAAGATAGGGCGAATGACTGCTGTGGTGGAGATCGGGGCTCTCCGAGTGTGTTTTTTTAAATATACTTGCAACACTATTCCTTTGAAAACACTGCATTGTGTACACTGTAAAATGTTATATTTATGGGGCATAGTCGTACAGTGAACTAAACAACCAAACGTAAGTAACTGTTTCTACTTAATTTATTATGATTTCATGTGAATAAATAAATCAGTACATTTACATAAATGGAAGCTAATTAGCAAATGTCTAAAACAGATACTAGTATACGATCCATTGACCATCTTAAAGTTAAATGTTAACAATGTCATTATATTTATGTTAAATGTTAACAATGTCATTATATTTATGTTAAATGTTAACAATGTCATTATATTTATGTTCAATGTTAACAATGTCATTATATTTATGTTAAATGTTAACAATGTCATTATATTGAGTTATTTTAGTAAATAATGCCAAACCAATGCCAAATTCTGAAGACATTTTGACATTTTTGATTCAGATAAATATTTTTGTTTAGAAATTGCAAGTAATGAATAAGTTGTAAATCACGTTAAATATTAATTTTGATAAATAGATAATTTTGTTAAATACTACTTCATTTAAATACCAAACACAAAGAAATAAACAATAAACGCATGTATGCTGAGCAGACGAGATCAAGAGGAAAATTAGGTGGGTGGGATCATATAACATGGAGCTTTAATATACAAACATAAAATGCATTTATTAACCTTGCAATTACCCTGATCATCATTGATTATGATTAGTTATTATTTGTATGACTGTTCCCTCATTTTTTTTCAATCCATACAATAACAACAAAACTGGAGAAGAATTAGTTTAAGCGCTACTGGTACTGGTTTTATAATCCAGTTCACAGTTTGTATTGCCTGTCATCAAGGCAAGGTACAATATATTAACAGGCCAGGTATAGCTACTTTTATAATCATGCTTCATTTATAATAATCATGTTTCTTTTATAATCATGCTTCTTTTATAATAATCATGTTTCTTTTATAATAATAATATTTTATAATAATCATGTTTCTTTCATGATCATGTCATTTATATATTATGTCCGCCAACAGCTATTCATAGCTGATGTTAAACATTTATGTAGCCTTGACAATAAATACAATTTTGTTCATTGTATCTTGTATCTTGCCATGATGATATGCTCCTATAGTTGTCTTTTCTAAATACGAGGCGTCGTGGGAAAACTGGACTTAATGCATGTGCGTAGTGTCGTCCCGGATCAGCATGTGCACTATCCGCTTTTATGGTATTTTCTGTTTCAACAAAGTATCTTCTTAACATAAATCCACTGTAGGCGGAAAGTGCCGTCCTGGACGACACTTTTACGCACATGCATTAACACCGGTTTTCCCACGACGCGCCTCATACGTATCTTTAAATTAACAATACAACTTTTAAAATAAACACAAAGACTTGCAACTTCATGTTCTGTCTTTGAAAACGATAGACAAGAGTCATGTAAATAAATATAATATATCTGGTCCAGTATTTTACTGATGACATTTACACGGAAACACAAAATCAGTTTACCGTAAGTGTATCTGGTCCAGTATTTTACTGATGACATTCACATAGAAACACAAAATCTGTTTACCGTAAGTGTTTAGTGGTGGTCGTTACAATATCTCCAGACTTGACTAAAACTTCAACTCTCTTTAACAAATATGTATATATAAATAATATCGAAGGCTGAAAACCAGAAGGTACGAACTGCCATTTAAATCAAAAGCAGTAAGTGCCTTCTGGTTTTTCAACCCTCGATATCGCATTAACATGACAAAAGAACATTAGTTAATGGTGGTCTATGCAATACTTCCTGACTTTACTAAAAAAACTTCAACTGTATTTCACATACACATATGTCTTTTACATAGAAGAACTTTCGTTAGTGGTGGTATTCGCAACACTTCCAGACTGGACTAAAAACAGTTGTATTACATATGTGGTCAGTATGTTAACACAGCAAACGTGTGAATTTCTCTTCTTGTACGACTAACAAAACAGCAGTTGGTCAACATTTATATGTTTAAGACATCATTGGCTCTGTATAATTCTACAATGTATATTAAATATTTAAATTATACATATAGTTAATTATATATTATAAACTACATGTAGTTTTCAACTGTCACTAGCACATGCATGTAAACAGAATGTACAGTTTATACATGGTCATATTTCAAAAGGTATCAGACTATTTTCAATCTGCTCATCAATTAATACGCCCTTTTTCGTAAGTATAGCACCATTCTATTTCAACTGATACAATGTATCTCATGGTTGACAAACTCCTCGCAGTGATCTCCCCACCTGTGATCTCCATTTCGAAAAGTATTTGGAGATTACTGGGCACTCGGTCCTTAAGTTGTGGCAGATTCACAGGAGGGAATTCACATTCACAGCACATCAACAGATCTGATTCACAGGACATAAATACCATTTAAATCTAACTTTGGAAAATGTATTATTTAAACAGCTTTTGGAGTCTTTTTGTCCAACTGTGTCAGTAAGACTAGTAAAATGTTATTACACCCAAAGCTATACTGGATTCATGTTGCAGAAATTCTAAACATATCATAGGTAAAACGTTATTTATTTACTTACATTGGTGCATATTCAATAGGACATTCAGTCCTGCTATCTTTGATCTTTCCCAGGACCGGCTAGTAAATAACCAGTCAGGTCCTCCGGTCTTTCAGGCACTTTTCCGTATGTCTGCTGCTGGGAAGTAATGCAGCGAAGGAGGGGAAACCACTGTGAAGAGTTTGCATGGTAGACAAACTCCCTCACAGTCATCTCCCCTGCTGGAAAGTAATGGGGCAAAGCAGGGGAGACCACTGTGAACAGTTTGCATGGTTGACAAACTCCTCACAGTCATCTCCTCTGCTGGGAAGTAACGGAGCAAAGCAGGGGAGACAACTGTGAACAGTTTGCATGGTTGACAAACTCCCTCACAGTCATCTCCTCTGCTGGGAAGTAATGGAGCAAAGCAGGGGAGACCACTGTGAACAGTCAGCATGGTTGACAAACTCCTTGCAGTCATCTCCCCTGCTGGGAAGTAATGCAGCAAACCAGGGGAGTCCACTGTGTTTGTGATCAGTTTGCATGCTTGACAAACTCCCTCACAGTCATCTCCCCTGCTGGAAAGTAATGGAGCAAAGCAGGGGAGACCACTGTGAACAGTTTGCACGGTTGACAATCTCCTCACAGTCATCTCCCCTGCTGGGAAGTAATACAGCAAAGCAGGGGAGACCACTGTTTGCATGGTTGACAAACTCCTCACAGTCATCTCCCCTGCTGGGAAGTAATACAGCAAACCAGGGGAGTCCACTGTAAACAGTTTGCATGCGTGACAAACTCCCTCACAGTCATCTCCCCTGCTGGGAAGTAATGGAGCAATGCAGGGGAGACCACTGTGAACAGTTTGCATGGTTGACAAACTCCTCACAGTCATCTCCCCTGCTGGGAAGTAATACAGCAAAGCAGGGGAAACCACTGTTTGCATGGTTGACAAACTCCTCACAGTCATCTCCTCTGCTGGGAAGTAATACAGCAAAGCAGGGGAGACCACTGTTTGCATGGTTAACAAACTCCTCAAAGTCATCTCCCCTGCTGGGAAGTAATGAAACAAAGCAGGGGAGACAACTGTGAACAGTTTGCATGCTTGACAAACTCCTCACAGTCATGTCCTCTGCTGGGAAATAATGAAACAAAGCAGGGGAGACCACTGTTTGCATGCTTGACAAACTCCTCACAGTCATCTCCTCTGCTGGGAAGTAATGCAGCAAACCAGGGGAGACCACTGTTTGCATAGTTGATGCAAACAATATGAAAATAATCAATAATGATACAATTAATGTAGCGTTGCATTGAAATTATCTATATGCATTATCTATATCTCCTGCACTAAATAGTACATACAATAACAAATTGTTCTTTAAAAATTGTAAAAAAAGATGCTCAAATATAATTTTGGCTTTCAAAAAATGAACACAAAATTTATATTATCAAAATTACGCAAATTATTAAAACTAAGCAAAAACATTAATACTAACTTACTGGCAAAATTCAGTTTCAGTGAAAATACTGTAACAAAGCAATACAAAAATACCATCAAGTCATGTTGCTAGAAATTATACAAATAGTTTTGTTTCAGTCAAATTTACCCAATAATCTAACCATAATGGCAACTCTATAAGTATGTTAATCAATAAACAAAAATATTAAAATCACCTTACACAAAAATTTTCACCAAAATCGTTAGATTAGTTTGTTTTTACTAATTGATGAACTGTCAAATTGAGCAAACAATTTTGACTTTCATACACTTGTAAAAGAACAACTAAATTCATAAGGTAAACTTGAGAACATCACAAGTTCACATTAAGGAAAAAATGTAGACTGAATGTCAAAAAAATTGTTTATAGACAACAAAGAACATAGTTTTGTATAACAATGTACAATAATGGGTTTAATAATAATTTGTACAAATTATGTGTTTGTGTACATTATGTAATGCAATACAGTATGTATTAAAAATGTAAGCACACATGTTTACAAAAACGAATCTAGAAAAGAAGACATTGGTTACTATTATCAAAAAAAAGTTCTGAGAACATTGCAAAAATACTATCAACATTTTGGCCACTAAGCAAATATCATTCGGGTGGTACATTGTATATCAATAGTCAGTTAGCACAAAATCAATAAGTATATAATTATGCACCACACACAGTAAGGGGCAGAAAAAAACGAAACAACACTCGATTAGTACCAGCTGGAAATACACTGTACATATTCTCTGGACCTAATTGGGTGCTTTCCTTCCTGTATTTCTAATGGTTTTTTTGTAACATATTTTATGGGCTGAAAGAATTTGCAAATTATAGTCTGGTACAGTAACCTTTAATTTCCAGAAACACATACTTAATATCACATATTTCAACTTTAATTATTCACAAAAATATGTTGTTAAAGTTTCCATGTACAATCAAATTGAATCAATGAGCAAACTGTTAAACATGTGTTTATTCAGTAAATGTCACAGTAATTTGTTTTGACAGAAACTGTACTAATATTCAACAAATATGTATTAATTAATGTCAGTCCATGTGTTTTTTTTCCAAAAATTAATCATTTTTAGTGGTCTATTTTTTCACCTTAAATCAGCTTGATTTAACATACATTTTCCATACGAGATTACAGAATTGTTTCATTTTTTTCTGCCCCTTAGTATACTCTTATAAAAAAATCCTCAATCATTTATAAATTTAACCTTAAGTATCACTCATTTATAAGAGGTGTAACATCTTGATGTAAAATCCGGGCCCGTATTCACCAACCTGTTCTTAGACTTAAGACTTAAAATAAAGAATATTCTTGAAACTGTTCCGTCCATGTACTATGAAGGCTCTACAATAATTTGCTCCTTCGTTTATAAATATGACATTAAAAACAAATTATTCAAAAGACATAATTTCACAAGGTACACCTTGTGAAAATTCAGCAGTGAATTAACACAAGTCAGTAAAAATTCATGTACCATAAAAGATCTAAAAATATTCCCCAGCATTTATAAATGAAATTTAGTGTCAATCACTCCAAAAAGATGGTACACCTTGTGTAAATTAAGCACTTAATTAACACCAGTCAGAGAGACACTGGCATTCATGAACCGTTAAAAGCTCTATAAATTTGTTGCATCATTTATATCAATATAACATCATTTTTAGTCATAACCAAAAGACAGTACATCTGATTTCAATTTAGCACTTAAGATTTCATAAACACACCTGTGTCCAGTTGGTGCTAGAAAGCCTATTTCTTAGTCCAATTTAGGTCAAGATCAAGGTCAAAGTGAGGCTGGGTGATATGGGTGGATTGGGGATGGTCATAAGCAACAACTGTGTAAGTATCTTAGTGTTGTAGCAAGCGGTGTAGGTGCTAGATAAAACTGTAGTCTAGTTAACCAAGAAACAGCCCATTTGGATTCTTCTAAGTGCAAATTAGGTCAAGGTCAAAGTGAGGTTGGGTGATATGGGATAGGGAATGGTCATACGCAACAACTGTATAAGTATCAAAGTGTTGTAGTAAGCAGTGTTGGCGCTAGACAAAACAGTAAAAGCTACTTAACCTTGTCACAGACAGACAGAAAGATGGTCGGAAGGATGACGGACAAGAAAATTACTATATGCCTGCCGCATCAAGATGCCGGGTGCATAAAAATAATTTGTTCCATTGTTTATAAATATGACATTCAATGTTTGTTGCACAAAGAATATGTATCTAGTGTAAATTTAGCACAAAATTAACACAAATCAGTAAGAATTCATGCATCATAAAAGCTCTAAAAGATCTGCCCGATCATTTATACATCTGACACTTCATACCAGTCATTTCTAAATGATGGTCCATCTAGTTTGAAATAAGCAGTCAATTAATAAACGTCAGTAAGTAATCATGAACAATAAATCCTCTAAAAAATGTGTTCCACCCTATATATATCTCTTTGACATTCAATATCAATTACCAGTATTCCCAATAAATGGTACATCTGGTGTAAATTAACTCAAGTCAGTAAGAATTCATTTACCATAACTGCTTTAACAATACCACGTGTGTACCATAGAGGCTCTAAAAAAATCTCTCCATTGTTTGTTCTAAAATGTGGAAAATCAAGCGTGAAATCATCCTTAATTAACAAAAGTCGGTACCATAAAAGGTCTAAAGATTTGCTCCATTGTTTACACATTGCTCTGATATTCAATAATCATTTACAAGAGGTGGTATATCTGGCATAAATCAGTCATGAATAACCAATCATTAATACTTAATTAGTTTGCATGAACCGTAAAAGTTCTAAACATTTGCTAAAATGTATATAAATCTGTAAAGCAACTTCAGTCATTTCCAAGAGCAAATCTGATGGCCTCTGGTCCAATCTTCAGCTCTCCGGTATCTAGGTCGTGGGCAGTGTAGAACTGTGCCCAGACTGGACAGTGGTCACTGACAACCCCGCCCCAAGTCCACCCCTTGGGTATCCAGGGACTGGACAGCCCCTCCCTGACCACGTCACACTGACCTGGGGATAGAAAAGAGCCAGGTAAAAGTTTCATTACAAACATAATGGATGGCACACTATGGGATTGATAACCACACCTACTTTGGTCAAACTCTGACATACAACGTTGACAGTACACAAATGTTTTACAAGACATCTTCATGAATGGACCATTAGATACTTGTCAATCAAATACTGAGTTGACCAATTATGGGTTTATATTTCAGTGGCAAATAATAGCACATGGTTGCATTATCAACTTACTTCAAATCCTAGGACAAACAACCTTAGACAAACAGAAAGCGGAATGATTTATGTTTATCTAATGGTTAATTAATTATTAAGTCTTAGCTTTGTGAATGGCTAAACACATTGTCAATTACATCTCGTGGTAAGGTGAAATGTAGGGTTACAAACAATTAAATAGAAAATTAGTTAATCATCAATGATTTTGTTACTGTGCTGTATTGTATGGACAAATGCTCGCTTTCCTGAAATAAGGACCTTAAGTCTTAAGATGTTAATAATACCTGGGCCCATATTTATAAAGAATTTTAAGCCATTTTTAACTTAAGTTGCACATATATAAGTCAAAATTAGAATTTGTGTTTAAAAGAATATGCTTTAAAACATTTGCATGACTAATGCAACATATTAATACACTTTGAATTATATTTCAGATTATGTGTCGAAATCTTCCAGAAATGCATTACTTTGTCAGAAAAAAACAATAATTAAATTTGAGAATTTTAAGAGACTTTTTAATTTTCGACTTAGATTCTTTATAAATACCAGACCTGGCCCCATGACTATGAACACTCTTAAGCTTCATCTTAATCTTAAATATTCAACCAATCGAAATCCAAGCTTAAATGTTACGAGCATTCTGTTTCTGGTACTGTGCTGTATTGTAGGGACAAATGCTCGCTTTCCTGAAATAAAGGACCTTAAGATGTTAATAATACTTGGCCCCATGCCTACGAACATTCTTAAGTTTAATCTTAATCTTAAATATTAAACCAATGGAAATCAAAGCTTTAATGTTACAATCATTCTCATTGGTCAATATTTTAGGTTTAGACTTTCAGGCATTTTCATTGGTCAATATTTTAGGTTTAGACTTTGAAGCATTTTCATTGGTCAATATTTTAGATTTAGACTTTCAGGCATTTTCATTGGTCAATATTTTAGGTTGAGACTTTCAGGCATTCTCATTGGTCAATATTTTAGGTTGAGACTTTGTATGAGATTGATAACTTTCGTAGCAGTGCTGCCTGGGGCCATGTTCCAGAAACATCTTAAGCAGATATCCTTAATAAAAAAATCATAATTTGTCATTTACATTTTATTTTATATTTAATGGCACTGTGATAAGTGTGTATTTATCATCAACTTTTTATTAACTTTTTTTCATGTAACTGTAAAGGAACTCACCAATTTATGTGCATTTTTAATAATATTATATAACAAAAATTAGAACTTAAGTGAAAATACTTTAAAATAAACTTAGGATGTTTCTGGAATACGACCCCAGGGAATAGGAACAAGGCAAGTGAAATAACATACAGTATACAAAACAAACATACTGATACTGTTACAACCAATAAAGTAGAAAACTTCAGTATGATACTGTTGTCTATGGCATATATAGTGCATCACTACCAACTGCCTACATGGTGAAAATAAACAAAATTTAAAGGAATCACCTTGATGACAGTGATTAATTTTCAGAATCATGGTGATGGTTTTGAAGTGGATTTGTGGTGATTAATATTTATTAAGAATCTTAGTCGAAAATAACGAAAAAAAAAATAAAATTCAGAAAATTTTATTAATGGATTTTCGGACGAAGATATGTATTATTTTATGATTTTTACACATAAGTTGCAATATAATTCCAAGTTTAATATATATTTTGCATTTGTCCTGCACAAGTCTCAAAGAAAAATGGTTCAAACCAAAATTTTAATCTTTAGTTATTTTCAGCATAAGTTAAGAATAATTAAGGAATCATTATACATTTTGGCCCAGATGTCATCGTGGCAATTATTACATGATTTTCATTATGACTAAAGACCGATTTTGTAGCTATAATTAATCAGAATTGTGATATTATTCTTCCTTTATGCAAGGTTCCGACTATCGTGTGCTCCATCATGAACGCCACAATTGGCCACTCGCAGCTGATCGTGGTATTTCTGTAAGATTTTAGGCTTGGATGCGAGTCCATACGTTTTGAAACGATGTTTTGCGATCTGATGCGATCTGGTCACGATTTGTCAATTAAAGATGTCACGATCTGTCATGGTCTGATCTCCTGTTTAGATACGATTACATATGTTCCGTTGGGATTGTTTCGATCTTGTCCCCAATCAGGTCTCGATCTGACACAATCACCATGATCCGGTTCCCCAAATTAGGACGTTCTAGTACGTACAGATAAGTTACAAGTCACAAGTCCATGCGCTCCGTTACGATAGCATATGATTGTGGCAGCAATGTCTTTCACGATCATGATCGATATAGATCACAATTTGAGCTACACCTGGACCCAAATTATATAAATACAGCCTGAATGACTATTGACTTCATTGTTTCTTGAGATCGTAAAACAACTTAACAGAAATTGGTGTTTTTTCTTGTCTATGATCAATCCCAATCACCATGATTAGATAGGATTTTTCGCGCTTTGTTACGATGCAATAAGATCTTATACGATACAATAAGATCTGATACGATGATCGGATGGACAATTGATCGCAGTGGATTGTGTTAATGGTATATAATTGTTTAATCGTTCAAACTTTTTCTAAGATTAACACAATTGCCACGACGGACCTCAACATCTGATACGATCTGATACAATCTGATAGGATCACCACGATTGGTCCACAATTAAGACGACAATTTCAATAGTGGCTCGAATCGTGACAGTGGGAACCTAGCATTACTTAATTTAAAGTTATAGTTGAAACAGAGTCCATGTCTTTTATTTATATTTAGATTTTTCTTCCATTTTGGCTATAATTGGTGGAATAGAAGCTCAACTCATACGTCCAATTTGTTATTAAATTTAAAACAGTATTCATATTTATAATGTTTTTGTATGTCAAGACGGTTTGTTTAAATTATTTACATGATCAAACGTTTTTTTAAGTCTTCTTATAGAATAAAACCAAAAACATAGCCAGATACGGCTACAAGGAATTGAATCACCTTTATATGGTTTTTAATCTCTAAAAGAATCTACATATCAAAATATTCATATCAAAGATATGTCTTTGACCTGTGAAATCTACTACAATATAACAACAGAAATCATATCAAAACTAATAGTTTAATCGGTGACACAGATTACAGTATAATGAAAACAATCATATTAAAATCTAATCTTCATTAATAAGATAGCATGACATTGACATCAATTGAAAGCAATGTTTACCACACAATAAAGTGATAAACAAGAGCAGGTTGTACCTGTCCCACTACATTATTATAGGAGAATCAGGGGCGTAGCTTCTTTAAGGCCCGACAGGCACGTGCCTATACATTTTTTCCAGAGATGAACAATTTCAATATACCAAAAATGCAATAAAAACAAGAGGGGGTGGGGTTGAGGGGATCTCCTTGGCTGTATTGATACTTCATTGTTTAACGAGTCGATTACGTCAATATGAAATAAATTACATGAAACACACGCATATTTTACAATTATTTTGTAGAATCCGGTTTTAGCTAAAGTTAGTTGTTTGTAGCCACATACGAGTATAAACACTCCTGGCCCAAATTATTACTTACAGCGTCATTTTGTAGATTCCACCTATTGTGCCTATACATTTTTTGAGTCCAAGCTACGCCCCTGAGAATGCACTTTTAATAATGTCACTTCACTTTTAAAGCTTCTAAATTAAAAGCTGTTATGCCTCAGAAAGTTGCTATCCTGTTGCTTTGGTTACAGTTTAACCATTAAGTGAACTTTAAATTGAATTACCGTAAAAGACCGTCCATAACGCGCACGTTTTCAATAAAATTTGGCTATGAAAATTTGGTGCACGTTATACACGGTAACTTTTATGTATTCTCTTTCATTACCATATGTATTTAAATTGAATTGCAGAACAAGCAATAATTACATAATTTGTTTACATTTACATGTGTTGTTATTACTTGTGGGCTAAGTGTTAGGTTTGTAAACCTGTTTAACCCACAATATTTTACCTTAAAAATATGTTCTTACCAGTGAAAACCTTTTTCGTCTGCTTGGATATCCAGATATTATCATACGTTTTGCTGCCCTTTTTGTTGGCATCACTAATGTTTGTGAAAACACCATCGGCAATACAGTTGTGGTATCCTAGATTACGTAGATCATCAAAAGCTGGAAACAGAAAAAAACTCGTGTAAATACAAATAGTTAAATATTGTGCACATCTTCAAGAAAAGTCAGTCATTTGTAAAATAATTGAGTAGAAATAGAGGATATTTGTTGGTTTCGGTAGAATATCGATTTTAATTCACGAGCGACGATAGAAATTTATATTTTTACGATTGGCACAGCCAAAAGTAAAAATATATATTTTCTATGATCACAAGAGAATAACAAGTCAATATTCTACCGAAACCCAACAAATTTTCTTTTTTATTTTATGATTTACCACCATTTTCCTTTTCATTTTAATTGCTATTTACGTGGGTTTTATTGGAAAATATCGCAGGAGTCATTTTACAATTTTGAACCCAGCATCGTTTCATTTACTGTTTTCAATAGGGCACCAATACAAAACTGTGAAAATTATCAGTGTTTTATTCAGTGAATTACCAATTTTATTTCACTGATATTTCCCTATAAATTACTGGAAAGCACAAAATAATATTGTATATTTATTTTATCTATATCTGTATGTATTTTGTGAATGATTTACTATAACATTTATTCCTTCAAATGAGCACGTGGTCATGTACTGCTAGAAACTATGGAACATACCAAGAACAATAACTCTTATGAAATATCGTCCTTGAAAAGCTGGACGGCCTATTAGCATTTTGTGGCACATTTGCCGATGACTACCTTCTGGCTTTCAAAGGACAAAATGTGGAAAATGACATAATTTGAAAGTGGCAAAAACTAGAAAGCTCTATTCAACTTCAACAACAGATTTTATGAACAAATCTATAATTAAATTAATCTAAAAATTAAGTTTGTTTGTTTTTTCGGCATTTTTAACAGAATTTCAGTCATATCACAGCGGACAGTTAACCTACTCACACTTTTCCTGGGCAAGCTTAGCCGATCTAAGCGGTTTACCAGCACTAAATGCACATACCTATGCCAGTAACAACTCCCCTACTTGAATCAGAGGTAGTGGGAGAATGGCCGTAGAAATAATTTCATGATCAATCCCCACACAAGTTATGTTGCTGGGCTGGGGTTGAACTCACGATCCACGGATTGACAATCCAGCGCTCTTCCAAATGAGCTAGCCATAATGTTACTATGTTTCATTTAAAAATAATGCAATAAACTAATAAACTAAAGAACGTTTCATCCACAACTAATGCTTTTTAACATAAGATTTCTTTCTATTTTCTTTCATCATGTAAAAATTGAGCCATATACCTTTTTGATCTGGAGAAAGGTTGAAGTCACCCAACAGTATGATATCATTTTCTCCTGCAAAGACAATTGCAAATTGAAAAATAGTATTATTATTATACTAATAAACATGTAAAATTAAACATCGTAATACAATTTGTCTAAGGTATACATGTAAGAGGTGTAATGGATGTGGTCCGCCTTGCCATCGGGAGGTCATGACTTTGATCCCTACTCGGGGTGCGTTTGAAGGATCATTTTAAAAAAAGACACCAAGTACTGGTTCTACCAGGAAACAGACTCAAAAGTGTCTCAATGACACCAAGTACTGGTTCTACCCAGGAAACAGACTCAAAAGTGTCTCAATAACAGTCAGGCTTGCGACACAATCAAACTAAAATACACAGGTTTAAATGTGGCGCGTCGTGAGAAAACCGGTCTTAATGCATGTGCGTAAAGTGTCCTCCCGGATTAGCCTGTGCAGTCTGCACAGGCTAATCCAGGACGACACTTTCCGCTTTTATGGTATTATCTGTTTCAAGGAAATCTCTTCTAACATAAATCCTCTGTCGGAGGAAAGTGCCATCCTGGATTAGCCTGTGCGGACTGCACAGGCTTATCCGGGACGCCACTTCACGCACATGCATTAAGACCGGTTTTATCACGACGTGCCACAAATTAATTTTTGCAAGAAACAAAATAACACCAAACACAACAATGAAAAAGCAAAATAAGAATACTATGAACCTTCACAAAAACAATCAATATTTTGCATGAAAATAAAGCACAAACAAAATCTATCTTTGAGACAATTTTATCTGTTTGGCCTCAACTCTAATAGAAGTGTCAAAAGTTGTTGCTTCATTCCTAGATAGCTTCAATTAATGAAGAAAGAAACAGACCCCTAACTATTATATTTCAAACCGGATATCGACGGCAGATTGACAATAACATTTGCAAAAAAATTAAGTAATCTACAGACAAATAATACACGTACTTGTTTAATATGAGGCCTTGTTTCTATAAACAGTTGACAAATATATATAATTTTAATATATCAACTGTGTGGTCGTTGATGACACTCGCAGGCACGGGAAAATTAGTAGTAATAGCAGTACTAGTAGTAAGTCGATATGAATGGAATGAACATGTCAGTAACTTTACACACATGCCCAACATCGATAAATGTTGTGCAAGGAAAGGTTTCATTTAAGTACGCAACTGACCAGTAGATACCCGTCAATTAAGAATTGAGCTGACCAATAACGGGTTTATATTTCAGTGGTAAACACTAGCATATGGTTGCATAATCCAATCGATTTACTTAAAACCCTTGGACAAACAACCTTGGACAAACAGAAAGGCGGAGCGATAAATTTCTGTCTACTGGTTAATTGTGTAGGCGTGAGTTCAAATAATGCTGGAACTGCATGTCAATATTTTTTTAGCTTTGAATATATATTTTTCTTAACAATTCCATCAATATATTATTGCTACTAGAAAATTATATTCCAGAAAAGTGGGAATATGCCTTGTTTGAATATGTGTCTATATTTATGGGAAACCCTGTCAAACCACCCCTCCCCTCGTCCCCCAACAACAACAACACCATACCAGGCAGGGCGTTCTGTATGGCCTCTATGAGGTTCGGGACGTTGTCAATCTCGGCCTGCAGACGTTCGATGTCCTCGTTCTCGAGTCCTGTAGCCTTCAGGTGTACGCTTACCAGGGCACAGTCAAACCCACTGATCTGTTGTAGTAATATTAAAGATATGAGGCGCGTTGTGGGAAAACCGGGCTTAATGCATGTGCGTAAAGTGTCGTCCCAGATAAGCATGTGCAGTCCGCACAGGCTTATCCAGGACAGCACTTTCTGCTTTTATGGTATTTTCTGTTTCAAGAAAGTCTCTTCTAAGCATAAATCCACAGTAGGCGGAAAGTGCCGTCCTGGATTAGCACATCGGGGACGACACTTTCCGCACATGCATTAAGTCTGGTTTTCCCACGACGCGCGATATATGTATAATCTATCTAATGTACAACCAAATTTACACCCATAGTTGTTAGTGAATAAACTAAATGTGTCACAGACACGGATGCTGCCACGATGCATGTTTGGACACAGACAAAGGGCGTCTCGTCAACACTAATTTTTGCCACCACTTATTTATTGTCATATAAATTCTATAGCGGAAAAAAAGACAAAAGGCCATAATTCTGCCAAAATAGGTCGCAGCCAAAATTCCTTCCTTTACCATCACCTACAAATTAAGGTTGTTCAGCTGTGAAAGTCTGAGCGAAATCTGCCCAGCCGTTTAAGAGGATTTGAGTCCACAAGATTTCATAAAGTATTATAGTGGAAAAAATGTCAAAGGGCCATTATTCTGCCAAAATCGGTTGCAGCCACAATTCCTTCCTTTACAATCATCTTCACATTTAGCTTGGTCAGCTGTAAAAGTTTGAGTGAAATCCGCCCAGCAGTTCAAGAGTTGTTTCACTTGAGCAATGGTATACCTTGAATGTAGTAATCAGGGATTCTACATGTATTATGTCTGGAGACTTATTGATTGCGTCCATAAAAAAAAAGACACAGCCTTGAAGGTAATGATGAAATGTCTATGATGTCTATGTCAGTAGACTAAAATAATTAATTATTGTGTACATTGTTTCATAAAAGAATACACAACCTCTAAGGCAGCAATGAATGGTCGATGTTGACAGAAGATTTATATATTTCATACGTTTGTACATTTCTGTGTAATTTTTTCAAAATCCAACAAGTGGTTTTAGACGAGAAGATTTTCAAGGCTTTTATATTTCGTACATAAAGAACACAAAACCTTGAAGGTAGCAATGAACGGTCGGCGTGTGAACGGCTTCTGTTTCCTGTCCTTAGCGAGCAGACTCGAGCTGACCAGTGCCACTCCCTGCAGCTCGTCGTACAGGAAACCGTTGTACTCGTTACTCTGCGAGAAAAACATTGCGTGCATTAAAAATGAAGTTTACGTGATATTTGTTCAAAGTATTTACGTTTGTGGTGTTACTGGACAGAATTTCAGTGTTGTATTATATGTGTTTAATGTGAATATTGATAACATTCCGCTTCATGTTGCTGGAAATGTATCATGCTTTGATTGGAAATCAAATTTTCTGTGATACACATTATAAATTTCACCACAACTGACTCACAAATCACCTTAAAGAAATCTGTACTACAGTGAAAATATCAGATCATATTTTCTATGTGAATCCAACTAGAATTGTCACATGAGTGACGGATATACCCCCACAATATGGCCTTGTCACAAAACTATGGCATTCATTCGAAAGAAATGGACAGAGAGAGAATGCTTTAATTTGTGAATGGTCAACAGTGTATTTGGAAAAATTTAATTTCAATAGGAGCCTTAACTCTGTAAACATTTAGTGGTTTGTACCCAAAGTTGTATTTGATCTGTATTTTATGATGTTACAAAATAATTTTAATATGTGAAGCCTTTCATGAGTTATAGTCCATGTTTTTTGGAAATTTAAGTGAAAAAGGGGCCACAACTGTGTCAAAATTTGGTGGTTTGTAGCCGAAGTCAAACCTGAATTGTAATTTATGATGCTACACATGTGTAGCAATAATTATATAAATATGTCAAGCCATTGTTGAGTTATCGCCAGGAAACCATGCTTTTAGGTAATTTATGTCAAATAAAGGGCAAAAACTCTGTCAAAATTTAGTGGTTTGTAACCAAAGTCACATTTGACCCGTATTTTATGATGCTACACATGTTTGCCAAGAAATATTTTAATATGTCAAGCCATTCTTGAGTTATCATCCGGAAATCATGTTTTTCGGGAATTTCAAGTCGAAAAGGGGCCATAACTATGTATAAATTTAGTGGTTTGCAACCAACATCGCAACTGACCTGTATTCTATGATGTTACACATGTGTACCAAAAATTATTTGAATATGTCAAGCCTTTCTTGAGTTATCATCCGGAAACCAACAGACCGACAGGCAGACAGGCCGACGGACCAACAAGCTCACTCCTATATACCCACACTAAACTTCGTTTGGGGGGATATAATGATATTTTTTTCCATAAAGGGTAAAATACTACACATCAAAGCAATATTTACTAGTAGTAATCTTTACCATGTAAAAAGACTTATACAGGAAACAGCCAGAGACTTTAGAAACTTCATTTATTTAAGAAACTGACTTAAGTTTTCCCTAAGACACATTGAGATGGCGCATTTCATAAATCCAGACAGTACCTAAATCCGGACACCTGAAAGAAAATGCCTTTCTATAATCAAGACTGATAATTATATGGTTTCAATTGATGCAGGAGCCTGCGTCAGCAAAGTATGTTAAGTTTTAACAGAATTTATTTAGTATTAATTCATTTACTTACTACTGTTTTTTCTTCCCGTTAAAGGTAAACATACCCATGTTGGGGATTGAAATCAAAACAGTATCTCTGATACGTGAAACTTTACAGAGATTTTTTAAACTTAACAGCTAAATAAAAGGTTAAAAAAATGTATAATAAGAAATGTTTTTTTTAAAGTGTCCGGATTTAGGTACTCTCCATCCGTCTTTCAACACATCTTTCAGTTACTTTTAGATAGCAATTTTCTCTTAGATTTTGACCAAATCTCAAGATTAAACCCAACTTATTATGTTTGACTTTTTATTTTTGTTTAATGCAAATATGTACAGAAATCGTCCCAAAACAAGCAAAAGTGTCAGAATTTAGGTACTTCACCAGTATGGTTCTGGGTAAGGCGTAGAAAATAAGTCTGTTTCAGGTTACATGCCCCCAAAAATTAGGGTAGGTAAGTATGGAATTTTTTAAATATTTTTTTTATTTGGTAAATGGTCAACTTGAAAATTCTAAAACTGAATGAATATTCAAAACATGTCGGAAATATCATTAAACATTGTATTACAGTGGATGCTATCAAAACAAAACACTATTTAATAAAAAAAACATTTAATTATTGAAAAAAAAAGAAAATAAAACAAAAAAATATTTGACACACTCAATAAAATGTTCTAGGGTAAGGGCATTTTTTTACGGTAGGTTGGGTAACCTAAAACAAACATATTTTTTTTTTATGCCTATGTTCTCCTCTCACCATGTACATGCGCCCTGTGGACTCGGAGACGACACACTTCCATTTCCCATGGTGCCCCGCCCACTTCTGGTTGTTAGGGAGCATAGGCGTGTTGAGCTGATCGCAAATCTGTGAACACGTGAAAAACAAATTACACTACAGAGCTCCATATTGAAGATATATTAATATTTAAAGATATTTCACTGTAGACAAAATATATTTTTTTGTCCAAGACTTGTCCCTAAAAAGAAAACAAGATGGCCATGATGGCCCAAAGCGCTAACACGTGAACTGGTACAGATGAAGACCATGCTGTTGTGACAGGTTTGAAAATTAAGGTATCTGAACAATACACATAGTGGGATAGGATCAATTTTTATGTAAAACATCAGTTAGTGCTATAGGCTAACTATGAGAATGAGTTGGGTAGTGGATGTGCGTTTTTTTGCGAATGTTTTTAAATAATTTTTCCCGATACTCTTACCTCACCCTTTTTCATTTAGTCATTGACAATTCTGGAAAATGCTGAAACAGTAGATTTTTATGTCTTTTTCGCAAACAGTTTTGGAGAACTAGTTGCAATGTGATAATTGCGACGGCTGTGCAATAAGGTAAAGTTTTGCTTTTTCTTTGACAATTTTCTGTCCAATGATAATAAATGATGTTAATGCAGGCTCTGAAGACATCAATGTTGCATGTACAAATAACTGCATGCAAGTCTTGCAACTGTTGGAAATCAAATTTTATCAATCAATTATTATGGTCATCCACAAACTGTAAGTTTGGTCAACATTGAATCAAAAATTGTGTGTGTGAGCCAATCACTGATAACTTGTTGATGTTTTTTTCCAAACACAAGGGGCAATAACTCTGTTTTTTCTGGCCCAATCATGCTTGTATTCGACTTCACCTGTAGTCTTACGTTCATAGACAAACTGTACACGATTGGTGAAGATTGGATGAAAAATGAAGTCTCTATCCTGAAAAATGTCCATTTTTTGCATATTTTTTTCACAAACAAAGGGCAAGAACTCTAGTGTTTCTGGTCCGATCTTACTTATATTCAACTTCACTTTTAATCTTATGGTCATAGACAAACTGTGCAAGATTGGTGAAGATTGGATGAAAAATGAAGTCTCTATCCGGAAAAATGTCCATTTTTGCATATTTTTTTCACAACCATGCACAAACTGTGTAAGTTTGGTCAACATTGATTCAAAAATTGTGTGTGCAAGCCAATCATTGATAACTTATGTTTTTTTTTAAACACAAGGCGCAATAACTCTGGTGTTTCTGGTCCGATCTTGCTTATGTTCAACTTATTATTTTATATTCTACAAAAGAGATACTGACCTGGCGAGTGTCATTGAATGAGTACATGCAGCCTTTGAATTAACAGAAATTGTTTATTAAATTCATAAAGATTACTATTGATGAATGAGTTACAGAACTTAAAAACTGCATTAGTCTTGGCTTAGAATAGCTTGTGAACATATTTATTTGTACCACTTGTATACTTCACTTAAATTAACATCATTCTGGTATGGAACTGTCTTGTTAACACTGATTATTGAAAAGCTGCTTTGTGTGGATAAATCGTGAAAGCTATTGACAATGAATACAAGTTGTTCTGTAAAGATGTAAATAAAATACATTAGGACTTTTCTTAACTCTGAGATTTCACATCTATATTATTACAGTGTACTATAAGGTATATTTTATTTTGTTGATAATAAATGTTAAATGGTTAATCGTTTATTGCCTTATACATTAGCAACAACAGAAACAGTTAAATCAAACCCAAAGAAATGGGAAATTATACAGTGTTCAATTACAAACAAAAGCTGAAAGTTACAACATAAGAGGTGGTTGCTCCCACTAAGTTTTCACGACCACTGTTGATCAATTAAGGAGGGCTATTGCAGATCAGTCCAAGGAGAGCTATTGCAGATCAGTCCAAGGAGAGCTATTGCAGATCAGTCCAAGGAGAGCTATTGCAGATCAGTCCAAGGAGAGCTATTGCAGATCAGTCCAAGGAGAGCTATTGCAGATCAGTCCAAGGAGAGCTATTGCAGATCAGTCCAAGGAGAGCTATTGCAGATCCGTCCAAGGAGAGCTATTGCAGATCAGTCCAAGGAGAGCTATTGCAGATCAGTCCAAGGAGAGCTATTGCAGATCAGTCCAAGGAGAGCTATTGCAGATCAGTCCAAGGAGAGCTATTGCAGATCAGTCCACGGAGAGCTATTGCAGATCAGTCCAAGGAGAGCTAATATTGCAGATCAGTCCACAGGTTGGACATTGACACCGATTAGCACATGAATTTTTTTTATCTATATCTTGTTCATCTGAAACCTGCGCTTTGAAAGCGAATAACAAAATATTAAATTTATAACCGGATTGCCGCCTTAATGATCAGATAACCGGGTATTCGTTCTCTTTCTTTAAAAAAACTTGTAATAGTATTTTGACATAAAAATTGAATAAACTATAACTATGTACTTTTACCTAATCTAGACTATATGTAACTACATCGGGGTTGTGAACATTAACTAACACTGGAATATTAAATGACTATGTAATTGATATCAATTATTGTAACAACAATCTGTGATTCATAAATTTAAGTGGAGTTTTAATGATTTTTGTCCAAATAATAAGTTTTAACTTAAACATATATACAATAGTAAATCTCTGTGACCTCTATATGTGTTTTCTTAGACTAATACTGTCAAAAAATAGTGCTTTATTATATAATTATTCATAAATTAAACGTGATATTAAGGTCAAAAACTTTACATTTCTACATTTAACATACATTATACAATACACAATGTAGAAAGACCGTGAAACTGTACAGCTCTTAAATTTGATAGTATAGAGCAGATGTACATGTACGTGGAGTTTCGTGACAACGGTTTGCGAATATTGATTGAAGGCTCGTCAAGACAGCAAGAATTCTGCGGGTTTCGCGTGGCAAGTACTGTATAAAACTAACAATATGTGTTCTTGTATGCATTACAATTCAATATTCTATATTATAATAAAAACAAATACATGTTGTTGAAACTATGAATCACACAAAAAGAAATCTTTATTTCCTGTTCCCATGAATTAGTTTTTAATTACATTAAGGAAAATATTGCCATCAATTATGGCAACAATTACAACAACTTAACCACTAAGAACAAACCATTCACTGCACTTAAACAACTGAAAGATCAGTCAGTGATTTTTTCACTACGATGTACTAAGAATGACTATATACCTAATGCACCTATCAATATTGTCCCCCAGGGGTGGGGAGCGGTGGGCATATACGGGACTTTAGACTGAAAACAATTCCCGACAGGCGGGAATTGTCACGCCTAATGATCCTGGGTCCAGGTAAATAGACTTTGTTCGGATTTTAGATCCCAGTTAAATATTCCCCCCCCCCCGGGCCATTTGATACACCAATTAAGCATCCCCCATTAAGAGGACTTAGAAAGAAATGCTTCACTCTAGGGTTGGGAATTAGATCCCCCAAAAATACAATTAGTCAAATGACCCTGAGATTGTCTGCGGCTCCCCCCTTGGGGGAAAATATTAATGCATAATTGCTTAAAGGTACATAAACCTTTCAACACGAAGTATTAAAACTTTGTCTGATATAACTAGGAACTGGGCAAAATTCCAGAAATATTTTTAGTAAAAATATAGGATCTGACATGAGTTGTCATTTCATACAATAATTTATTAAATGAGTTCAGAAATTTTGTTAGTAAGCGAGCCTTTGGCGAGCTTACTAATGAATTTCCTGGACGAGTTTAATTAAATACGGTATGAAATAACAACGAATGTCAGATCTTTTTTATCACATGCCTTTAAACGAAATAAAACCGTTCTAATTTTACCTAAATCAGTTGGTAAATTCTCAAAGTTGTGTACTGACGTGACGTCATTTCATGTTGACGACGTCATTTCACCAAAATAACGTCATGCGATTGGTCAGTCAATGAAAACGCTCAATACGTAGCCAATGAAAACGCGCACAATGTTATCTTACGCACATGTAAGATAGAAATATTTGTAATGGCTGTATTATACGGGAAACAAGGTATAGCATGTGATAAAAGCGTATCCTAAACTTCAAAATCAGCGGGGCCATATTCCAGAAATATCTTATGTAAAATCGTAGGCTTAACCCATTTCAGTCGGCAGTCAAAAGCCCTGGACTAAGCGTAAGCAAAGTCTCGTAGCAGTTGACATTCGACTTTAGGATGGGTCAGCCTAATTTTTACACTGTTACTATTGTTGTGATTTTACAAAAGGAAATACATCCCACGATGTCAATTGATCTTGATCTTGTTTGCGCTACTTGAATATAGAATGATTTGTTTGCTTTTTTTTTTTTTTTCGCTTATCCTGTGACCGGGGAAATACGAATGAAACCGTATTCCGAATAAAATGGGTTAACTTCAAAATCAACATTTTCCCATATTTTATAATACCCAGAGCAACAGATAAGGTGCATATTTGAGTCGCGTCGTTGGAAAACCGGACTTAATGCATGTGCGTAAAGTGTCGTCCCGGATTAGCCTGTGCAGTCCGCACAGGCTAATCCAGGACGGCACTTTCGGCTTTTATGGTATTTTCTGTTTCAAGAAAGTCTCTTCTAAACATAAATCCACTGTAGGCGGAAAGTGCCGTCCTGGATTAGCCTGTGCGGACTGCACAGGCTAATCCAGGACGACACTTTAAGCACATGCATTAAGACCAGTTTTCCCGCGACGCGCCTCATTTGCATTAATGCCCGATTGTGAAACACCATTTACTCCATTTATTAAAAATTAAACGAGTGAAAAAACTCAAATTCATATACCAAATACTAATAAAATGCCAAACTGACTGCGTAACGAGTCATATAGTGAAAATATGAGTGTTCAATGCAATCTAATTAAGAGACCTGTAGTAAATTGATGGAATGTGTGTGTTACAGTTTTACTCAAATTAGTTATTCCCGTCAATCAATGTTAATGGTGTAACAAATTTTAAAGTACTCAATTAAATCACTCCAGTGTGTTTTTTAGGGACAATTTGGGGCCGAAATTCAGCCCCATTCCCCTGCTAAAAAGAGTATATATTTTTCCCCTACATTTACTTTTAAATTCCCCTCACAATGTAAGATTTATTTTGAAAAAAACTTGACCAAAATTGGACAAAAATTGACTAAGATAGAGGAATGTTCGTAAACAATCCCAGCAATTTTTTGTAACAAACCACGTTTGTGCATAATCTAAGTTATCATTTGTAGCAAAATAATATATTTATGTTTTATAACAAAGTAGAATATAAAAATGTTATACATGTAATACTTTAATACAAAACCAATTCCCCTTTTGCTGTAAAATTCCCCGTCTGAAGGGCACCGCCACCTTTCCCCCAAATGTGTAAAAAAAAACCCACTGCACTCAGTAATAAATTAATTATTTTAAAAAAAAAATGATGGAGCATTTTACTCAATTTTGGAAAAATCCTTATCTGTTGCTCTCTGATATCATTTGTTTACTGTTTCTTAATTATGAACTATATTATAAACTACTTCAATTTAAAGAGATTGACAAAATTATATGTATGTTTTCTAAGTACATTACAATAATTGAAACTTAAGTAAACATATTTTAAGACAAACTAATGATGCTTTTGGAATATAGCCCATAGTGAAATAAATATTCTTCCCCAAGGCTGTAAACTTTATTTTTTATCATGGCTATTGACATAAGGTTAAAAATAGAGTTGTTATTTATAAACCGGTTTGTTTAACAAGCTTGATCATGCATGACCTTTTGTCCTGTTGCCAGTCTCAACCCTTCTCGAAAAAGTGTTTAATGCGTATTAAACACTGCGGTATTGGCACCATATTTTTTCTGTGTTAAATGCGCATTTACACTAAGTGTATTTTTTCTGCACTTTTTCTGCATTTTTTACAAAAAAGTGTATTAATGCACTAGAAAATACACTTAAAATACACTTTATATACACTGAAGTGTATTTTTTGAAGATATAGTGTATTTTCCATGGATAAAAACTTTAAATTCACTTGAGTGTGTGGTACAGGAAAAATGCAGACAAAATACACTTTTTAATACTCATTAAATGCGTATTAAATACACTTTTTCGAGAAGGGAATACAATGTGTAATTGATTTCCCAAAACATAATAAGACAATAACGGGCTTTATTGATTTCATCAAGACTGTAATATATGTCCAACACAATGTTCACTACAAATAATGAATAAAACCTCAGATGTACATGTAAACACGTACACTTTTTACTTATTAACTACTGATTTAGATTAATTAATACTTGTGAATGGTTGTTGAATATCACATATTAGACTACTCGCAAAACTTTGATTTACAATGGTTAATATAGGAACGGATGTTGCTTAACATTAATTAATGTTATTTACTGATGTGGAGAATCACAATATTCAACTTTCTAGTATTTGTTTAACAAAAGAAAACCATTGAGACAACTTGGAATGTGCACATGCGCACCTCCATTGGCATTAATACCAAAACATTGGCTCCATTGGCGTTAATACCAAAACATTGGCTTTAGTTAATCTCATTCTGGTTTGAACTTACATGACATTATATCATGGACTTATTTTGGACTAATGCCTCCAGGCCTAAATTGAGAACAGTTCAGCTTTAATAACTTAGCTTTCGATGCATGCTTTAGTGCTTTAATATATAGAGGATATGTGTTGATTTCGGTGAATGATCAAATTTTATTTCACGAGTGGTTATAGAAAAAATATTTTCACGAGTGTCGTAGCAACAAGTGAAAATATTATTTTTTATGACTACGAGTGAAATAAATATTTGATCATTAACCTAAATCAACAAATTTTCTTTTTATTTTATGCTTTTGGACAATAAATTTGTAAAATTGCACGAGATAAGCTTAAACTTCACACGTTTGTGTATTCTGACGCCATGAAAATGACATCATAAACGATTCAAAACTGTTTATGATCAGTACCAATACAAATCTATATTTCACTAAAAAGCATATAATAAATATATATACAACACAATATTATACATTTACATGTCACTGACCTCAGGTCTTTTTTTTTTTAATAAACTGTTTAAAATGGTGTTGTTTTTTTCTTGAAGGAGGTTTATGAAAAATATAACAAACAAGACTTGTCACAGGATGTGACGTATGCCCTTGAAGCATATGCTTTTCAGAGGAAGGCAACACAAAGTCAGTTACATGTTGGTAAAAATGACGCTTCCTACAAAAACAGTTATGGTCCTTGTACTCTGCACTTCCACTCAACATCCTCTATCAATATATCGGGTTTTATTTTAAATCACTTCAATACTAATGGAGTTATACACTGCACTAGAAAATTAACTGAAGGGGAATAACTCCATTAATATTGAAGAAAGAGTTATGGTCCTTCAATACTAATGGAGTTATGCTCCGCACAAGAAGTGTGACGGACGGATGGACAGACGGATGGACAGACGAACGGACGATGCGATTACTATATGCCCCCGAAGTTCCCTTCGATGGCATAATAAAAATCTCCCCTCTTAAGATATAGAAATAGAGTTGGAAATTTAAAACTCTGGAAAAACAGAAAATTTTAATAAAACTTCATAATTACACAATTTAGCATAGTTTCAAAGATATCATTACAACGTCTCAGCAATTATATCATTACAATCTCTCAGTCTTTTATTCTTTTCCTGGTTATTTTCAGTGCATTTTTCACTGTTGTCTTTTTGAGTATATATACTAAACCAAAAAAGAAACTTTCACTAACTTTGAATGTAGATAATTTTTAAAGTCTGAACAGATTTGGCAGAAATCTTCTGTTTGTTGTAAAAGTTTCTCTTCTGAATCTACTGAGATTAACTGATCAATTTTGGAAAGAAGAACAATTTTACAATATGCACATGCATTTATGTGTGTACATCTCTTAAGTAACTGTGACAATTTGGCACGTACTTTACGCGAGTGTCTTTTTTGGTTCAGTATTCAATGTACATTGACTGCATACTGTTTGTACGTCAACATTACTGTTTCTGGATATTGATATTATGAAAACAAGAGCTTTCTCAGGACTATTGAAACTGCTTTGTCAGAGTTATGGGCCTTGGTCAGTAACCATACATAATGACCCCGAAGACATGTGTAAAGTTTCAATTTAATAACTGTAGTAGCTACAGAGATTATGCACTTGATGCACGCAGACCTTAACCAGAGCATTACGCCGACGCAGACGCATGGATGAGGAGTGTAGCTTGGACTATTCTGAGAATAGTTGAGCTAAAAATCCATTGAACAATCAATTTAAAATAATGTCCTAGACACTTGTCACAGGCTATTACTATTTACCTTTTGCAATGCATCTTTATCTGCGAGCTCTTGGACAGCTATTATACTCAGCCTGCAATAGATGACAAATAATGTGAATCATGAATCACGAAATGTAGAGAAAAACGTCCAAAATGAACAGGCAGATGCTCACCTTATCATTTATAATTTGTGTATGTGTGGATTTTTAGCCTTATTTAACAGTATTTCAGTAATACATGTATAACAGCCGTCAGTTAACTTACTCACACTTTTCATGGGCAAGCTTGGCCGATCTAAGCGGTTTCTCAGTACCAAGTGCACATACTCATGCCAGTAACTGACAACTGCCTTACTTGAATCAGAGGTAGGGGGAGAATGACCATAGAAATTACTTCATGACCAATCCCCACGCAAGTAATGTGGCCAGGCTGGGGCTCAAACTCACAAACCCCGGATTGGGAGTCCAGCGCTCTACCAACTGAGCTAGCCGGGCCCGGCTTCATTTACAATTAACCAAGGAATGAGATCTATAAAGAGAAATTGGCCAACTGGGCAATAAACAAGCCAAGGTGATTCATATAATAACGTACAACTGACGATAACAAGACACTAAGTGAAAGTAACCGTGTTTTTAAATGAAACAACACAATACATTCTTAAAGAATTTGGCTGCATTCAATAGCATTTCTGTTATTTATATGACCTGCAAGCATTTTCCACTAGACTTTTGGAGTTCAAATAGGAATACCAGTGGTAGCATTCCAGCATGAGCATTCAGCATGCTTTTGCAACTTATATATTATGAACAACACCCAACAAAATTTCGGTTATAATATTGATATAGTCAGTGATTGTTTTTTCACTAATTTTAGTGCTGTTTAAAGGCAGTTTCCCCAGACAAAATAACCTGCATTTTGCCCCAAAATTGTAAATTTTATATCCCCAAGTACTAAGTATATAAATTAGAAAAAACAAGAGCTGCCTGAGGACAGCGGTAGACTATTCGAAGTATTTCAGTTGGTACATGTTTTGGATAGTGGAAGGGGCATAAATGTGTTAAAATACAAAACTTTTAAGAGAAGCCTTATATAGTTTATAATTTTTTGGAACAAAAACTTTAACCACAAAGTCTATGTAAAAAGTGGGCTAACTCTGTCAAAATACAAAACAGAGTTATGGGTAATGTTGCCCCTGATACTAGAGTTGATGACAAAGGTTAGTTCCAAGTTTCAAGTGAATAACTTATGTAGTTTTGAAGTTACCAAACTTTAGAATATAAACTTAAAACAGAAAATCTAATTGAAAAGGGGGCATAACTCTGTCAAAATACAAAATAGAGTTATGGGTAATGTTGCCCCTGATATAAGAGTTGATGACAAAGGTTAGTTCCAAGTTTCAATTGAATTACTTATGTAGCTTTGAAGTTACAAAACTTTTGAATATAAACTTTAACCAGAAAATCAATGTGAACAAGGGGTATAACACTGTCAAAATACAAAATAGAGTTATGGGGAATGTTCACCCTGATACTGGAGTTGATAACAAAGGTATATTCCAAGTTTCAAGTGAATACCTTTTGAAGTATTGAAGTTACAAAACTTTTGAATATAAACTTTAACCAGAAAATCTAAGTGAAAAAGGGGCAAAACTATGTCAAAATACAAAACAGAGTTATGGGGAATGTTGCCCCTGACACTGGAGTTGATGACAAAGGTATATTCCAAGTTTCAAGTGAATAACTAATTTAGTTTGGAAGTTAAAAGACTTCTGAATAAAAACTTTAACCAAATTCAGACGCAGACACGGAGGCCGACGCCGATGCCGGGGGTAGTAGGAAAGCTTACCTATTCTTTGAATAGTCGAGCTAAAAATTGAATTAATTCATTGTCAAAAAGAAAGTCAGTAGATGAACATTTGAATATATTAATCATTAAACAATAAAGTAACGAGACATTTCATGAAAAATAAACATTTTAAAACTTTCCCTATTTTGAAATTTGTCACGCTAAAGTTCCCCATTTCATGGGCACAGGCAGTAAGGTAATTTGGAAAACAAATCACTGATAGTTTATATCATACCCATTTTCCAAGATGGTCATGCACACTACATCCTGCACCCCAGGATTGTTGGCTTTCTCCGATGAAAAACACTGCAAATTCCATGAGGCGATGCGAACGGCTTTACGATTATTGCACTTAAACGTTGGAAATTCCACAGTAGGCCGTAACGGTTTTTCAGAAAATGGTCCCAACTTGTCCACCAAATTTTCTAACGATCCTTTCGAAAATTCTACTGATGGGTTATTGGAATTATTCCGTGAATGTAAAGAAATCACTGATGTTCGACTAGGTATTGCACTATTATTAAAATTAGATGACTTTTTCGATGAAGAATATGAAAGGCTATCTGCTGTTATGTTTTCGTCCAATGTCAACTGAGGCTTAATTGCACATAAAACATTCGGGCCTATACCCTTGACCTTTATCAAGTCATCAATGTTAGTGAATGGCCCTTTTTTATCCCTGAAGGTGACTATATTTTCAGCCAAAGTTTGGCCTATCCCTTTCACTTTCATTAACTGAAAGACATTGGAAGAATTTAAGTTCACAATCACAGATTTACTTTCCTTTTTAATAACCCCATTAAGAGAAGATGCAACTTCATCCTCTTTAGAGTTCTCATCTGTTTTCAGGCAAATTTCATGCTGAATCGCTTTCAGTTTTACGGCACCTACCCCAGATACTAGCGCCAAATCTTCGATGACTTTAAATCCTTTAATTTGTCGACGATAATCCACAATCTTTTTGGCCATTTCGCGGTTTATTCCGGGCAACGTCATCAATTCTTCTTCTGTCGCAGTATTGATATCAAGCTGATGTTTTACCAGTTCTTCTTTTTCTGCTTCCATGACTGCCATGTTAAAGGTCGCGCTCAGTTGCCGACGATGTTTACGAAAACTGGTTTTCTTTACGTCATCCTCAATTCCGCTTTTCTTCGGAATGCAACAACTGTTCATTCCCCCCATTTTGACTTGGTGTGTGTCTTTTCACTTTTAACTGGCCTTAGATTTATGGGTAAATCCAAATAATCCTACTGAGTTAATGTTTTGAATCTTTTAACACATTAAATGCAATTCAGTTACATGTTAAAAGTAAGTTTCATTTTTCTACCTCCTCTCCACATACAGATCACATTTCTACTTCATTAGCATAAATGAACTCCCATATTATTAAATGCAATTGCAGATCACTTTTTATCATGTAACACACTTAAGTAAAATTAAATAGAATGAAAAGTAATCCATTCACGTGATTGTAACAAAGGTTACATAGAAAGTTATCATACGATTACATCATCACTGCTGGTAGTAATATTCGAGTTATCTTCCAATTTCAAGGTCATGAACAGGCGCTGATTTTGGAACTGTCATATTGGTCCGGTTGTGTCCATCCCTGAAATAAATCATATTTTTGTTAAACATTTAACTTTGTACATTTAACACCAAACATGAAAATAAGAAAGAATGGTTTCAAGTGAACACATTAACACATACAAACAATCATGCATAAAAATTGATATACATTATTGTGTTTTGCTATTATTTTTAATACTGATTTATTTACACTCCAAATAAAATAAATATAATTTAGCAAACCATGTAATTTTTTTAACGGTTAATCAAACTGTTAATGTCTTCATGTTTTGATCATTTACGCTTCACTTTTAATCCAAACCACTACTTATCCAACACTTGTATATACACAAGCACCCTAACATAATTCCATTTAATCTTTGACATAAATTAAACAACCAATTCTGTACCTAAACCGATAAATCTTTTACCCTCTATATTGTAATATTCTTATAATCCATTTAACGCCTGTTTAACACAAATGGTGCACAGTTCATTCAATACGTTCCCACAGTTAAACCGATTGTTATCAACAATGATGATAACATAGAGAATATAATAAATCACTTTTATTATCAGTACATTCACTGCGCAGTCTATCACTACTTTCCTTAATAGTCCATAATAATGAACAAGGACGTGGCAACGTGTAGGTGGGTATTTTTGTTTTTTCTTGTATTTTCCATCTTCAAAATATGGTCCCAAAATATGGTCCCAAAAGTTACTTTTTTCAAAGCTAATTCAGTTTTATTTAAAACAGTATTTTTGGAACATGAGCATCCCCTGCAACCCATTCAAAACATAGAATTCTATTAAACCAGACAATTTTGTTAAAGCGTGTGTCAAAACCTAGAATTCTATTAAACCAGACAATTGTGTTAAAGTGTGTGTCAAAACCTAGAATTCTATTAAACCAGACAATTGTGTTAAAGTGTGTGTCAAAACCTAGAATTCTATTAAACCAGACAATTGTGTTAAAATGTGTGTCAAAACCTAGAATTCTATTAAACCAGACAATTTTGTTAAAGTGCGTGTCAAAACCTAGAATTCTATTAAACCAGACAATTGTGTTAAAGTGCGTGTCAAAACCTAGAATTCTATTAAACCAGACCTTAACTCAACAGTCCGGCCTTCCATCTGTGACAAAGTTAGGTAGATTTTACCGTTTCATCTAGCACCAACACCGCTTACTCCAACACTTGGGATATTAACACAGTTGTTGCTTATCACCAAACCTCACTTTGACCTTGACCTTGACCTAATTTGCACTTCGAATAATTCAAATGGGCTGTTTCTTGGTTAAGTAGATTTTACTGCTTCGTCTAGCGCCAACACCGCTTGCTACAACAATTGAGTACTTACACAGTTGTTGCTTATGACTATCCCCAATCCACCCGTATCACCCAACCTCACTGTGACCTTGACATTGACCTAATTTAGACGAAGAAATGGGCTATCCAGAACCAACCAGGGGGCATGTGTGTTAATAAAACACAGAATCTTGTTCTTTTTGCTTATCAGTTATTTTGTTAATTTCATCTACTTATTTTGAAAATAACTGATATGAAAGATCCTCCATACACTCTTTAAACATTATTATGCAGTAACCTAGGATAACGTTTATCATTGTAAGCCTGTGCTGCGATCATACAATCAACAAACCACACAATTACATTACATTTCCTTGTATGACATTTTAACAACTATCCATACCGGCATGTAGATGTACATTGTATCCCAAATGCTAAACATAAGTGGGGCCTTAAGTGTGTCTAAGGTCCACAATATACTGTAATCAGGGGCCTTAAGTGTGTCTAAGGTCCACAATAAACTGTAATCAGGGGCCTTAAGTGTGTCTATGGTCCACAATATACTGTAATCAGGGGCCTTAAGTGTGTCTATGGTCCACAATATACTGTAATCAGGGTTGTCATTATGAATGGAAACAAGCGATTTTTATCTAAATTTACGCGATTTGGCCAGGGGTCTATGGGGCCCATTTGTGGTATTACCTATTGCAATTGTTAAGTTTCTAAAAAAACAAACTGATTTTCTCATGATTTCAAACGATGAATTTGATCGGCAATTGGTTAATAATGACAACCCTGACTGTAATACATAAATGTAAATAAAAACAGAGTGCCATTATATGCACAATTATAGTTCAATGAATTTTACATGTTTAACATTACAATAAAATTGTAACAGAGAATACCAGTTATAAAATCTATCCCATTCAATAAATTTGTAAACTGCAACATGTTGAACTTTTTAATTCAACCACTAAGCTATGCATCCACCTCTTAATAGTTTCAGATAAGCGTGCAGTTACAATGGACAGTGATTACTTCATCTGACCTGGTTTATTGACTCGTTTGATCAATGTACCTGACACTTTGTAAATAAGTACCGGTACATGCACTAAGTAATCTAAGTGCTCGACTGGTGTAAGTCAGTCACCAAGTAGTCTAGTCACTAAGTAGTCTAAGTGTTAAACTGGTATAAATCAGCCACTGGTGTCAGTCAGTCAGCAAGTAGTCCAAGTGCTAAGTAGTCCAAGTGCTAGACTGGTGTAAGGAAGTAGTCTTAAGTGCTAGACTGGTGTAAGTCAGTCACTAAGAAGTCTAAGTGCTAGACTGATGTAAGTCAGTAACTAAGTAGTCCAAGTGCTAGACTGGTGTAAGTCAGTCACTAAGTAGTCTATGTGCTAGACTGGTGCAAGTCAGTCACTAAGTAGTCTATGTGCTAGACCGGTGCAAGTCAGTCACTAAGTAGTCTATGTGCTAGACTGGTGAAAGTCAGTCACTAAGTGCTAGACTGGTGTAAGTCAGTCACTTAGTAGTCTATTTGCTAGACTGGTGCACGTCCGTCACTAAGTAGTTTATGTGCTAGACTGGTGCACGTCAGTCACTAAGTAGTTTATGTGCTAGACTGGTGCAAGTCAGTCACTAAGTAGTCTAAGTGCTAGACTGACCAGTGTAGGTCAGTCGATAAATAGTCAAAGTGCTTGAAAAGTGTACGTCAGTCTACCACTAATACTGTACCGGTAAGTGCTAGACTGGTGTAATCAGTCACCAAATACTGTAACTGGCTACTTAACATTGTAACTTGTTAGCCAGTCACAAAATACTGTATATATACAATGAACTTCAGTTAAAAATACTGTCTATCAGTATTAAGTTTATTTTCAACTATTTAAGCTTGATTTTGTCCAAAGCCAGAGGGTTCAGTCCCTTTCATGGATAGAACCAGTACTTGGCGTCTTTTTGCCTAATTGACTATCTACCTCCCCATTACCAGCAACCTTGGGTAGGCAATGGCAAACAAACAATTTTTTAGGTTGGACCCACTGCGATCTTAGTATTTGCCAGTCTTTTTGGCAGGTAGCGACACAATAACACCAGTGTTCAGCCAAATGCTCCACATTTCACACTGGGCAATAAATCCAGAGTACAGGTAAACCTCAGCAAGCTTACAACTTACAAGAACATAAGAGACTTTACAAACATTTTATAGTCAATTAGCTTTCTTTGGTTTAAGTACCAATTCCACACATTCATCAAATATTTTACTGTGGTTTTATTTACACATTCATATCAAATCATATCAAAGAGGCTAAATGAATGCAAAATGATTCACTATTGGTTCTATAAACATCACCTCCTATACAATTTGATATCCGAGTGCATAGAATTGATCGCACAATATGGTATAAGAAGAAACTTTATTTTGAACAATAAGTTACAAAACGAAGTATATACACTCACAAGTTAAAAACAACCTTCATACTTTGCTGTTGTTTTGCCTGTGATCGTAATTTGTTTCACAAAAAAAGGCTTTTTTTAAAAGGGACCTGCTCACAGATTGACAAATTGACAATTTTTCAACTTTTTGTCACAGATCCCAAAAAGAAAAGAACAGTGTATACAAAGGCTCAAAATAACACTGTGGATACCGAAATATACTGTATATATACCATTTCGTTTATGAGTAATCATTAGTTGAAATTGATATAATTATAAAGCGTTTGTAACGCTTAAACGATGCAATAATTTAGACTTTTTTTTGTTATTTCGTTAAAATTGTTGACAACACGTGGATCATTTATATAAAGTAAATAATGCAGAGTACAATATAGTTATCAGAATGGCGGAGAGGTTAAGGTGACAGCCTTTTAATCTCGAGTTCAAACCCCTGTGGAACCACATTTTTTCTTTATTTTGTTGTTTGTTATTATACTTGAGCTCTTGAGTTCCGATGCTTAAATCTGTCAAGTTAAGACATTTAAAGGCATTGTCAAAAAAATGCAAAAATCTGTTAATAAGTCCCTTTAATATGCACTGAAATTTCAACATGTCACTTTGAGATACATTTGTCATATTATATTTATGCACATATCTTTGTTAGTTTAGATTATTTATAGTTAACTGGAACTCCGCGAGTCGGATGTGTTGCCTGATGCCGGATAGCTTACGTGAATCCAAATGAAGAAGCACTTAAGGTTAATGCTCACATTTTTTAAACAGATTTATTGAAATCTTCAAAAGCACTTATGATTGCAAAGAAAAGACTTATTAAAACCAAAAATGAAACACAAAAATAAGTATGAAAATTTACTAGGGCAATAACTCCGAAAGTATGAGGTGCAGAGTAACGGTTCTTGTGCACTGCACTTCTCAATGAGATCTATCTACCTATGAAGTTTCAAGTTGATAGCTTTCATAGTCTTAGAGTTATGCTCCGGACAAAAATTAAGTATGAAAATAAACAAAGGGCAATAACTCCAAAAGTATGAGGTGCAGAGTAACGATTCTTATGCACCGCACTTCCCCTCAGTGAGATAAATCTACCTTTGAAGTTTCATGTTGATAGCTTTAATAGTCTAAAAGTTATGCTCAGGACAACCGAAAGCGAACGCCGCCGACGCCGACATAAGTAACCCCTATTTGTCAGACGACACAAAAACAATTGATAACAATATCCTAGATTTACATGATTTACAAAAGCGTTTTTTTTATGTAATGTACATACAATATACACATAGCAAAATATTGAGGGAAAAAACAATGAGGAGGTGACTTTCTGAATGGCCATGAAACTGTTAATCAAATCTTGTTGATGTGTCAATTAAATATGATGAATAAAAGGTTTTCAATGTAAATGTTCATGGGTTACACTTTCATTTCACATAAGCTGCCAGGCATTGATTTACATGCATGCAACATGAAAACTTTGTTCACTGACAGTCAGACAAATGTGGATGTCAACACCATTTACAAATCACAGCACTCTATAGAGGAATCAGGCCTAAATTAAAATTAACTTTGTTTGCCGTTGCCTACTGACCCGACGAAAAGGTCCCTACTCAAAAGTTTTTTCCTTTGTTAAATCAAACTTTTTTTTTTAAATTCCAAATATTTATTCTTTTTTCTTTGGGTTAAATAAAAGCTCGCTATTCCTTCACTTCGGTCGTTTTCCATTGGGTTAATATATTAACTGTATTCGCTAAACCCTTGCTTATAATAGGCCATATCAAAATGCAATTATAATCATGTTTTATCAAACTTGTGTAAACAACAGGCAGTTTGTCAGCATTCATTGTCTAATTAAAGATGATTGCTAGCAAGCTTTTGTTATATCAACAGAAACTTTATTATATTATTAAAACCAATGTATGTGTTATATGCTATATTTTGATGCAAAATGGATCATTAATAAATTTGCATAAAAAAAAATGTCTACCTACCTACCCGTTACCAGCAACCTTGGGTAGGCAATGGCAAACGAACAATTTTTTAAGGTTGGCCTCATGCAGTCGTTACTAAACAGAATGATCTAGGACCAAGAAAGGTCCATGTACAGGAGGCCCCTTAAATGCCTGGCATGAAGGAAGACATTTCCTAAAATTAATGGTTGTAATGCTTCCTACCAAGGTTTTCATTCATTGTCTCTAAATCTTCTGTCATTCAATATTTGAGGTGTGTCGTGGGAAAAGTGGGCTGCATAAGCGTAAACGTCACACAGACTTATCCGGAACGACACTTTCCGCCTGCAGTGGTTTTATTGTATAGAAGAGACTTTCTTGCAACAGAAAATACCCTAAAAGCGGAAAGCGCCGTCCTGGATTAGCCTGTGCGGATTGCACAGGCTAATCTGGGACGACACTTTACGCACATGCAGTAAGCCTAATTACCTACGACATGCCTCATTTGTAAACATACATTAAATTTTTCTCAAGATATTCATTCCTTCTGTTCAACAGCTCGGAGGGACAGAAGGGGGTGGGGGGTACAAAGATGGAGGTGGATGGATGACATTGTTCTATCAAGCACTTCACACTGGGTTTCCCCTTTACAAGAGGGGTGGCAAAATCAAGTGTCACTTACTGCCCAGCTTGTCTAAGAGCATGTAAATTGAATGAATGTACATTTGCCAGAATTCACTACATAATTACTGTACAGACAAGTGGAAAACAGCATTTTCAAAACTGGACAAGTAAGGCAATATCAGATTTTGCCTCGCTTTCAGGGGCGTAGCTTCCTTTAGGCACTATAGGCACGTGCCTAAACATTTTTTCCAGAGATGAAAAATTTTAATATGCCAAAAATGCAATAAAAACAAGAGGGGGTACGGGGGTGAGGGGATCTTTCTTGGCTGCGTTGATACTTCATTGTTTAATGAGTCGATTACGTCAATATGAAATAAATTTCACAAAACACATGCTTATTTTACAATTATTTTGTAGAATCAGGGTTTAGCTGAAGTTTGTTGTTTGTAGCCACATTCGAGTATAACTCCTGGCCAAAATTATCGATTACAGCATCATTTTGAAGATTCCGCCAATTGTGCCTATACATTTTTTAAACCCAAGCTACGCCCCTGCCTTTGCATCTTGTTGCAATGAGCAAACATCCCACACTGCCACTGCCCACACAACTGCCTACATGTACATGTTTTACGCACATTTAACATCATGATCTGCCCACCTATGAACTGATCAATAAAACTCAAAGTGTTAATCAGATAACAAATTTTAAAAGCAAACACAGAATACACCCAGGAAAATGAAAATTCACATCTATCTTAAACTGTTATTTTAATGCTACTACTCCTTCCTACGCACAAAACTGAGTAATACCTTTGAAACATTAATAAAGCAGGTTCAAGTGTTTTAAAACTTTAAAGTGTTATATCAAAGTGTTATATCAAAGTGTTATATCAAAGAGAGCAAACGACAATTGCGTTAAAATACTGACAGCTATTAGTAAAGGTTTAAAACAAAAAAAAATTGCAAAATAATGAGAGTAGATCACTTGTATGGTGATCAAGAACACTTTTAACCCACCATTGCTTATTTTATACCAGTACATACATGTATTATAAAAACAGTATTCATGTTATGTACCATAACACACATGACAAACGTGGCAAATATAACAGTTGGTGTTATTTAACCGTGGGATACAGAAAGATTTACAGACCAAACTAGTTCGTTCTAGACACAGTCAGCTTTGTTGGGTCTAAACTGTTTTAAAACTTTACTTAGGCGTAAAAAAAAAGATGTTTGTTTCAGGTAACATGCCCAAAAAAGTAGGTCGGGAATTTTTTAATTTTTTTTGGTAAATGGTCAACTTGAAGATTCTAAAACTGAATAAATATTAAAAACGTATCAGTAATATCCTTAAACATTGTTTATAAGTGGATACTATGAAAATAAAACACTTATTTATCCAAAAACACATTTAATTATTGAAAAGGTAAATAAACCAAAAATCAATCTGACAAACCCAATAAAATGTTCTAGGGTTGGGGCATTTTTTAGGGTAAGTCGGGTTACCTGAAACAAACATATTTTTTTTTATGCCTTATGAGTTACACTTGATCAAAAGCATGAAGCAAAAATGTTTTCTGAATTTCAGCCTCAATCGGCTGAGTGATTTATAAATGATGATGATTTATGAATTTTGAAACTTTAAACATAAAACTTTAGTTTTGGGAAATGCATTTTGTTTATGGACTAGGTTTTGTCAGATCATGTTAGAATCAAAATAATTTTTGCATCAGTTGTTTATCGGCCAATAAACAACTCTTTGTCCTTACGATGCGTAGCTATTAATCCACTCTGGCTACCACCATTGTGGTTTAATTCCTACGCATAAGAACTCCAAATCGTTGTTTACTGGCCAATAAACAATGGTAAATCAAAAATGGCTTCTTAATTATACTTTTTAGTTAAAAATCTTACAATTAAATGCAATCCAAGAAAGTTCTTAACATGAAGGAAACATTTTCACTGACTTACTTTTTATCAAATCGTATTAATTGTAACTACTAAGAACACAAGAATCAAGACGATTCTACATGATGTTTATTAATCAATACAAGAGCTGGCCAATTCCAAATCAAAGAAGTGTAAAGCAGAGAAACATGCATCAGATAATGGATAACAAGGCACAATAACTTGATAATGCTAACAAGGTACCAGCACTTAACCGGTCAGAAAACTGTTTGGAGAGTACAGGAAACCACTTGCGGGTTCACGAAATTGTTAGTGTGTGGGGCAATGAGTTTGTATCTAGATTCTGACCAAGAAAAACCAAATATCAGTCGGTTACCCCAATCTCATTAAAAAGCATCTCCAGTCTGATGCTACTATATTATCCGCTGACTGGATCTGATGACTTCGCATTAGGGGTCACGTTCAGATGACCTTTTTAGGAGCTAATCAAACTGTTGCCTTCAAAATCTTGTAGTATAACTTCATATATAAACCAAAAATACTATGCACAAAATTAACGTGAACTTTGGATGTTTACTCGCCTATGGTACCACTATATCCTTTGTTATCCCCGTTAAAATTAACTGTAAATGATTTATTCCCGTGGATCAGCTGGAAATGCATCACTTTTCAAAAACCGCAGCCAAACATTGCTGTGCATTAGGCAATTTCATTGGGCGCAGCAGGACTGATGTTTTATTGTTCGGAAGGTCATTTGAACGTGATACGATGTCTTCAGATCCTAACAATGTTAGGATTTTATTTTAATGAGATTGTCAGTTACCCCAGTATGTGTTGAAAAACTTAAAAAGTGCACGTTGGGTTCTTTGAAAGCAAAATATTTGTAAAATTTTTAGCAAAGAGCAAATACATTTTATTTGAATTAATTATATGTTTTTAGGGCTAATAAAAATATGTTTTTATGAATAAAATAGTACAATAATTATTATGGCTGACTACAATATTGGTTACTGTTTATGAAATGTAAACTTTCAAATACATGCAAATATTTGCGAGAAGGGCAGGTTGTTTTATAAACATTAAATCGCTCAAAAAAAAAAATGTTGAATAAGTGTCATATCATCCAAATGTTCATAATCAAACTTTAAAGGGACCTGTTCACAGATTTTCGTAATTTTTTTAAATGTCATTTCATGTTTTAACTGCAAAAACTTAAGCAGTTGGACTAAACAAAAACAAAAATTATATGAGGCATGTTGTGGGAAAGCCAGACTTAAAGCATGTGCGTAAAGTGTAGGGTGAAATTATCTGTAATCTTTTCTCTCATCTGACTGAGCAATGGCTAAGTGCACTATTTCCTCATCAGCCATGTATTGATATCAGCTGATAAGGGTCGCCACACTGTGTCCACACTGTGACCACAGCAGGGTACCAATACACAGGAATAAAATTTTTGCATTTTTTTGACAATGCCTTTGGTGGGGGGGGGGGGGGTCAAATAAGGAAGGATTAGACTAGGCCTTTAAGGAATGTCTAGCCACTCCATGGGGTATTCCACTCAGTGTATTACAGTGTTTTTTTCACCTTTGGGAGAAGGTGACGGGGCCCTTCAGATGTGGAATTTTACGGCAAAAGGGGATTTTTTTTATAGAAAACCTTTATTAAATGTTTATGTTCTACTTTGTTATAAAACTTTAATCAATTGATTTGCTACAAATAATTATACACTAACTTGGTTTGATGAAAAATAGCTGGGATTGTTTACGAAAATTCCTCTATCTTAGCCAATTTTTGTCAGATTTTTGTCTTTTTTTTCAAAATAAAGCTAACATTCTGAGGGGAATTTTAAGGTAACCATAAGGGAAAAATATATACCTTTTCAGCAGGGGAATTTCGGACCCAAATTGGCCCTAAGAAAACACTGTATTGGTCCACCATAAAATCTCTTATCATCTTTTCTCTCAGCTGACTGAGCAATGGCTTTGTGCACTGTTTCAATATATCTCTACCTCTGCAGCAGTGTATTATCTTAGCTGATAAGGGTCACCCCAATGTGACCACAGTAGGGTGCCAATACTCAGGTGTATACTACCCAGGTTTGGGGTGGGGTGTCAAATAAAGAAGGATTAAACTAGTCACTAACAGTCACTGTCTTGACTGGCTTCATTTGTAATGGAAGTAATGCGTCAAATGACGCAATCATGATATTTAACATGGGTCAATATAACTCTCTAGGTGAATTCACCATGGGTCAATTTCATGGTTTTCATACAATTTACTGGTCAAAACCTGGGAGCTCGGGGGGGGGGGGGGGGGGTCAAACAAACACATAGTAATTTGATTTCAGTTGTTTGATTTTCAAATTATTATTAAATTGACATTAGGTGTACTAAACACTAAACAATAACAAAACATAGTCAAATTTTGGTGGCATGGAATTTAAGACACACCAGGCTATTATTCCATAATAAAACGTTAGGTTAGGTCTGTTATTTTGAAAAAAGGTAATCCTGACTACTCTAAGTCTTGATTACATGATACATTTTCATAATTCAACTTTCAGTGACGCTTTAAAGCCACATTAAAGGTGAAAATTGACAAATTTAGAATAAACGATTAAACAAACATTTAAATGTCTGGTAAAATTGTATTATTGGATGTTTAAGCTTCTGTTATATCCTGGGTCAGGAAACTGTTTGATTTTTGAATACCGTTTAAAATAAAAACACCGATCCTCCAAGTAAACTGTTTATAAACACTTGCTCAAATGAAATAAACTGGACAAGTGATTTTGAGGGCCATCTATCAAACATTACGCCTGTGTATTGGCACCCTGCTGTGGTCACAGTGTGGACATAGTGTGGCGACCCTTATCAGCTGATATCAATACAATGCTAGAGAGGAAACAGTGCACAAATCCATTGCTAAATCAGCTGAGAGAAAAGATTGCAGATAATGATAAGAGATTTTATGGTGGACCAATACACAGAGTGGAAAACCCAATGGAGATGCCTTAAACTAGGCCTTAAATAGTTTAAGAAGCAAGATTCTATCAACGTAATCAAGAAACGTTTAGAACTAGAAAATGAGAGACTCAGAGAGTGAACTTCAAAGTTCAAGTTCCAGTTCCATTTCGAACTGAGGCGAAAAATAACAAATAATTAATAATTTCCACCTATTATGACAGTAATTATTATGTAACAATCGCCCGATTTTCCATGCATCGTATTACGTAATAATATAAAGAGATAATACCTGAAGTATCGATATCTTCTCTGATGAGATTATATCTAAATCCAAACCAGGAAATCGAGTTTAAACACAATGTGCATTTATTTATTTCCTCTTGATTACTCTCTGAAATAAAGAACCGTTTGGTAGTTCTGGTTCCCGTATGTACTCATATAGAACAGCGTTACGAAACCAGGTACCAAATCCAATTTGCGAGGGAACCGTAAGTCGGACAAGGACGTTTTGTTCGATTTTTTCTCAGCATTAGAGTCACCTGAATCAACAATGCCGCGAATTGACAACGACGTAAAACTCGACTTCAAAGATGTTTTGTTTCGCCCCAAGAGAAGTACACTTCGAAGCCGATCCGATGTAAGTAATTTCAAAATCGGAATGTTACGTACAATAATTAGCAACTTGTTTGGAAGATAGCCAATGCATTGCACATGTGGGAAGCATTAAAGTATTGACTACTTTTGTAAAAATTACTGTAATGTTCAACGATCCATAAAGGGATGGTTAAATCAAGACCCAAGAGGGACTTGTGTTTTATACGTTTATTCTCTAACACTCTAAAGGCAACTGGTAACAAAGAAGCATGCATGATAATACAACAGAACTGTCATTCGCTACGCCAAAAGGAGGTGTGCCTTATCAGCCAATCTCTGACCACTACAATGACGATTTTGGAGCCCAAGCTAGTTTTGTTTAAAGTACATTTCACGTAGAAATGTTTTTACTAGAAAATTTATTTAGTAAATAATGTTTATTATTTTCAAATTACAAAACGTGAAACAATAAACAAAATACAATATTAAGGCAAATAAAATTGATTAAAATTTTATTGTTGTGGAATTACCCCCAAAGCAAAGCGGTTCGAAAGTAATGAAATTGATAAGTTTTATGTCTGAAATCAGCGTTTTTCCTCACCACTTTGGGACTGGTACCGGTACCCGTCAAATTGGGAAGATTAGCGTCGTTTTCATCCAAATTGGGAAATTTATGAATTATGCTGAAACCTTCATAAAGCATGTACAAACAATTAGTTGCATTTAAAAAACTCAAAAAACGCAAACTGTTTAACATCTAGTTTATTTTATTCATTTACTAGCATTATGCCACAACAATTTTACAGGTTAATTTCTCTAGGCCGCATGGTCTTGAAAATGTCAATAATCTTATCAATCTGTTGACTACCCAGTGATTTATCTCGAGAGCTACAAATTAACATCAAATTGGTGAGTGATTCCTGCGAAAGCCTGTTTCTATTAACAGTACACAATGAGTTCATTAAACTAAACACTCTTTCGACTGAAGCCGTGCTTGAGGGTATCAGCTTTCCCAACAGAACCAGCTGAAACATGCATGGGTAAGTGCTTCGTAGCTGGTCATCCTCTAGAAATTGCTTCAGAAGATCAATGGTCTGAGGGTTGCGACCTCTGTGCAAAAAAGAAAAGAAATAGCAATTAAAAAAGGAGGTAAACAATCAATACTTATAGTGAAATAGTTAAAATACTAAACATGGTTTCTAAAGTATTTTGATAATTATTTAATGTTACATGGTAAAGCAGTTGAACAATATCTCTAGACTCATTAAAAATAATGATGTTTGACAGATACAATGGTTTTGTTCATTACTCAGTCTTACATAGAATCAATTTAGTTAATAATAAAATAAATCATGATAAAATTACTAACAACAGTTAAAAATACAAACATGAACAAATAAATGGAACAATGTTCATGAAACTAATAAACACAACTGAAACATAAACATAGAAATACTAATAACACTTAAAAGGTAGGATTATCATGGCTTAATTAAACAAAAGTATAAACTATAACATAAAATTAAAACTGTAAATATGGTCGGGTAAGGTTTGTGTTAAGCAAGCTGCCTTCAAACTGTTGACAATACCACAACTGTAAGTTAACAATAAAGAGAACATTGGCAACACTCTGTAACTGTTTTAACTTAACTTTTACCTAGCAATAAACATTAAATGTTTAAAGCCATCAAACTCGGCTAAGGCATTGGCCTTGTTGAAGAAAGGTGCTGCTTGCGTACGATGACCCATGTGTATGTCTTCTTTCATGAGACCATAGTGCGATGCTAATGTGTCTATTTCTTCCTTAATTTCAGATTATTGAAAATCAGTTACGATAATTGAAGATGTTATTTATCAACTGGTTAAGAATTATGATCAAAATTCGTAGAAAGAAAAATGCATCAGGGGTGGTCATGAAAGGCTAGGGTTGTTAAAATAAAATTGAAAAAGAAAACTACAATAAACTGATTTTTTTTTATAAATTCATATTTAAACTCATATTTTATTAATTACCTTTCCATATTGTGCAAGTTCCACTAAATTCTGTGGCAAGTTTTGCACACGGAACACCGAGAATGCTTTCAGGACAGGTGACATCTCAAAACCACTTTCCAATTCGTCTATCAATTTCTGCACCATGGGAATTGCCAATTCCACAATTATCTGTTGAGGTTCTTGTGAATGTCTGGCTCTGTAAAATAAATAATAACAATTTAATGTGTTAGTCAGTTTTCAAATCGTATTATCTTACTAAATATATGTATACACATTATAATAGAATTTTAAATAATTTCAGGTTAAACATTTCAGTACAACAAATACCACTGTTAGTACAAAAAAATCTTCACCTTAGTCTTCTTGTGAAGACTGTTCTTTCGTCAATGTCTGCAAACAAGCCCTTCATCTTCGAGATGTAAAGTACAGGGTCTGGAAACTGCAGTGTTGTCCGAAACCTCTCAATTAGATGATGTAGAGTGTCAATCAGTTCCTGAAAAAGTACCAAATTATTTCAAAACACTAGGTAAAATTACAGATTTTTTTAAAATTATGTTACTGTCTTTATCAATTAAAATGGATATTTATTTATTCATATATGTATATGCTTACTTTCAGTTTCAAAGACACTGATGAAAAGTCGACAGTTCCTTGCAGGTACTTGCAGAACAGGTTGACTGGTTGCAACATATCGCACAGAACAAGAATAGCGGCCACTGTAGTCTTATCTGTCACCATATCTCTCAATCCCACCACTTCTGGGGCCCTTTTTCTGTCCAGAATCTCATCCAACATGTCAATGATCTGCAAAATATAAACATGTTATATTAATTTCATATTAAAGTCTGTTGATTAATTAGACAATTAATTAGACATAACTTAAAAAAAATATAATTTATTCCACAAGAATGGTAACACTACAGTTTACTGAGTGTTCTAAACAACATTTAACTTTATAATATTTTTACACTGACACATGGGTTTATTATTGGATGTTATTGGTAATAAAATTAAGTTAAAATTTTTAATTTATTATGAATCTTGATTATTGATATAATGTTTTCATACAAACTTTTCAACATGTGATTATACCTGTATGTAACGGTCAATAAGACGAGTGCATGCGGTTCCATGGGATAACCACCGAGTTGCAGCTGCTCTGACCATAACAAGCTCTTTCACTTCATACGCAGACTGCACATCCTGAATTTGAATAAATTTACAAATGACGCAGAGCTTCTTTCTATGTTTAAAATTACTTAATGATCATGTGTGTGCATAAATTGTGAAAATAATTTAATAAAGTTTTTTACAGAAATTTTGTTACCTTAAAAATGGCAAATTTCTGAGGAGAGTTATCAAACAGTTTGTAGACGCCCAGAAGAACTTCATCAACATCATTCAAGACCTCAAAATTGTTCATAAGGTGTTTCACACAAAGTGCCAAACGATGACTACGGCAGTTGATATATATGGAATGTGGCAAAGCATGTCGGAACCTTTGTTGAACTCCTGCAAATAGAAAATCAACATCAAATACTAGAATGTGTCACAAAAGTGACGAAGAATACCCCTGACGCGGCATGTTGTAATATGTAGCATAATGTTATAGAATGTCTTATTTGAAAAGGGGGCATTACTTGTTTAATTTTAAACGTAGGATGATAAAAATCGCATATGCACAACTCCATATCATAAGGAACAATGCCTGCAAGTCTGAATCAACGTCCATGGTGATTCCAGTATACCCCCTTTACTTTGTTACGTGGGGTATTATAATGAAACAAATAAGCATAATTAAATGTAAAATATAGTTACTAAAACTGTCATGTGTATCTTATGATTTATGTACACATTATTAATGACATATATTTTGAAATAACAATCAATACACACAATAAGATCTATACATTTCATTTTATAATTTATTAATATTACAGAAATGAGATAGATTTTCAAAATGTTGCAGTAAATTACAAATAAAATTTAATTGCAAATACAACATCTTTTTAAAGAAAAAAACCTTTTATTTCACCACTCATAGTATTGCACCCATCGAATCCAACGAACGCCACCTTGGTGATGTCAATGTCCTTGGAGATCAGAAAAACTGAGATTGCTTCCATTAGAGTGGCAGCGTCAGCCTTTTTAACATTTACCAGTCCTAGAAAATGATCTGCGACTGTGTCATTGTCCAGAAATCTAAGCAGGATGGCAAATTGTGACCTGTTTGCCTCGTCTGTCGATTCATCAGCAAGCAAAGCTATTGATGTTGAAGCTCTGACCTTCTCTAAAATAGACTGTTCGAAACAGCAACTGATAGCAGACAGAATATCTGTGACAGATTTAGAGGACGTGTATTTAAAATTCAATCCATCTTTGAGGTAAGAAGTAATAGCAGTACACTGTGAGTCTGCCATATGATCAATAATTGCACTGACGCTGTCAAGGGCCCACCGTTTCTGTACCACTAAATGTGCTGTTGAAATTAGACGCGACATGTACTCTCTATTTTTTGCCAACTCAGGCGTCTTTTTTGGTCTTTGCCGCTTAAACATGTCAGGAATTGTGACAACTGAACTTTGTCCTTTTGCCTCAAGGTATTTTTGTACAGAATCTGTATGTAATGCTGAGGATTGATGGGTCTCCAACTTTCGTACAGGGTGTTCCCCAAGAATAGTGCCACACATGAAATGAGATTGTTTACTTGTAGAGATAGCAAACAGTTCGCATATTTTGCACAGGTAGCCATTTTTACTACTGCTGTAATAAAGCCAATCGTAGTGCAGCTCGTACTTAGTGTCTATCATTTTTTTACGTTTTGAAATTGGTTCACTGTCTGAATCGGGACTCTGAGCCTCAGGTTCCGTAGGACAACCTGCCTCAGACGGAACCAGGTTCACGTCAATAGACTCGGCCGTCGATGAAACATTGTTATGATCAACATCTGACAACGGTACATGATCCTCATTAACCTCAGGAGTAGCATTTAATTTTTCTACCTGTGACGTCGACGGATGTGAATCTGTGTTATTAAAACCCAAGCTAGTTAGAAGGCTGCACTTTTGAACAGTTTTTTTGTTAATTTTTTTTCGGTAATACTTTGAGTTGTGACTTGCCATGATTCGCGAAAATGCCTTACATATTAATCAGGTTCCCATTCTCAAACACAACGAAGTATACTGACAACGGGAACCAATCGATACCGTCATCAAAGCTTGCTGCGGTTACTTCCCCTGTCGGTTAACAATAACTGATTTGAGCTTTACTCGATTGTTGGGGTGAAACGAAAGTGAAAATATTTGTCCTGTGAATTGGGAATTTTTTACCTTAACATTGGGAAAAATGGTCACAAAATCGCATTGGGAATGGTGCCGTTTTCCGGTACCAACTTTATATAGAGGAAAAACGCTGGAAATACATCCACGTCATTTTGATGTTGAAAAACATTGATAATATTATTATGTTTATTATGTTTTGTTCGTACACATCAAAAATGTAGTTTGTAAGATATTTGTCATATTTTGAGAAAGGCGCAATGCCGAAACGTCAATAAAAAGGAGAATGATCAGAGTGATAAAATATATTGTTAGTTATTCAGTGATTGGTAAAGCCAGGTAAGTGCTAACTCTGGGTATCCATCTCAATGATGTATTTTACTTTATTTGACTTAATAGGTGGATCTCGTGCGAACATTCCAATTCCGGAATTCAGGCCAAACATACACAGGCATACCAGTGATGGTGGCCAATATGGATACAACTGGAACATTTGAGATGGCAAAAGCAGTGGCCAAGGTGAGTTTAAAATAAATGGGTTTTTTTATTAAAAATTTAATTATATGGTCAATGGAAAATGAACTTCTTTTTTTGTCTTCAAGAAAACACCACCTATTATGTTTTGTGTTGATCTTAATTTCTTTAAGTACAACTTGTTCAATGAAAGTTAAACATTCCATTAATTTGTAGATAACTGGTGTTCTTAATAATTTGTAAAATAACAAAAGCTTCTTGAGATTCTAACATTATAATCACAAAATATTATCAATAATTCAGTTGTGTAAGCTTATAACAGAGCAATGATTTTATTCTAAACTGTTGTATGCTCCTTCTGTTATTTCCTTTCTGTTTGACTTTTGACTCACATTCATTTTCTCTTGTTCCATTACCTCCTTTCAGCACCTGATGTTCACTGTGATACATAAGCACTACACTGTGGACGAATGGAAAGCATTTGCTGCTGAAAACAAGGACATCTTGCAAGTAGGTATCCACCAGGACAGCGTTTTTCCTCTATATAAGTCGGTACCATTCCCAATCCGATTTTCTGACTATTTTTCCCAATTTGAAGTTAAAAAATTCCCAGAAATTTTTTTTTTCCAAAAAGACCCTGAAAAGATTGACAATGTTCCTGTATTTTTTACTTTTGTTTTACCCAAGCGTTTACCTCCGCGCACACCTCAAATCAGCTACTGTTAACTGCTAGGGGAAGTAACCGCTGCAAGGTTACTGTATCGTTTGGCTACTGTTAACGGTTATATACATTGCGTGCGAGAATGGGAACGAGCTGAACTGCAACGCATTTTCGCGCGTGTCATTGATGAGACATGGCAATTCATAACACTAAATACTACCAAAAAAACATTAAGGGATGCAATCCTTTATCTAGCTATGGCTTTTATGGCAAAGCATAAAGTATAGATCCATAACCGACATTGACAGCAGAAGATACTAGTAATTTTGTTTATGTTCCGTCAACCATTGACACAGACATTGTCAGTGTAGAGTCCGAGAGCAAACTTGGATCTCTGGGACAAGTTGTGCAAGTTGATACCCACCAGATCGGCATTTAAAACTATAGTCTGACTTGAATGAAAGTAAAAGAATAAATGGAACAAGTTGTTTTAGGGTTTACTTATTGTAACTTACTGTTTTTACATCCGTTTTGATAGTTTTTAAAGAAAGTGGTAAAATTCCGAATATGGCTGAAAACGCACACATTTTCCCAATTAGACCGGTACCGGTACCATTCTCAAAGTGGTGAGGAAAAACGCTGCAGGAACAAAATCATGATGTAATTAGATGTGTTACAGATTTTAATAACGGGTACCGTTTCATACATTGTGCTAATGTTAATGTTTAGAAGAAGACCAATTTGTGTTATTTCTAAAACGGAATAGCGGGGCACCCCGCCCTGCCCCTTTTTTGCCCCGCCCCGTTGCCTCTTATCTGCGCCATGCTGCCCATATACGATTGTTCAATTACCTTCCGAGTATCTATGCTAAATCTAACTTCCGCATTTTTGTGTATTGCACTTAAAATAAAAGTAATAAAATGAGTATAAAACTTATTAAAAACAAAATCAACGTAATTTGCGGGCTCTGGCAAAAAATATTCTGTTGCCAAATTGACCTTCTACTTCTGCCAAATCCCTCTCACAATGAGCATTGTAAAGGGTTATAGTTTGAAAATGTTGTATTAACAAAAAAATAATGTAACCAAATGTTGAAATATTGAGTTACTGGCTAATTAGGCGATTGACGGCATTTGTGAGCCCTGTATTTAACCTAGCATGTTCCGGTACGTTTCATGTTTATTCCAGCACGTTGCAGCAAGCACTGGGACTGGTGAGAACGACCTTACTAAGGTGAAGCAGATCCTCGACGCTGTCCCCGAGATCAAGTACCTGTGCGTGGACGTGGCCAATGGGTACTCGGAGCATTTTGTGCAATTCGTGAAAAGTTGCCGGGAGGAGTTCCCCAAGCACACTATCATGGTATGCAGAAATGACATCTGAGTCGACTTTTTGACTTGTCCGTTTCTCATGGGTTAGCACAAAACTATGTTAAGTAGATATAGTTATATAGCATAGTTTTCCACTAAGATAACCATTTAAAAAAATCTCTCCTTGGCACTAAGAAATAAAATTAAAAATCTTATTTTGGGTGGGAGGATGGAAAAATACCTGTTCTTTAAAATTTGCTGGTTTTCCAGATATTGCGATGCCCGACAGTCTTTCATTTGCTTTCCAGTTTCATAAATGGTAAATAACTTAATAAAACAAGAGGAGGATAAACTGGTGGAACAAAATGCTAAAATATATAAATGATTTGAAAATTGTACTATTATCAGCCATTGACATTATGCGTTTACATGCAGTGCGTATATCGACTACCAGTGATATTTTTGGTTTAAACATATTTATTTTGAATAAGGATTGCATAGAGAAATGCACAACATAAGTTTGTAGGATTGGAACAATAGCTAAGCTAGTAGGGTTCCTTTCTTCAAGTGATTTTTTTCACCTTAAGGGGAAAGGTGACGGGGCCCTTCAGATAAGGAATTTTATGGCAAAAGGTGATTTTTTTTTTTTAAAAAGCATTATTAGATGTTTATATTATACTTTGTTATAAAACATTAATCAATTGCTTTGCTACAAATTATAACTTAGATTATCCATTTACTTGGTTTGATGAAAAATTGCTGGGATTTAAACGCTGGCTCAAAAAAAGTTGTTGCCACGAAAATTCGCCACTTTTAAAAAGTTTGAGCCAATTGTATTGGTCACTCATATATTGACATGCTTCAGAATCTAATTAACAGTAACTGTCACTATTAAAAAGCATTAATAACTACATTATTATAATTAAACTTTGGCAGTATAATCGTTAATTGTAGGAACTTAATGTTTTACAACACTTCATTTCAACAGATTTAGTAATGTTGATCGTTTTGTAGGGTCGCGAAAATATACGACAATATCAAAATAACACTTTACTTGCAGGTTGGTTAATCCTCCTTCTAATATAGATCTTCATTTGTTGATAGGACAACTGTCTGACCATAATTCATGTTAAAATTCATCATGATTGTGGACAAACAGTGTGTTAATATTCAGAAATAAATCCAGACACAGAACTGTTTTCTTTTGTTTTAGGCTATATTTAGGTCAGCCTCGTTTCGGAAAGAATGTTTACTTCATGTCTCAAGTAGCTCTTTTTTGCTACCTGTGTTGTTATTTTAAACTGAAATTTCCCCTAATTGCAGATAAAATCATTACGTATTAATAAATAATCAGAAGATTAAAAGTCAAAGTGCTGATTTGGATTTCAACTGAGTGTGACTGTGCCTAACCAAGTGGGAAACTGATGCTGTGTCGTCAGAGATAAGCTTTCACACCATGACACGCTATGTGGTAACTTAATCTGCCCCAGTTTTGTTGCAATTGAGATTTCACATACCAGATTTAGCACCGTCTAAATTATGTTGTCACCAATAAAATTCGCCACTTTGAAAAAACTGTCGCCACTTTGCAATTTTGTCGCATTTGGCGACATTGGCGATCGACAGCGAAACCCCTGATTTTAGTCAATTTTTTTCAAAATAATGCTTACATTCTGAGGGGAATTTTAAGGCAAATATAGGGGGAAAATATATACTTTTTAAGCAGGGGAATGAGGCCTAATTTCGGCCCCAAATTGGCCCAAAACAAACACTGACTACGGAAATATTGTTTTCTTCTAGGCAGGTAACGTAGTGACAGGAGAAATGGTAGAAGAGCTCATTCTGTCGGGCGCAGACATCATAAAGGTGGGGATAGGCCCGGGCTCCGTGTGCACCACCCGTAAGAAGACGGGCGTTGGCTACCCTCAGCTCAGTGCCGTCATAGAATGTGCCGATGCTGCACATGGTCTCGGAGGACACATTATCTCGGTATGATATCTTGATAAGTCATCTTAACACGTTATCTCGGTATGCTAACTTGATTAGTCATTTTAACACATTATCACGGTATGCTAACTAGGTCAGACATTTTAACACATCATCTCTCCATGTTACTTTTATTATGTTTTTATTTTAATTGTCAAAAACATAAAATTACTCTTATCATTGCACAATAACCACAAACATTTCTCTAACAAACCTTTCTTCAATTTGTGACCGTTAACCTTTGTGGAAGGTTTATCTGTTTGTTCTCCCAAACTTCCAGACGAAGTATGGCACTATGGGTACGGCTAGATCAACGGATGTTTTCTCGCCCTCATTTTCCACAGTGTTCTCATTTTGCCTAGGAATTTTGGTGGAAAATTGAAAAGATTTTGTCACTCAATGTTCTCTTTATCTGCTTTTTGCTTTGACATCGTTTTTTTAATCAAAATCAACTTAAACCGCATGTAAATTTCAGACAGCACTGTTAGCAATTTGTGATGATGTAAGCGAGGTCAAATGGCACGTGACCTTTATCGGCCAATAAAATCACTAGTTATAAAACAGTGCGCGCGTGGTAGCCTAGCAATGGTTAATTTCCACTAACAAGGCGGCTATTACAATTCGCAATACGATTTTCTATCATTTTAATGCGAAAAAACATCGCCTGCAAATGGAATTTTTGATGCGCCCAAATGGCCCACTGACATTATTTTTGTTGCTCCCGTTTATTTTTTTTGGCGGGAATCCCGCAAAGGCGCAGCCCAGAATGAACACTGTCTTGGTATTGAAATTGGTCAGGCATTGGTCAATACATTATCTCTGTATGCTAACTTGACCAGGGCATTTATACACATTATCACAGTATGCTAATTTTATCAGGTGTTTAACACATTATCTCGGTATGCTAACTTCATCGGTCATTTTAATACATTTATTATCACAGTTTGCTTAATTGATACGGTATTTTAACACTCAATCTTGGTACCGTACATGTATGCTAACTTCATTATCACACATATTTTAATTGAATGAGGCTTTTTAACACTTTGTCTTGGAATGGTAACTTTGATTTTAACAATTTATCAAAACACCAATTTTTAGCTCACCTGAGCACAACGTCGCCTTTTGTCTGTCGTGCGTCGTCAGCATTTACCTTGTGAACACTCTAGCGGCCACATTTATTGGCAAATCTTCATGAAACTTGGAACTTGGTCAGAAAATTTGTCCGAATGATATCTCGGCAGAGTTAGAAACATGGTCATGTGGGGTCAAAAACTAGGTCACTTGATCAAATTGAAGAAAAAGCTTGTGAACACTCTAGAAGTCACATTTTTTGCCCAATCAACATGAAACTTGCTCAGAACATTTGTTCTAATGATATCTCGAGTGAATTCGAAAATGGTTCCGGTCCGTTGAAAAACATGGCCGCCAGGGGGTGGGGAAGTTTTCCTTATATGGCTATAGAAAAAGCTTGTGAACACTCTAGAAGTCACAGTTTTTGCCCAATCAACATAAAACTTGCTCAGAACCTTTGTTCTTATGATATCTCGTTCGAGTACGAAAATGGTTCCGCTCCGAGAAAAACATAGCCGCCAGGGGGCGGGGCAGTTTTCCTTATATGGCTATAGGAAAAGCATGTGAACACTAGAAATCACGTTTTTTGCCCAATCAACATGAAACTTGCTCAGAACCTTTATTCTTATGATATCTCGGCAGAGTTTGAAAATGGTTCCGGTCCGGTGAAAAAATGGCTGCCGGGGGGGGGGTCAGTTTTCCTTATATGGCTATAGGAAAAGCTTGTGAACTCTCTAGAAATCACATTTTTTGCCCAACATGAAACTTGCTTAGAACCTTTGTCCTGATGATATCTGTGCCTAGTTAAAAAATGGTTCCAATCCGGTGAAAAACATGGCCGCCAGAGGGGGGCGGGGTCATTTTTTCTTATATGGCTATAGGAAAAGCTTGTGAACACTCTAGAAGTCACATTTTTTGCCCAATCTTCATAAAACTTGGTCAGAACATTTGTCCCAATGATATCTCGGCCGAGTTCGAATCTGGGTCATGTGGGGTTAAAAACTAGGTCACTAGATTAAATTGAAGTAAAAGCTTGTTAACACTCTAGAAGTCATATTTTGCCCAATCTTCATTAAACTTGGTCAGAACATTTGTTTTAATGGTATCTTGGCTGAGTTTGAATCTGGGTCATGTGGGGTCAAAAACTAGGTCATTAGGTCAAATTGAAGAAAAAGCTTGTTAACACTAGAAGTTACATTATTTGCCCAATCGTCATGAAACTTGGTCAGAACATTTGTCCCAATGGTATCTCGGCGGAATTCGAATCTTAGTCATGTGGGGTCAAAAACTAGGTCACTAGGTCAAATTGAAGAAAAAGCTTCAATTTCAATATGTACTTCCCAAAGTTGGAATGTTTACATACGTTTTTGAATGCTTTTACATCCATTATCTTAAAAAAGCCCATGCATGATGGAACTTAAATATTAAACACTATACAGGATGGAGGGTGTACGTGTCCGGGAGACGTTTCGAAGGCGTTTGGTGCGGGAGCGGACTTTGTCATGCTGGGCGGGATGTTTGCGGGTCACGAGGAGTCTGGTGGGGAGATGGTGGAACAGAATGGCAAGAAGTACAAGATCTTCTACGGCATGAGCTCAGCCACAGCCATGAACAGACACGCCGGTGGAGTTGCGGACTACAGGTCAGTTGAGAGGCATTTTGGGGATTTTTTTCATAGAACTTTGTTTCAAAGAAAAAGTTTCTAATCATGCAAATTCCAGAGTTTTGCATCATACATTTCTTTGCGGTAATGTATAATCAGACGGGTTTTCGTCAGTTTCTTAGCATCGAAGGCTTTAATGAAAAGATGTCTTACAATGTTGTGGGTTCTCTGCACGCAGTATTAAAGATCAAAGTACAGTTGGGTGAAGATAATTATTAGCTTGACTTTTCGAAAAAAAACAGTCGAGCTATTGTCGTCTGCGTTCAACGAGGCAGGTAACCCTGTGATTTGTATATCCAGAGTTATCTGCCCCGTTTTGGACTTACAATAAAGAATATTTTGACATTTTTTGTTCAATATAACATTTCTTAATAACTATCAAAGACATTAAATTGAAACTCAACATGCTTGTTTATGATGCTGACTGCATTCTGCAGACATGAGGAGGTAACTCTTTCAAGGATTTTGTTTGAGTTATTACCCTTTTTTTCAACACAATTTTCGCTTTAGGTCGATTTTCTTAATACCTGTACGAGGTATTGACTTAAAACTAAAAGTGCTTGATCACAGTGATGAATTTATTCTGTAGACAAGAGGAGGTTACTCTATCAAGGATTTGAGTAATTGCCCCTTTTTTAACTTAGAATTTTCGCTTTGAGTCAAATTTCAAAATAACTTCAAGGGGTATTGACTTGAAACTCAAAATACTCTATCACAGTTATGAATCCGTTTTGTAGACAAGATGAGGTAACTACTGTATATCAAGGATTTTGGTGGAGTTATTGCCCATTTTTCAACTTATAATTTTAGCTTTAGGTCAAATTCCGCAATATTAATGAGAGGTATTTACTGTAAATTTAAGACCCTTCATCACAATGATGAACACATTCTATTAAAAAATGCCAGACTACTGTCAAATATGTTAAAGTCGAGCGTCCACAGGCATAGGTGGTGCTCTTTTTTTTAGGACTATTGTCAGTTTAATCCTCTTTAGATCTATTATTGCTAAGAAATAATAATTGTGGCGCGTCGTGGGAAAACCGGTCTTAATGCATGTGCGTAAAGTGTCGTCCCGGATGAGCCTGTGCAGTCTGCTCAGGCTAATACAGGACGGCACTTTCCGCTTTTATGGTATTTTCTGTTACAATGAAGTTTCTTCTAACCATAAATCCACTTTAGGCGGAAAGTGCCATCCTGGATCTACCTGTGCGGATCCGAGACGACACTTTCCGCACATGCATTAAGACCGGTTTTATCACGACGCGCCACAATTATACTGTTAATGGAATTTTGTTACAGAGCATCGGAAGGTAAAACGGTACAGATCGAGTACAGAGGCCCCGTGGAAGTGACCGTGCAGGACATTCTGGGTGGTGTTCGCTCCACGTGTACGTACGTCGGGGCGGGAAAACTGAAGGAACTCAGCAGACGCGCAACCTTCATCCGTGTCACTCAGCAGCTTAATGAGGTCTTTGCTGCAAGCACCAAGGAACATTGATGATAGCTGACGTCCTAGACTTTTCTCTTTGTTTTCTGGATGTGGAGTCTTGCGTTGAGATGTGGTCGAGTTGGTTAATTATATATTTTCAGAGATCAGTGATTTGGATGATCAATTGTTAAAATGGTTATCGATGACTTTTTTATAAAAATTCTGCTGGTTTTTAGCTCGATTTTTTTAACAAAAGGCAAGCTATTCTACTCGCCGTGGCATCCTAGCTAGGTTAAAGTTTTTTGGTAAGCTAGTTTCTCAGGAATGGCTTGAGGGATTTCATTCAAACTTAAAACATTTAGTCCCCACATTAAAATGAACTAATAGGCCAAGTTTGGTAACTCTAGTTTGAAATTTGTCAAAATTATGGGCCTTTTTACACTTAGAAATTTTACATATAACTATATGGACAGGTTAAAGTTTTTCGGTAAGCTGGTTTCTCTGGAATGGCTTAAGGGATTTCATTCAAACTTAAAACGCTTATTCCCTATATGAAAATGAACTCATACGATTTCCGCTCAATAACTTGCGAACGCATTGAGATATTTTAATAACTCTTAATACATAGATACCTTATATCAAGACCTTGCTTGGGATTGCATATGGGGTGGTTGGGTCAAGGTCACTGTTACTAAAAATGGCAAAAATGGTTTCCGCTCAATAACTTGAGAAAGCATTGAGATATTTTAATAAAACTTAATACATGTTTCCACTGATAAGACAATGTGTTGTTGTGTTTTTTGTTGGTTTTTTTCTTTGTACAACTAAATATTTCATGAATATTTTTAATGTGTATATTTGTTACAAGTTCTACAAATTACTTGTTTGGTAAACTGGACTGTCACAGTACAAAAGTTTGTAATCTTGTTTTTTCTACCTTAACATGATATTTGTTTCATTATACTTAATTAATGGATATTTTTATTGCAGTTAAAAACCAATTTATCATTCAGAGGAGTGTTCAACATAAATATTTTCTTCAAGTTTTCTATTGCTTTTTGTTTCCAGTGAGGGTATGTTTTGCCAGTGTTTAATTGTTTCTTTGTTTGTCTGTTTCTTTGTTATCTTCTTTACTTAAGAAGTGATGAAGAGATTGCTACTTTACTTCTGAAGTTATGAATGGATTACAACTTTACTTCTGAAGTTATGAAGGGATTGCAGCTTTACTTAAGAAGTTATGAATGGATTGCTGCTAAACTTGCGAGGTTATTAATGGATTGCTACTTTACTTAAGAAGTGATGAACAGATTGCTACTTTACTTCTGAAGTTATGAATGGATTACAACTTTACTTCTGAAGTTATGAAGGGATTGCAACTTTACTGAAGAAGTTATGAATGGATTGCTGCTTTGCTTAAGAGGTTATTAATGGATTGCTACTTTACTTAAGAAGTGATGAACAGATTGCTACTTTACTTCTGAAGTTATGAATGGATTACAACTTTACTTCTGAAGTTATGAAGGGATTGCAACTTTACTGAAGAAGTTATGAATGGATTGCTGCTTTGCTTAAGAGGTTATTAATGGATTGCTACTTTACTTAAGAAGTGATGAACAGATTGCTACTTTACTTCTGAAGTTATGCACAGATTGCTACTTTACTTCTGAAGTTATGAACGGATTGCGACTTTACTTCTGAAGTTATGAATGGATTGCTGCTTTACTTAAGAGGTTATTAGTGGATTGCTACTTTACTAAAAAGTGATGAACAGATTGCTACTTTACTTCTGAAGTTATGAAGGGATTACAACTTTACTTCTGAAGTTATGAAGGGATTGCAACTTTACTGAAGAAGTTATGAATGGATTGCTGCTTTGCTTAAGAGGTTATTAATGGATTGCTACTTTACTTAAGAAGTGATGAACAGATTGCTACTTTACTTCTGAAGTTATTTAACGGATTGCGACTTTACTTCTGAAGTTATGAATGGATTGCTGCTTTACTTAAGAGGTTATTAATGGATTGCTACTTTACTAAAAAGTGATGAACAGATTGCTACTTTACATCTGAAGTTATGCACAGATTGCTACTTTACTTCTGAAGTTATGAACGGATTGCGACTTTACTTCTGAAGTTATGAATGGATTGCTGCTTTACTTAAGAGGTTATTAGTGGATTGCTACTTTACTAAAAAGTGATGAACAGATTGCTACTTTACTTCTGAAGTTATGAAGGGATTACAACTTTACTTCTGAAGTTATGAAGGGATTGCAACTTTACTGAAGAAGTTATGAATGGATTGCTGCTTTGCTTAAGAGGTTATTAATGGATTGCTACTTTACTTAAGAAGTGATGAACAGATTGCTACTTTACTTCTGAAGTTATGAACGGATTGCAACTTTACTTCTGAAGTTATGAAGGATTGCAAATTTACTTAAGAAGTTATGAATGGATTGCTGCTTTACTTAAGAGGTTATTAATGGATTGCTACTTTACTAAAAAGTGATGAACAGATTGCTACTTTACTTCTGAAGTTATGAACGGATTGCAACTTTACTTAAGAAGTGATGAACAGATTGCTACTTTACTTCTGAAGTTATGAAGGGATTACAACTTTACTTCTGAAGTTATGAAGGGATTGCAACTTTACTTAAGAAGTTATGAATGGATTGCTGCTAAACTTAAGAGGTTATTAATGGATTGCTACTTTACTTAAGAAGTGATGAACAGATTGCTACTTTACTTCTGAAGTTATGAATGGATTACAACTTTACTTCTGAAGTTATGAAGGGATTGCAACTTTACTGAAGAAGTTATGAATGGATTGCTGCTTTGCTTAAGAGGTTATTAATGGATTGCTACTTTACTTAAGAAGTGATAAACAGATTGCTACTTTACTTCTGAAGTTATGAATGGATTACAACTTTACTTCTGAAGTTATGAAGGGATTGCAACTTTACTTAAGAAGTTATGAATGGATTGCTGCTAAACTTAAGAGGTTATTAATGGATTGCTACTTTACTTAAGAAGTGATGAACAGATTGCTACTTTACTTCTGAAGTTATGAACGGATTGCAACTATACTTATGACGTTGTAAAGGATTGCTACTTTACTTATGAAGTTATGTACGGATTACAACTTTACTTAAGAAGTTATCAACAGATTGCTAATTTACTTATGAAGTTATAAACGGATCTGCGTGAAATTTTCTGGGAAGATTAGCAATTACTGGTACAGATTTTAGGTTTTATTCATCCAGAAATAGTTTCCTTTATTATTGGGTAAAGGGCGTTAACCTATTGCTGGCAAATTCGGTTATTAATTTTAATGTAGCATCATCAATCTTGTCGGAGATCTGGGCTCTCTGATCGCTTTTTTGCTTGGTATCCATTGTTTTATATTCTCATTCCTTGTCATCTCTTTTAGTAAGAAGTGAAATAAAAAATGAACTTTTGAAGTTTTATTTGTTATGACAATTTATAGGAAAAGAGCTTAGAACATGTTGCTTTGGTACGCAGTTGTATTGGTATGATAACATTTTGTATGCAATTTTATGTTTAAAAAATGTATACTGTTTTATTTTATTTTCCAGTGTTCATATTACAGTAATTGTTGCCTATCCATTCAGGGTTTTGCATGAAAGAACACTTTTTATTAAAATAAATGTGGCGCGTCGTGAAAAAAACGGTCTTAATGCATGTGCGTAAAGTGCGGACTGCACAGGCTAATCCGGGATGGCACTTTCCGCTTGTATGGTATTTTCTGTTTCAAGGAAGTCTCTTCTAAACATAAATCCACTGTAGGCGGAAAGTGTCGTCCCGGATAAGCCTGTGCGGACTGCAGAGACTAATCCGGGACGACACTTTATGCACATGCATTAAGTCCGGTTTTCCCACGACGTGCCACAAATGTGCAATATATTTTTTGGCAAGGATAATTTACATAATAGATCCTACTCTCTTCATATCAGATCCTACTTTCTTGAGTCTTATTAGTAGTTTTAAGACTGATTCAACATCCCTTAGGCTTGGGGTACATGTATTTGGCATGAAATTGTATAGTGGTCCTTTACAAATATTGTTCAAATTATGCCCCTGGAGTAAAACGTGGCCATTCCCTGTGGGTCACATGTTTTATATAGACTATAAAAATCTTCAACATTTGGATTTAAAATGAAACGGTTTTTTTAAATGTATGAGAATTTACATTAATTGCATATGATACAATATTTTCTTAATCTCATATTTTACCTGGTGACTGCATATCTTCCGTAATGCTTACTGATACTTTTTGGAAGCTTTATCGCTTGTGTATATTTTCTTGTATATTTTATTACTTTGCCTGTTTTATCTGATTGATGTTTGCTTTTGATAGTTGCTGTTTGCATTTACTTTCTTATTCCCATTGAAATAAAGAAGAAAAATATCAATTTAGTCAATTTGTATCATTTATGTGTCCTAAATTCAACTTCGCCTAAATTTGACAATGTTTTGTTATTATTTAGAAGATCTAATGTCAATAATAGTAACTTGAACACTAATTATTTCAATATGTTCTCGACGATTTTTTCTGGAAAATCTTGCGAAGTTTCAAATACTAAAACGATCGTCGAATTTAGGGTGCACCAAATTTAGGATATCTAGAAAATGCTATTCTTATCTTGAAAAGACTGAGAGCTGTGAGCGTGTCTATTTAAACTGTGACCTGGCATTATGAGAAAGCTAGTGGGCCCATGTTCACAAGTCTATTTAAACTGTGACCTGTGACAGCGGCATTATGAGAAAGCTAGCTAGGCCCATGTTCACAAGTCTATTTAAACTGTAACCTGTGACAGCAACATTATGAGAAAGCTAGCTAGGCCCATGTTCACAAGTCTATTTAAACTGTAACCTGTGACAGCAGCATTATGAGAAAGCTAGCTGGGCCCATGTTCACAAGTCTATCTAAACTGTGACCTGTGACAGCAGCATTATGAGAAAGCTAGCTAGGCCCATGTTCACAAGTCTATTTAAACTGTGACCTGTGACAGTGGCATTATGAGAAAGCTAGCTAGGCCCATGTTCACAAGTCTATTTAAACTGTGACCTGTGCGGCATTATGAGAAAGCTAGCTGGGCCCATGTTCACAAGTCTATTTAAACTGTGACAGTGGCATTATGAGAAAGCTAGCTAGGCCCATGTTCACAAGTCTATTTAAACTGTGACCTGTGACAGCGGCATTATGAGAAAGCTAGCTGGGCCCATGTTCACAAGTCTATTTAAACTGTGACCTGTGACAGCGGCATTATGAGAAAGCTAGCTAGGCCCATGTTCACAAGTCTAAACTGTGAACTGTGACAGCGGCATTATGAGAAAGCTAGCTAGGCCCATGTTCACAAGTCTATTTAGACTGTGACAGTGGCATTATGAGAAAGCTAGCTGGGCCCATGTTCACAAGTCTATTTAAACTGTGACCTGTGACAGTGGCATTATGAGAAAGCTAGCTAGGCCCATGTTCACAAGTCTATTTAAACTGTGACAGCAGCATTATGAGAAAGCTAGCTAGGCCCATGTTCACAAGTCTATTTAAACTGTGACCTGTGACAGCGGCATTATGAGAAAGCTAGCTGGGCCCATGGTCACAAGTCTATTTAAACTGACCTGTGACAGCAGCTTTATGAGAAAGCAAGCTAGGCCCATGTTCACAAGTCTATTTAAACTGTGACAGTGGCATTATGAGGAAGCTAGCTGGGCCCATGTTCACAAGTCTATTTAAACTGACCTGTGACAGTGGCATTATGAGAAAGCTAGCTAGGCCCATGTTCACAAGTCTATTTAAACTGTGACCTGTGACAGCGGCATTATGAGAAAGCTAGCTAGGCCCATGTTCACCAGTCTATTTAAACTGACCTGTGACAGCGGCATTATGAGAAAGCTAGCTAGGCCCATGTTCACAAGTCTATTTAAACTGTGACCTGTGACAGCGGCATTATGAGAAAGCTAGCTGGGCCCATGGTCACAAGTCTATTTAAACTGACCTGTGACAGCGGCATTATGAGAAAGCTAGCTAGGCCCATGTTCACAAGTCTATTTAAACTGTGACCTGTGACAGCGGCATTATGAGAAAGCTAGCTAGGCCCATGTTCACAAGTCTATTTAAACTGTGACCTGTGACAGCGGCATTATGAGAAAGCTAGCTAGGCCCATGTTCACAAGTCTATTTAAACTGTGACTGCAGCATTATGAGAAAGCTAGCTAGGCCCATGTTCACAAGTCTATTTAAACTGTGACCTGTGACGGCGGCATTATGAGAAAGCTAGCTGGGCCCATGTTCACAAGTCTATTTAAACTGTGACCTGTGACAGCGGCATTATGAGAAAGCTAGCTAGGGCCATGTTCACAAGTCTATTTAAACTGTGACCTGTGACAGCGGCATTATGAGAAAGCTAGCTGGGCCCATGTTCACAAGTCTATTTAAACTGTGACCTGTGACAGCGGCATTATGAGAAAGCTAGCTAGGCCCATGTTCAAAAGTCTAAACTGTGAACTGTGACAGCTGCATTATGAGAAAGCAAGCTGGGCCCATGTTCACAAGTCTATTTAGACTGTGACCTGTGACAGTGGCATTATGAGAAAGCTAGCTGGGCCCATGTTCACAAGTCTATTTAAACTGTGACCTGTGACAGTGGCATTATGAGAAAGCTAGCTAGGCCCATGTTCACAAGTCTATTTAAACTGTGACAGCAGCATTATGAGAAAGCTAGCTAGGCCCATGTTCACAAGTCTATTTAAACTGTAACCTGTGACATCAGCATTATGAGAAAGCTAGCTAGGCCCATGTTCACAAGTCTATTTAAACTGTGACCTGTGACGGCGGCATTATGAGAAAGCTAGCTGGGCCCATGTTCACAAGTCTATTTAAACTGTGACCTGTGACAGCGGCATTATGAGAAAGCTAGCTAGGGCCATGTTCACAAGTCTATTTAAACTGTGACCTGTGACAGCTGCATTATGAGAAAGCTAGCTGGGCCCATGTTCACAAGTCTATTTAAACTGTGACCTGTGACAGCGGCATTATGAGAAAGCTAGCTAGGCCCATGTTAAAAAGTCTAAACTGTGAACTGTGACAGCTGCATTATGAGAAAGCAAGCTGGGCCCATGTTCACAAGTCTATTTAGACTGTGACCTGTGACAGTGGCATTATGAGAAAGCTAGCTGGGCCCATGTTCACAAGTCTATTTAAACTGTGACAGCAGCATTATGAGAAAGCTAGCTAGGCCCATGTTCACAAGTCTATTTAAACTGTAACCTGTGACATCAGCATTATGAGAAAGCTAGCTAGGCCCATGTTCACAAGTCTATTTAAACTGTGACCTGTGACAGCGGCATTATGAGAAAGCTAGCTGGGCCCATGGTCACAAGTCTATTTAAACTGACCTGTGACAGCAGCTTTATGAGAAAGCAAGCTAGGCCCATGTTCACAAGTCTATTTAAACTGTGTCCTGTGACAGTGGCATTATGAGGAAGCTAGCTGGGCCCATGTTCACAAGTCTATTTAAACTGACCTGTGACAGTGGCATTATGAGAAAGCTAGCTAGGCCCATGTTCACAAGTCTATTTAGACTGTGACCGGTGACAGCGGCATTATGAGAAAGCTAGCTAGGCCCATGTTCACAAGTCTATTTAAACTGTGACCTGTAACAGCGGCATTATGAGAAAGCTAGCTAGGCCCATGTTCACAAGTCTATTTAAACTGTGACCTGTGACAGCGGCATTATGAGAAAGCTAGCTAGGCCCATGTTCACAAGTCTATTTAAACTGTGACTGCAGCATTATGAGAAAGCTAGCTAGGCCCATGTTCACAAGTCTATTTAAACTGTGACCTGTGACAGCGGCATTATGAGAAAGCTAGCTAGGCCCATGTTCACAAGTCTATTTAAACTGTGACCTGTGACAGCGGCATTATGAGAAAGCTAGCTGGGCCCATGTTCACAAGTCTATTTAGACTGTGACCTGTGACAGTGGCATTATGAGAAAGCTAGCTGGGCCCATGTTCACAAGTCTATTTAAACTGTGACCTGTGACAGTGGCATTATGAGAAAGCTAGCTAGGCCCATGTTCACAAGTCTATTTAAACTGTGACAGCAGCATTATGAGAAAGCTAGCTAGGCCCATGTTCACAAGTCTATTTAAACTGAAACCTGTGACATCAGCATTATGAGAAAGCTAGCTAGGCCCATGTTCACAAGTCTATTTAAACTGTGACCTGTGACAGCGGCATTATGAGAAAGCTAGCTGGGCCCATGGTCACAAGTCTATTTAAACTGACCTGTGACAGCAGCTTTATGAGAAAGCAAGCTAGGCCCATGTTCACAAGTCTATTTAAACTGTGTCCTGTGACAGTGGCATTATGAGGAAGCTAGCTGGGCCCATGTTCACAAGTCTATTTAAACTGACCTGTGACAGTGGCATTATGAGAAAGCTAGCTAGGCCCATGTTCACAAGTCTATTTAAACTGTGACCGGTGACAGCGGCATTATGAGAAAGCTAGCTAGGCCCATGTTCACAAGTCTATTTAAACTGTGACCTGTGACAGCGGCATTATGAGAAAGCTAGCTAGGCCCATGTTCACAAGTCTACTTAAACTGTGACCTGAGACAGCGGCATTATGAGAAAGCTAGCTAGGCCCATGTTCACAAGTCTATTTAAACTGTGACTGCAGCATTATGAGAAAGCTAGCTAGGCCCATGTTCACAAGTCTATTTAAACTGTAACCTGTGACATCAGCATTATGAGAAAGCCTGCTAGGACCATGTTCAGAAGTCTATTTAAACTGTGACCTGTGACAGCAGCATTATGAGAAAGCCAGCTGGGCCCATGTTCACAAGTCTATTTAAACTGACCTGTGACAGCGGCATTATGAGAAAGCTAGCTGGGCCCATGTTCACAAGTCTATTTAACTGACCTGTGACAGCGGCATTATGAGAAAGCTAGCTAGGCCCATGTTCACAAGTCTATTACTGACCTGTGACAGCGGCATTATGAGAAAGCTAGCTAGGCCCATGTTCACAAGTCTATTTAAACTGTGACCTGTGACAGCGGCATTATGAGAAGGCTAGCTGGGCCCATGGTCACAAGTCTATTTAAACTGACCTGTGACAGCAGCTTTATGAGAAAGCAAGCTAGGCCCATGTTCACAAGTCTATTTAAACTGACCTGTGACAGCGGCATTATGAGAAAGCTAGCTGGGCCCATGTTCACAAGTCTATTTAAACTGACCTGTGACAGTGGCATTATGAGAAAGCTAGCTAGGCCCATGTTCACAAGTCTATTTAAACTGTGACCTGTGACAGCAGCATTATGAGAAAGCTAGCTAGGCCCATGTTCACAAGTCTATTTAAACGGTGACCTGTGACAGTGGCATTATGAGAAAGCTAGCTGGGCCCATGTTCACAAGTCTATTTAAACTGTGACCTGTGACAGCGGCATTATGAGAAAGCAAGCTGGGCCCATGTTCACAAGTCTATTTAACTGACCTGTGACAGCAGCATTATGAGAAAGCTAGCTAGGCCCATGTTCACAAGTCTATTTAAACTGTGACCTGTGACAGTGGCATTATGAGAAAGCTAGCTAGGCCCATGTTCATAAGTCTATTTAAACTGTGACCTGTGACAGCGGCATTATGAGAAAGCTAGCTAGGCCCATGTTCACAAGTCGATTTAAACTGTGACCAGTGACAGCGGCATTATGAGAAAGCTAGCTAGGCCCATGTTCACAAGTCTATTTAAACTGTGACCTGTGACAGCGGCATTATGAGAAAGCTAGCTAGGCCCATGTTCACAAGTCTATTTAAACTGTGACCTGTGACAGCGGCATTATGAGAAAGCTAGCTAGGCCCATGTTCACAAGTCTATTTAAACTGTGACCTGTGACAGCGGCATTATGAGAAAGCTAGCTAGGCCTATGTTCACAAGTCTATTTAAACTGTGACCTGTGACAGCGGCATTATGAGAAAGCTAGCTAGGCCCATGTTCATAAGTCTCCTTATGGAAAACTAGTAAATTGCCTAAATGTGGCGCGTCATGGGAAAACCGGACTTAATGCATGTGCGTAAAGTGTTATCCCGGATTAGCCTGTGCAGTCTGCACAGGCTAATCCGGGATGACACTCCGCCTAAAGTGGATTTATGGTAAGAAGACACTTCATTGAAACAGAAAATACCATTAAAAAGCGGAAAGTGCCATCCCGGATTAGCCTGTGCGGACTGCACAAGCTAATCCGGGACGACACTTTACGCACATGCGGTTTTCGTACGACATGCCTCAAATTTATAAAATTCCTAAAGTCTGTGGCTGTTTCATGTATGGGTCATTTTACCTTAAATCGATCCAAAGTAGTAAATATTGCTTTATTTATATGTATTTCATATTTTACCGTTTTGTTAACATATTTCATTGGATTTCGCATAGATATTTGTAGCTCACCTGAGCACAACGTGCTCATGGTTGTGCTCATGGTGAGTTTTTAGGATCGCCTTTTGTCCGTCGTGTGTCAACCTTTTCATTCAAAGGACATCTCCTAAACTGCTGGGTAGATTTTCACCAAACTTCACAGGAATGATCCTTAGGTAACTCTCTTTCAAAAATTGTTCAAATCGTTCCGGTCTGCTGCATATGTAGGTCACAAGAGCTAAAAATAGATTTAAATTGAAAACGTTAACAATCTTTTTCTGTGAAACCACATAGAGCTTTCATGTTTGGTATGTGACATCCTCTAGTGGTCCTCTACAAAGATTTCCAAATGATGCCCCTGGGGTCAAAACTGGCCACGCCCTGGGGATCACATGGTTTATATAGACGTGTATAGCAAAATGACTTTAAAAATGTTCTCCTCTGAAACCGCAATGCCTAGAGGTTTTAAGTTTGGTTTGTAACATTGTATAGTGGTCCTGAACAAAGATTATTCAAATGATGAGTCTGGGGTCAAAACTGGCCGCACCCAGTGGGTCACTTGGTTTATAAAGACTTCAATAGCACAATGACTTTTAAAATCTTCACCTCTGAAACTGCAAGGCCCAGATGTTTCATATTTGGTATGTAACATTGTATAGTGGTCCTCTACAAAGATTGTTCAAATGATTCCCCTGGGGTTAAAACTGGCCACAGCCTGGGGCTCACATGGTTTATATAGACTTGAATAGCAAAATGACTTTAAAAATCTTCTCTGAAACCGCAAGGCCTAGAGGTTTCATATATGGTATGTAACATTGTATAGTGGTCCTCTTTTAAGATTGTTCCAATGATGCCCCTGGGGTCAAAACTGGCCACATCCTGGGGTTCACCATGCTTATATATACATAAATAGCAAAATGACTTTAAAAATCTTCCTTCTGAAACCGCATACCCAGATGTTTCATATTTGGTATGTAATGTTGTATAGTGGTCCTGTACAAAGAATGTTCAAATGATGCCCCTGGGGTCAAAACTGGGCACACCTCGGGGGTCACATGGTTTATATAGACTTAAATAGCAAAATGGCTTTTAAAATCTTTCTCTGAAAGAGCAAGGCCCAGAGGTTTCATATTTGGTATATAACATTGTATAGTGGTCCTGTACAAAGATTGTTCAAATGATGCCCGTCAAAACTGGCCACACCCCGTGGCTCACATGGTTTATATAGGCTTAAATAGCAAAATGACTTTAAAAATCTCATCGTAAACCGCAAGGGCCAGAGGTTTCATATTTGGTATGTAACATTGTGTAGTGGTTCTCTGCAAAGATTGTTCAAATGATGCCTCTCGGGTAAAAACTGGCCACACGGAGGGGGGGGGGGGGGTCACAATCTTTATTTAGACTTAAATAGCAAAATGACTTCAAAAATCTCCTCTGAAGCCGCAAGGCCCATTGTTTTAATATTTGGTATATAATATTGTATAGTGGTCCTCTAAAGATATTGTTCTAATTATACCCCTGGGGTAGAAAGTGGCCACGCCGTGTGGGTCACATGGTTTATATAGACTATACAAATCTTCTCCAGAAACTGCAAAGCCCAGATCTTTATACTCCGGGAAGTGCTTAAGTGCCTTTTGGCCCTCTTGTTATGAGCCATTATGATGCCTCTAACTCAGGTGAGCGAGCTGGGGCCATCGTGGCCCTCTTGTTATACTAAATTTTCATATAAGTTCACCTTAAGTTAAGATTTTCCTTAGGAGCGTTGTGGGTACCGGGCCCTGGTCGTCCAAAATTAAGGATGGGACCGAATACTGAAATCAATATTCGAATGTTCGTTTTAGGTATTCGAATATATTCGAATATTCGTTTTGTAAATACTACTATATACGGCACGCGGTCTAAATATTTACCTATCCGAAATATGTATACTACGTGTACGTAGTTGTTTTAAATTGTTTCAGTGGTAAATGAGCGATATAACTTTGTGTTAGTCAAATATAAAGAAATGTAAGATATTGTTAAATGTAGTATTAATAAATTTGTTAATCGTTCCGTTTTTTTTCAGAACCATGAAACTTGTGTCTGCTGTGCAGATTACACGTTGCCTGGGTTTTGTCTACTGACCGCATAATGTATTTCCTAGCACGTGATGGTGGCATTGTTTTAACATAAAGACTCTTGTATAATATACGGAGTTGATATAATGGAGAATAATTTACAAGTGACGTATAGTAAGATTGACCAGATCATGCTAATTTTGTTAAAGAAATTGATTGGCTGATAATGAATTCATTTTGATTGGTTTACTTAATGAGTAATTGTAATTTATTGTAAACAAGTTAACCGTATAGATGTCACCTGATCTTTCTCATACGTGACGGCACAGTGAGCTCGTTCAGGGATGGCGTGCATGGCGTCGTCACAAAACATTCATATTGGTCTTTATTCTGTCACATGCATACCAATTAAAAATTAAATATAAATGCAAAAACAGCTTTCCATACATTAGAATATGATAGTTTCCAAACTGAAATACTGCGCTGTTCCGTCAGTTATATACTGCACTGTTCAGCCAACTATTGGCGGCGGGTTTTTAATGGACGGACTGACGTGACGCCAGCCAGCGTGCAGACGCCAGGACAAGCTTCTCTGCAGATCTGCATACGAATGATCCGCCGCCATGTAGTGGTTCTCGTCGGCGTCCGTCTGGTGGTCATACAGCTCCGTGCCGTGGTTTCTGGACCAGTCCGGTGTGTAAATCAATATAGATGTCACCTGATCTTTCTCATACGTGTACCGGTAAGTGCCATACGGCACATTGCGCTCGTTCAGGTATGGCGTGCATGGCGTCGTCGCAAAACATTCATATTGGTCTTTATTCTGTCACATGCATACCAATTAAAAATTAAATATAAATGCAAAAACAGCTTTCCATACATTAGAATATGATAGTTTCCAAACTGAAATACTGCGCTGTTCCGTCAGTTATATACTGCACTGTTCAGCCAACTATTGGCGGCGGGTTTTTAATGGACGGACTGACGTGACGCCAGCCAGCGTGCAGACGCCAGGACAAGCTTCTCTGCAGATCTGCATACGAATGATCCGCCGCCATGTTGTGGTTCTCGTCGGCGTCCGTCTGGTGGTCATACAGCTCCGTGCCGTGGTTTCTGGACCAGTCCGGTGTGTAGGTCTGGTAGGAGAACTCCACCCACTCGGTGTACCGGTAGCGGTTCGTGCGCATCGAGTAGCCCATGATCTCAACGCCGTGCTTGTGACGCGGGTACTGCGAAAATACAGAGTGCTTCCAAGCTCCGGTTGCACTATGCACCAGTGGCATTAAGCTCTCTCCTTCTGTACAGGTCAGGACGTTCAGCGAATTTTCGGGACAGACGGGAATCGGCGGTAAACCGACCGCGTCTACCAGCGTCGGAAACAGGTCCACAAATTCCACCACCTGTTCAGTGACGACCCCAGCGTCGGTGAGTCCAGGTATCCGGATCATCATCGGGGCGTGTGTTGCGAGCTCGAAGTTGGTGTGTTTCCCCCAAATGCCATGTTCTCCAAGCTGATAACCGTGGTCGCCAACCAGCGAAACCACTGTATTATTAGAAAGGCGTAATCTGTCAAGTTCTTTTAAAACAACGCCTACTAATGAATCGATCCATGACACCGCTGAATAGTAAGCCCTCCTTAAATCGCGCACTGTACTGTCCGGCATCGTCTCGTTGATTTGTCCGTGAAATTTCAAGGATGAAATGTCGGCGTAACCGTTTATCAACTCTGTGCTTTTCCACCACGCCACATCCGGCATGTTACTCGGAGCGTAAGGGTTGCTTGGAAGTTGTACGGAACTGGCGGGGTAAAAATGCGAAAACGATTCTGGTGACACAAATGGCAAATGCGGTCTTATAAAACCCACACCGAGAAAGAAATGACGATTCTCATACTTGCCACCTGCGGCAAAGTCCTGTAGCGCGCTCACGGCTGCCTGTGCGATTTTGTAATCCACGAGATGGTCGTTCGTAAGCTGAGAATCATTCAGGTACATCCAACTGGTGTGGCCCGTCTCGTAGCTCGACTTTGGCGGGTGATTGTACGGTTCCGTCCACGAAATAGGATCATCTTTATGTCCGGGGTGGAATATTTTCCCAATTCCGGCAGTTATTCGTCCGTGGTCTTTGAAGTACTGTGGAAGTGTGGTGAAGTTCCCGCTGACCTCGCGCCAGTACGCCTGTAGATCATACACGTGCGTTGTGTCTGGTCGCCTTGACGTCAGAAAGGACGTCCGGCTCGGGCTGCAGACCGCCTGCTGTACATACGCCTTCTTTAGAAGCAGACTTCTCCTGGCCAGAGCGTCGATGTTTGTCGAGTGTATCGTAGGGTCGTTGCGAGATGGATAATCTCTACCTAGGTAGCATCCTAAATCCGGTCTCAGGTCATCTACCGCAATAAACAGCACGTTTTCGGGCCGGTTTCGGCTGCGGTGCATATTACGAACACCAACAAACCCAATTTAAGCACCACAGTCATGACTGCTTGATCATGGTTCAATGGTGTACAATCTTCACAACGACATTATTAAAGTACCAGTACTTGTACATTCAGATAAGGTGTCTTGATGTACGGTCAACGGCACGCGTCTAAATCGCAGTGAACTGATAGCTAAGTTATGAAAGACCGTTGGTTACTTTGTTATTCTCATTTCAAATTATGAATTGTGTACTTTGAAGAACAAAATTTCATTCCTTCACACGTCACACTTCACTATTTTAAATTGTGAAATCGTGAAGTATGTATAATGATTTTTTGTACTTCACAATTCACACTTTACGATCTAAAAACAAAATATTGTTCTTCAAAATTCACACTTCACGACTTGCAAAACAAGTGTTCAAATAAATTGTTGTAGTTCACAGTTCACATTTGACGATATTCAAAAAGAAATCGTACAACCTTAATGTGTGAATAAACGAATTTTTGTACTACACAATTTACACTTTACTGTACAAGAAAACGTGAAATCGTGAAGTGTGAATAAATAAATTTTTGTACTTCGCAGTTCACACGTGACGATTTTCAAAACAATCGTAAAGTGTGAATAACTGATGTTTTGTACTTCATAGTTCACACTTTATGATTTTAAACAAGACTTTGTGTTCGATACACACACATGCCCCGGGTTAGTGGTAGACAGCCCATTTGAATTATTCCGTCTTTAACATACTTGCACAGTTTGTGTAGATCACCTATTCCAAATTAGGTCAGGGTCAAAGTTTGGTTGGGTGATATGGGTGGATTAGGAACGGTCATAAGCAACAACTGTGTAAGCATCCAAGTGCTGTAGTATGCAGTGCTGGTGCTAAATGAAACAGTAAAATCTAGTGAACAAAGAAATAGCCCATTTGAATTATTCCAAGTACAAATTAGGTCAAGGTCCGGTCGAAGTGAGGTTGGGTGATAGGGGTTGATTGGGGATGGTCATAAGTAACAACTGTGTAAATATCCAAGTGTTGTAGTAAGCGGTGTTGGTGCTAGACGAAACGGTAAAAACTAGTTAGAAAGAAACGGCACTTTTGAATTATTATAAGTCCAAATTTGGTCAAGGTCAAGGTCAAAGTGAGGTTGCGTGATATGGGTGGATGGGGGATGGTCATAAGCAACAACTGTGTAAATATCCGAGTGTCGTAGTAAGCGGTGTTAGAGCTAGACGAAACGGTAAAATCTACTTTAGTACTTCACAGTTCATAATTCATAATTAGGAAATATGAGCGACGAAGTCACAACCAGTGTTTTGTACAACGAGAGGTGTTGTCCTGTAGCATCAAAATGATTTCTATTTCAGCGTCACCATTTTATTGTCAATGATAAGATGACAAGAGTGCATTATTACGTTGACCATAATGTTGATCAATGTGCCCTGGTCGTATATATAGTCATACGACTTGTCAGATCTACTCTTGCATTTCTGATGAAAGATTGTATTGAGAATGCATATCTTATCGTACACGTGTGTCAAATGACACCTTGTTCAACAAACAACAGTGACTTCCCCCTTGGCGTTCTTCAGTAACCTCTGCCACCACCAATCGTAGCAACTCGGTATATCCCGGCAAGCCATGGTTAACATAATTTAACTTTGTAAACAAAGAGTAACGCAGTAGCTTTCTAGGATCGAACAGGTACATGGTGCTGTTCGAAAGGGACAGAGTGGAAAGCCATCCCAGTACATTGGCATTTTCTAATAAATTTGTAAATCCACGATTTTTATAAAATAAATGCTGCTTGTATTGCATAGTCTATTAATTTCCAATTTACTTTCGTCAGAAATATGTGGAATTTCTCAAGATATTGAAACATTTCTGTGTTGACCAGCCCAGAGGGGCAGCAGGGGGTACGAAAAGGCGCAGGGAGCAGCTCCCTGTTTAATCGCTCTAGATCTTTCCCTAAGTTTTCCATAATTTAACTGGAAATAAACAGTAACGCAGTAGCTTGTATATTTTAACGCAGAAGCTTGTATATTTAAACTGTAAATAAATAGTAACACAGTAGTTTTGCATATTTCAACTTTGTAAATCAAGAGTAACACATTAGCTTGCATATAATTAAACTTTGTAAATAAAGAGTAACACAGTAGCTTGCATAGTTAACTTTTATTGCATACAGGCGGTGCAATATGATATGATAACATGATAACTTTTAACATTATTTTCTTTGAAACAGCAGTGCATTATCAATGAATATCAACAAATGAATATCAATGAATCCAGGTCTTTATATTTCAGCTATAACTATTTCTATATCTGTACACTCATAAATACAAAATATAAGCACTGAAGTCAAATAAAAACATACAACTTAAAACGCTATGTTACTTAAGATTTTAATAGGCCTAACTATTGAGTTTTAAAGCAAAGAAAAAAAATGGCTTAAAAGATCAATAAGTGACATACTTACGAGGTAGTCACTGAAGGTTCACTTATGGTTTTATAGCCACGCCTTTTTAGTATGACCTCCGTCAAATGCTGTTAATTCAATACAAGAATTTACATCTCCGATAACACATTGGCTCTGTGAGTCCAAAACACAAACAATTACTCATTATTATATTCAAACTAAATGATTCAGGATGAAAGCAAATTAAAAAGCTATTTCACTATTTTTAGAAATGAAGTTTATAGCTATATGCATGTACTGAAAGACTCCCTCAGAAAATCAAGTTACCATAAAGTGTGTTTGGTAAAATATCCTATTTTCCTTTTAACCCCCCCCCCCAAAAAAAAAAAAAAAAAAAAGAATTCAGTTGAAATAATTAAACATTTTTTTACATGCATATTCAGTGTTTTCAAATCTACATATTATATTTTTCCTTTCAATACAATCTACATACCAGTACTCTAGTTTCCTTACAATACAGTAACCTTTTCAATACAGTAACCTATCTTCCTTTTAATACAGTAACCTACCTTCCTTTTAATACAGTAACCTATCTTCCTTCTAATACAGTAACCTATCTTCCTTTTAATACAGTAACCTATTTTCCTTTCAATACTGTAACCTATCTTCCTTTTAATACAGTAACCTATCTTCCTTTTAATACATTAACCTATCTTCCTTTTAATACAGTAACCTATTTTCCTTTCAATACAGTAACCTATCTTCCTTTCAATACAGTAACCTATCTTCCTTTTAATACAGTAACCTACCTTCCTTTTAATACAGTAACCTATCTTCCTTTTAATACAGTAACCTATTTTCCTTTCAATACAGTAACCTATATTTCTTTCAATACAGTAACCTATCTTCCTTTTAATACATTAACCTATCTTCCTTTTAATACAGTAACCTATCTTCCTTTTAATACAGTAACCTATCTTCCTTTTAATACATTAACCTATTATCCTTTCAATACAGTAACCTATCTTCCTCTCATACACTTTCAATTTTATGGTCAATTTATTGGATTCAGTAAAACTGACATTCTGTTTATGCAACAAACTGTTCAATAATATTTTACTCAATATTTTGTGTCATTTGTGATTTAAACGATCGACTGGCAAAGATGGATCCTGTTCTAGTTGTATGTTACCGTGCTTGGCATTGAATATATTAACAAGAAAATTGAAATATTGGGTGGATAATTGGCAGCTGAAATAAGGAAAGGCAATAACAATATGTTCAAAACATTGTAAAATCCAAGTACATTTAAAAACTTGTTGTCAGGAAGCAGGGATGTTTGCAGATGATTGTACATTAAGTGCACAAGAAAAGTACTTCAATGCATCAAAATATATCTAGCAGCTTTTTTTTATCCCAAAAATTAAAGATTGTACCATATTATTGTTATATATTAATACTTAAGCAGCCCCTATTCGTACAATATTATGGTCAATTTTTTGGATTCAATCAAACTGACATTCATTTTTTGCCACAAACTGTTCAATTTTTTTACTCAATAGTTTGTTTCATTTGTGGTTTGAAAGCTGGTCTAGCATGGATGGATCCTGTTGTAGTTTTATGATTTTGTGGTTGGCATTGAAGGTTTTAACAAAAAATTATAAATACGTCGTGGAGAATTGACAGCTGAAATAAAGAAATAATGACATATAATTCAATGCATTCAAAACATTGTTCTAAAATCCAAGTACTTTTAAAACTTGTTCTCAAGTAGCAGGGTTAGATTAAAACAATTACTACAGATGATACACACATTAAATGCAAAAGAAACGTACTTTAAGGCATCAGTTTATAGCCAAACTCAATAGGTTTTTTATCCCCCCAAAAATAATATTGCACCATGTTAATGATATATAAAGACACTTAGCCACATTATTAACAGTCTCTCAATAAATGTCTGCGATTTCAGATTTTTCTCAATATACTGCATCAATCTGCAATATAGCCCACACACTTAAATATCATTGTCAATTTCATGCATTTTACATATTACTGAACATAAAATTGAAAGTGTTTGGGCCCTTTAAATTTGAGACATTTCATAGTCATGGGCCCTGAAGCTAAGTTCAGTTCATAAAAATCTGATATACAATTCAGTTTTCTGTAGTATCGAAAACAACATAATACAAACAAGTCAGCTAAATAGTTCTTAGGTCACAATATTAAAATGTACCAAAATGGTCTTTGCCATTGAAAACAACAGAAAAGGCATCAAATAACACTGCATAAATACTGAAAAACAATGTATTTTAACATGACTTATTCTACTTATCATAACATCCAATACTACAGGTAGCATTGTACTAATCATAATCATGTTCTTTAAATGAAGATTTATAAAAAATAACATCTTCAAATTTATTAAAATTACAAAAGTTTGTCAATAGACAGGAAAACTGTACTAAACAATATCCCACGGAGGGTAAAATCAGGATTTTGTACATAAAACAATGGCACAGCAGTTTGTATCATTTGGATTTAAAATGTAACTTTAATGAAACAAAAACAACCAACACATAATATACAACCTAAATAATCCAATTACCTGACACTGCACAAAACAGAGATTATGTTTCAACTACGTAACACCACCAAACGAAATGCTAATTTATAACTTGACAGAAAATAATGGTTTTCTAATAGTAACAAACAAAACAGGTAAGGGTATAAAACATCAAAGAGGCTGCCCAAAGAAAGTAGAAAATCAAATTGCAAATGAAATATACAAAATGAATGAAAGTAACAAAACTATGGGAAGCTTGTACAAAACTGAAATAAATACACACTGATACAGATAATAATACAAACTTATTTAGAGGAAACCTGTTTTATTTAAGAAATAATTTTCGATTTATTGTTATTTATTGGCCAATAAACAACGATTTGAAGTTCTGATGCGTAGGAATTAAACCACGAATGGCAAAGAGTTGTTTATTGGACGTTAAATAACGATAATGCAAAAATAATTTTGATACTAACATGATTTGACAAATACAATTTTGATACTAACATGATTGGACAAATACAATTTTGATACTAACATGATTGGACAAATACAATTTTGATACTAACATGATTGGACAAATACAAGTATTTTTGCAATTGTAATTTAACTCTGCTCTGCTCAAAATCGAGACTACTTCTTGTGTTGTTTATTAAGTAGCTTAACAACGATAAGTTTGGTCTTCTTTGCCTATAGAAAAACTAGCAAGTATCATGTTAGAATTTCGTTTTTTTGGGGTCTTCTTTGTCTATAGAAAAACTAGCAAGTATCATGTTAGAATTTCGTTTTTTTGGGGTCTTCTTTGTCTATAGAAAAACTAGCAAGTATCATGTTAGAATTTCGTTTTTTCAATATTTTAGTAACAGTGACCTTGCCTTTAGCCGCAAAGGCCCCATGAAACGTTATAGTATTCAAGCATGCAACCTTAAACGGCCATATGAGCGTTAAGGCAAATTGTTACAAATTCATCATACAGTTTAACATATAGAAAATACGCTTTTCCTTGAAGGCAGCATACCAGTCTATAAAATGTTTCCAGAAAATTAGCAGATGCACATAAAAATCTCTGTAAAGTAAGTTATTATTATTATTAATTTCGATTAATAATGGAAGACAACCTCACATAATTATAAATAATTGAAGACGAGCCTTTAACAAGAAAAACATGCATTAAGCCATTAAGTCATGAAATAATTTTCTACTGTACAGTAAACAACTCAAATTTTAAAATCATAGGTGATGCGGTCAAAACTCATTGTTGTTTTCCAACAGTATTTTAATGCTTTTTTATCTGATATCAAAGTTAACGCTATGTTATCAGACTACATTGCTGGATAGAAAACATTTAATATGAAAATCCCATATACCTTTTTATCCAAAGATCTATAAATTAACATCTAAATTAACATGTTCATAGATCTATGTTTAATCTCAATATTATTAATACATGTAGTTTGTTTTGTTTTCAAAGAACACAATGTAACGACCCAATTATCGAAACCTGGGAAAACCCATAAAATTTGTGTTTCACATTTCATTCATTGAGAAAATACTTACGGCACAACCAAATTGCAATTGAATTTTTGCAAATGCATTACCCATAATTACCCTGCATTTCTGTGTACAACGTTAATTCATCTTAACAGACATTTACTGGAAATCGTAACAAACAAAATACTGTTAGTAGAACACACAGACATATTCTTAATTCTTAAGCCATAATAATATTTAACAAATGGCTAGACTCTACATTTTAGACTTACAAGATAAATAACAGAACGATGTACAATACTACAAGAAAATCAGATCTATCACACAAAAATCATAGATAATACTACTTTTTTCTGCTTAAATACAAACTAGCAAAATATAACTGAATTTTGAACATGACACACAAGAAAGGCCCAGGCCAAGGCCATTGGCAAGCTAAGCAGTAACTGTTGATGTCAGAGAGTTCTGAGACATTACACCAACTCGGTCAGGCCAAAAAAAATAAATCGAGTGTTTCGGGCAATGGTCTCAACAAAGTTAGGTAGGGTCAGGATTAAGGTTGCTTTTTTTGTGTGTTTTTTTTAAAGACAAATTTCTGTAAAAAAACATTGAAAATCATGATAACGATGAATACAGATTTTACGGAAAACAATAATTGCTAAAAATTGTAGGGTCGGGGAGTTTTTGCTAGGTAGGGTCAGGTTGCCCGAAAGCTTTTTTTTTGCCTCATCTTAAAATAAAATCATTTTATTTTGCGGTGTTTAAATTTTGCGCATTCTTAAAAAACAGCTCATTCATGCCATCTTAAGTTCACGCAATTGTCATTTATATCGATATATATTTTTCATATTCATACAAAAAATAAAATTTATTCAAAATCTTAAATTCGCGCTATGTTGGTAAATTAGACCACTGCAAAATAAAATGATCTTACAGAAGCAGAAAGGTGTGATGTGTAGGCAAACAAATCTCAACTTACAGATTACCTAATGGACATATATATCCTTATCTACCAAAACATACATTTTTATTATAACCACTTCACTAATTTACAAGTACTAACTACATTTTGAAAACTTTGGCAACAATACAGTAGAAATATTTTACAAGCTTCTATCGTTTACAATCAATAAAAAATACAACTGATACCACCTGTATACTACACCATAATTTACAAGATCACTTTTTTCATTATGGAAGCACCAAAACTGCTTATAATACATGTATTTCATAGCAACTAACATAATAATAGAATTGGAAGAAAATATTACTACTAGATCTATTAAAAGTTTACAATTGCATACCCTATTACAAAATCAATGAACCAGACGGGTAATACCCAGTAGTGACACACAGTCTTGTAAAAGCATAGCCGAAAAACATAGCCGAACAATGCTGTTTAATTATGACAACATTCTACATTCTAATGACTAGTGTACACACCTTAAAAATATACATTGCCTCATAAAACACATTTTACAAAGTGGATTTGCAACTGAGCTCTTATTATGCCTACAAATAAAAGTATCGTAACAATAAAAACGTTTCAGTTCGGAACACAAACTTAAAAAACAACAAGGTACTTTAAATCACATTATAACAACCATTTTTCTGTTTATAATATATGATTGTAGTGTCACATGGTAAACATATAGCTCTATATACAACCATATAAAATATAGTAATGGTTGCTTTTTGTGTCCAGCATTGTTTAAGGGTTTTATATCTAAGCAAAAGCTACACATCAACCATACACCATACAGCCTGGCTATATTAAATTCAATTCTTTCAATTTAATATGTTTATTGCGAAAAACATAATATAGTCAAATTATCCACTGTAGCAAATTTATATGACCCTGTGCAAACAAAAGCCAAGAAATTTGTAAGAAAAATAGAAGATTTTTTTTTTCAAAAAAAAAAATCACTTAGTGCACTATCAAAGACCCTGAAATATATATGTGATCAGTAAATAATACTGGATTTTTCTGCAGCTGTCAAATAACATTCATTGAGATTAAAGCATGTAATCAAAATACTTGTGAACTAACATTTTTCATAAAAAGCATAAAAAAAGAACTGCTCCTGTTAGTCATTAAAATATTGTTTACAAGAATTGAACTGTTTTAAAGTAAAATATCTATAATAATGTTATGAATGAATAAAATATAAACATTGTCAAATCTGATTTTTTTTTTTTAAAGCATGTCAGATTATTGTTTTTAAAAGCGAACATGTTTGGCATAAAAAATATATGTTTGTTTCAGGTTACATGCCCAAAAAAATTAGGGTAGGTAGGTAGGGATTTAATTTTTATCATTTTTGTTTTTTTTTGGTAAATGCTCAACTTTAAGATACTAAAACTAACTGAATATTCAAAACTTATCGGTAATATCCTTAAACATTGTTTTTAAGTGGATGCTAGCTATCAAAACAAAACACTTATTTATCCAGAAAACATTTAATTATTGGAAAAGGGTAAATAAAACAAAAAATATCTGACAAACTCAATAAAAAAGTTCTAGGGTCGGGGCATTTCTTTATGGCAGGTCGGGTAACCTGAAACAAACATAATTTGTTTGTTACGCCTTACCTTAGTGTTGAAATTTCAGAAAATAATTATACTGCAAATCGCCTAAAGTAATCAGGTTTAACAAATACATGAAATATCTTTTGTGTCAAACATTATCAATAACATTATATGAAACATAAAACTTCACAATTAAACGTTCTCACATTTGCTGTTAAAGCATGTACATGTACATTTTATGATAAATAAGGCCCCCCCCTTTCCCCAATAATTATGATTTTTAACGTTTGTGTTTTTCATCCTATAGTTGAAATATCCCACTTATATCACAAAAACAGTCAATAAAACACCTGGCCGCATACGACTTTGCACTGAACAAACAACAAGTCCAATAAAACACCTGGCCGCATACAACTTTGCACTGAACAAACAACAAGTCCAATAAAATACTGATGAACAGATTGTACAAAAATATACCTTATTGCCGAAAACCAAAATATATATTTTTTATAATAAAACATTTGCATATTACACGTTAACAGTAAATATTTATATAGAATATAATAAAACAAGGCAAAAACGTTGGCAGCAATTACATAATCACACGAGACAAAAAAACCCCCCACAAAATATACATTTGAAATAACAAACAAAACAGAGAAATAACAACACAAAAAGAAGGGACATCTAAAATCACAAACAGGGCACATAAATAAAATCATTAACACATAAAATAACAAGAGCTGTTGGAGGACAGCGCGCTCTACTTTTCTTGTGCTTGTCAGAGTTACTGGCATTTTTTTTCTAAAACAAGAAATATGGAAATTCCACGAAAACCAAATTTTTCTAACGAAATGCATTAAAGTCAGCACATCAATAAAAATTTTAGTAAAAGTGACCTTGACCTTGACCCCACCCACCCCATATGCAATTCCAAGCGAGGTCTTGCTATAAGGTATCTATGTATTAAGTTTCAATAAAATATCTCAATGCGTTCCGAAGTTATTGAGTGGAAACCATTTTTCTATTTATAGGAACAGTTACCTTGACCCCACCCACCCCATATGCAATCCCAAGTGAGGCCTTGATATAAGGTATCTACGTAATAAGTTTTATTAAAAGATCTCAATTTGTTCTCAAGTTATTGAGCGGAAACTGTTTTTCCATTTTTAGTAACAGTGACCTTGACCCCACCCACCCCATATGCACTCCCAAGCGAGGTCTAGCTATAAGGTATCTATGTTTGCAGTTTCATTACAATAGCTTAATCCGTTCTCGAGTTAGAGAGTGGAAACGAAAAGTCGAGAAACTAGCTTACCGAAAACCTTTAACCTGTCCATATAGCTTATACATGTATGTAAAATTTCTAAGTGTAAAAAGGCCCATAATTTTGACAATTTTCAAACTAGAGTTATCAAAATTGGCTCATGAGTTCATTTTAATATAGGGAATAAGTGTTCTAAGTTTGAATGAAATCCCTTTAGCCATCCCTGAGAAACCAGCTTACCGAAAAACTTTAACCTGTCTATATAGCTTATGTAAAATTTATAAGTGTAAAAAGGCCTATAATTTTGACAAATTTCAAACTAGAGTTATCAAACTTGGCCTATAGGTTCATTATAATGTGAGGATACATGTTTGAAGTTTGAATGAAATCCGTCAAGCCATTCCTGAGAAACAAGCTTACCAACAAACTTTAACCTAGCTCGGACGCCGACGCCAATGCTGACGCCGTGGCGAGTAGAATAGCTTGCCTTTTCTTCGAAAAGTCGCGCTAAAAACCAGTAACGTGCAAATATATCCAAAACACCATAATACATTAAATTCAACCAAATAATATCTTTTATTAAATATACTGGAATAATTACTTTAATTGATAATTTCACCAATATTAGCCTTAGTTCCATGATTTTACTGTTCATTTTATAATTATCTAAGCTAACTAACATTCAAACAAATGTGTGGCATACAAAAAATGCTGCACACCATTTAATATAAAACATACATTGTTAATCATGCAAAAGTTTTAAATCCAAATTACCCCTGTAAGACCCGTGCAGATGTTGAAGTTTACGAGTCAGAATTCTAGTTTTATAACAAAATATTAGCCCAATGTCTATACTTATATTATAGAATTTTTCATAGAACAAAAAATTACACGAATGTTTTTTCATCAAGGGCAGTGTCCATAGGTATACATTTTAAAATGACTATGCATCGACAAAATGAGTGCAAAATAACTAAAAACCTTAGAACACCACTTAATGATTCAAACGCAAGAAAGACCTTGTACCCTGGCTATATAACAAAAATAAACATTCCAATAACAATTCATATGCATGTACAAAATGGATTGATGATAATGTTCAACAGATAATTAAACCTTTTGCCCTAAACTTTACAAAAAAGATTTCACAATGATCTACATATCTAACAAAAAATAAAGATTAGTTACTGACCAATTATAATTAAAACAAAAGTAGATGTCTTTGGTGTAGAAGAGTAGAAGAACTACTAAAAATAATAAAAATGATGTAAAAACATGTAAACATCGACATGAAGGTAAAAAACTTTTTGCATTGTACAACAAACAGGGATAACAAATAGTGGTTATCCGCGCAAATTCAGATCTGATAAGTTATATGCTGTATCAATATCTAAAGGTGCAATAAACAACTACATGTATACCAGTAAACAGATTTGACAGGATTTCTGCATCTCACATTATGGTAATGTGTCTCACATAAGAATATCGTGATCGCTAAACTTGTCTGAATCATCTCCCATCAAGATGAAATTATCCTGACGAACCTCTTCCTTTTCCTTCGCACTTTTTCTGTTGAAAATCCACGAGGTGCTGAGTCTACTGCTTTTCCCGCTCTTGCTGCTTGCGCCCGAAAGACTGTGTCCAGGGCTCTGCATTCGCTGCGGGGTCTTGGGCGTGCTGGGAGCAGACGCGACGCCACCCGCGTCCATGCAGTCCTGGTTCATAGGCGTCACTAATCGCAGGACAAGATGGCAGCCTGCCTGACGCACTAGGTTCACAACTTCATCGTGTTTTGCTCTTTTTGTGTCTGCTTCGCCAACAGCCACGATGAAATCCCCCTCATTGATATTGGCAGCCTAAAAGAGAAAACTTGTTGCATTTATTTGACATCAGAATTTTACATATGCCCTTTTTAGTGGTGGTAAAATGTATATTTGATACGTAAATTTTTAGTTAACAGATTAGGGTTTTCACCAGGACTTGTATAAGTGTACATAAAGTTCAGTTTGAATATCTGAGTTTGCTTAAACTGGTGTATTTCTCTGACATTTAAAGAATTATACTCACCGACAGTATAAAACCTTAATTAGTATGGGTTTACTTTGGTGAATGTAACCATGTTATAAATGCATTACAACATTCAAGAATATGAACACCTCATTTTAAGATACTGTCTGAAGATTTTATAGTGAAAGATATTGACCCTTCTCAAATAAGCGTATTCAATGCTGCGGTATTGGCAACATATTTTTTCTGCGTTAAATGCGCATTAAATACACTTTTAGTACACTAAGTGTATTGTTTCTGTACTTTTTCTGCATTTTTTACAAAAAAGTTTATTAATGCACTAGAAAATACACTTAAAATGCCCGTAAAATACACTTAAGTGTATTATTTGAAAAAAAGTGCACTTTTCAAGGAGAAAAATATACTTTAAATGCACTGAAGTGTGTTAATGCAGGAAAAATACACTTTTTTATGTAACAAATGTATTTTTTCTGCATTTTCAAGTTATTAAACGCGTATTAAACCCATAAAAAATATGGTGCCAATATCACAGCATTTAATACGCATTAAAGGCGTATTAAATGCTCTGTTTTGAGAAGGGCAAACACAGCATATAACAGTCTATGGTTCTGGTGAAACAAGAGGGCCCTGAGGGCCCTAGGGCGCTCACCTGAGACCTTGTAACCCAATTAGAATTTGCATCTCCGAGGTGTGGCTTATTTTTATCCCAGGGGCATAATTTGAACAATCTGAACAAGCCTCTGGGCCTTGACGTTTCATGTAAAGCTTTTTAAAGTCATTCTGCTATTTAAGTCTATATAAACCATGTGACCCCCAGGGCGTGACCAGTTTTGACCCCAGGGACATAATTTAAACAATATTTGTAGAGGACCACATATACATACCAAATATGAAACCTCTAGGCCTTGAGGTTTCAGAGGATTAGAATTTTAATATCATTTTGCTATATAAGTTTATATAAACCATGTGACCCCTGAGGTGTGGTCAGTTTTGACCCATGGGGCATAATTTGAACAATCTTTGTAGAGGACCACTATAGGATGTTACATACCAAATACGAAACCTCTGGGCCTTGCAGTTTCAGGAGAAGAGTTTTAAAGACATTTTGCTATTTACGTTTATATAAACCAAGTGACCCGCAGGGCTTGGCCAGTTTTTACCACAGGGGCATCATTTGAACAATCTTTCTAGAGGGCCACTATACGATGTTAAATACCAAATAAGAAACCTCTGGGCCTTGCGGTTTCTTAGGAAAATATTTTTATTGTCATTTTGCTATTTAAGTGTATATAAATCATGTGACCCCCAGGGCATGGCTAGTTTTGACCCTAGGGGCATAAATTGAACAATATTTGTAAAGGACCACTATAGGATGTTACATACCAAATATGAAACCTCTGGGCCTTGCAGTTTCAGAGAAGAAGATTTTAAAAGACATTTTGCTATTTAAGTCTATATAAACCATGTGACCCCCAGGGCGTGGCCAGTTTTGACCCCAGGGGCATAATTTGAACAATCTTTGTAGAGGACCACTATAGGATGTTACATACCAAATATGAAACCTCTGGACCTTGTGGTTTCAGAGGAGAAGATTGTTAAGGTCATACTGCTATGTATTGTATATAAACAATGTGACCCCCGGGCGTAGCCAGTTTTGACCCCAGGGGCATAATTTGAACAAACTTTGTAAAGGACCACTAAAGGATGTTACAAACCAAATATGAAAACTCTGGGCCTTGCGGTTTCAGAGGAGAAGATTTTAAAAGTCATTTTGCTATATATTCTATATAAACCATGTGACCCCCGGGGCGTGGCCAGTTTTGACCCCATGGGCATAATTTGAACAATCTTTGTAAAGGACCACTATAGGATGTTACATACCAAATATGGAACCTCTGGGCCTTGTGGTTTCAGGGAAGAAGATTTTTAAAGACGTTTAGCTATATATTCTATATAAACCATGTGACCCCCCGGGCGTGGCCAGTTTTGACCCCAGGGGCATAATTTGAACAATCTTTGTAGGGGACCACTATATGATGTTACATACCAAATATGAAACCTCTGGGCCTTGCCGTTTCAGAGAAGATTTTGTAAGTTAACACTTTTAAAATCTATTTTTAGCTCTGGTGACCTACATAGGCAGCAAACCGTAATGATTTGAACAACTTTGAAAGGTCACCCAATGATCATTCCTGTGAAGTTTAGTAAAAATCTGCCAAGTGGTTTAGGAGGAGATGTCGTTTGAATGAAAAGTTGACGACGGATGCACGCACGCAGGCACGCACGGACGACGGACAACGGGCGATCACAAATGCTCACCATGAGCACTTTGTGCTCAGGTGAGCTAAAAATTTATGATACACAATTGGTCTATCAGTGGTCAAAATTTGCACAAGCCTGTACGTCCTGCACTGGCAAATTGTATCTAGACAGGCTTGCAATAGTTTCCCGCTTTCAGGTAATAATATAAGATTTTAGGTGGTTACAGTAAGGGGCAGAAAACATGAAGCACAACTAAATTAGAGCCTGCTGGAAATACACTGTAGTTTTTCTCTGGACCTAATTTGGTGCCTTCAAATTCGTTATTGTATTTCTACTGGATTTTTTGTAACATATTTTCTGGGCTCATGGAATTTCAAAATTGCAGTCTGGTACAGTAACCTTTAATTTTTGGGAACGTGTACTTTTTACGACATTAATTCAACTTTAATTATGTGCACAAACATGTTAATATAGATTCCATGTACAATCAAATATTCAGTAAATGTCATACTTATTTGTGTTCGTAGAAACATGTACTCTAATCTTTAACACAGATGTACTGTTTACTTTCTAATTATAAACGTCATTCCATGGAGTTTTTTGAAAATTGTGACTTTCAGTGGTCTTTTCCCACCAAAAATCAGCTGATAAAATGTCAGGTGAATTTTATTGAAACTGTAGTTTCACCACTGGCCTTGCTGTACAATATTACAAATGAATTTCATTTTTCTGCCCCTTACTGTATTGCGATGACAGGTCTATCTACACTGATATCTACCTCAGCGACACTTCCTGACTCAATCTCGGCGATTTTCACTGGGCAATCTCCCCGCACACTGAAGCCGTACCCCTGGACCTGGTTCCTGTCCAGCACCACTGTCCTGGGCGCCGTCCAGTGGTTTCGGGCATTGAACAATGCAATAGGACCCTGGTCAGAAAAGCAGGCTTTTAAAGTATAATTTATAAAATCTTCACTTCATACCGGTACTGATAATGGCTATAAACTAATGAATCTACATTTTTATCACTCTAAAAGTCACAAGAGCTGTTTGTAAACAGGTATGCCCTTTCTAAGTTAAATGCAATCTTGAAAATATCAAGTTTGGTGAAGATCAGGCGAAAACTGTTAGACAAAGAGAAAGGAAACTAGTAAAAAGCCCAATTTTAGATAAATCAAGGACCATAACTCTGCAGTTCCTGGTGTGATTTGGTAAATATCGGATAAAAACTGTTGTACTTAGACAGTGGTAAAAAGGCAAATTTTAGATAATTCAAGAGTCATAACTTCACAATGCCTAGGGCGACTTAGCTGATCATCAAACTTTTAGATATTATGCCCACAAAATTTTATGAAGATGGTGAAGATCAGATAAAAACTGTTGGACTTAAAGAGCGGAAACAAAAGTGGTCTACCAACCGGCAGACAGACCGACATAAGCAAGCTAATATACCCTGCCATCTTCGATGGGGGGCATAACTACTTAAGCAAATCTTCAACAATTCATTACTTTTGAAGACAAAACTACCTCAAACAGACACTGATAACGTTGTGAACTACGACTATATAACACTCAACTATGAATGGGCTGTAAATGATAATGTCCACATAGAGGTATCCTTCATGACCAAATATGTCGATGTATATGCTAGATAAATGACAGATGGTATTTGAAACTAGACAAAAGTTAACGATCTTAGGACCCTGTATTACATTTGGTGGAAGTATGTGAGATATTGCAATCCAATGAGAATGCTTTTAACATACCTAAAAGTTAATGGAATATTTACAAGTAAATCTGATGTGGAAATTAATTTTATTGTGTCATGCAGAAAAAACTAGTCAAGACAAACTTTATTTTAAAATTAATTTGGCATATAAAGTGCCACAATTTCATTTGGAGTTGAAAAAAGCAATTTTTTTATTAATAAAAAACAACACCATTATTTTCTGTGTCAAACAAACAAAGCCACCATACATTTTAATAAATAATTTTCTGATTTTATATGCATACCAGCTTATGGAAGAACTCAAGAACTTTGATCTTTGCAAATTCTGGGGTAACCGGGGCAACAATTTGCTGTGTTGTGGCCTTGACCTTCGGTGCCATGTGGATTTCTGAGAAATCGTCCTCTTCTTCCAATGTGGCAAACTTGCACACTGAACTATAATAATAATAGAAAACATCATCAGTGGCGTGGCGTGGGAAAACCGGTCGTAATGCATGTGCTTGAAGTGTCGTCCAGGATGGCACTTTCCGCCTAAAGTGGATTTATGGTTAGAAGAGACTCTCTTGAAACAAGAAATACCATAACAGCAGAAAGTGCCATCCCGGATTAGCCTGTGTGGACTGCACAGGCTAATCCGGGACAACACTTTACGCACATGCATTAAGACCGGTTTTCTCACGACACCCCTGATCATTATTTTCATTACAGGTATTATCATTACATGTACCTCCATTTTCATCACTGCCACCAACATCACAATCAACCTGGGGCCATATTCAAGACCGGTATTATCATTACATGTACCTCCATTTTCATCACTGCCACCAACATCACAATCAACCTGGGGCCATATTCAAGAAACATCGTAAGTTTATATTAAAATATTTTCATTTAAGTTCCAATTTTTGTAAGGTAATATTTTGAAAACTAGATATAAATTAATGAATCCAATTACAAGTAAATAGTAGTTAACAATAACTTGATAATTAGTAAACATTTTGCAGAATTTCATGCATACATGTAATAAAATGCTTAAGAAAAATGACAATTTTAAGGCTAAGGATAAGATTTCACTTACAATGTTTCTGGAATACGACCCCTTTGGGAAAACTTGAGTGAATTTCTTCAAATCATAAAACTCCTAAAGTCTGTGGCTGGTTCATTTAAAGCTTATTCTGTCTTCAAATTTAATCTGGTAAAGAATCAACAAATGTTTCTTATTTTACCAAATTTAAAATATAAAATGTTGATTTTCTGATGGAAAATGTTATTCTAAATGTTCTCTAAAATATAACTTAAGATTTTCCTTAGGAACTTTGTGGATATGGCCCCTGGCATTGTGATTAGTGCTTAAAAGTTAGCATCTTTAGTATTTACTCTTGTTTACTTAATTGTAAAGAATTCACACATATATTTATATGAGGCACATCGTGGAAAAACCTGTCTTAATGCATGTGCGTAAAGTGTCGTCCCGGATTAGCCTGTGCAATCCAGGACGGCACCTTTCGCCTACAGTGAATTTTTGTTTAGAAGAGTCTATCTTGAAACAGAAAATACCATAAAAGCGGAAAGTGTCGTCCTGGATTAGCCTGTGCGGACTGCACAGGCTAATCCAGGACGACACTTAACGCACATGCATTAAGTCTGGTTTTCCCACGACGCGTCTCATAAGTAGTTTTTGAATATGACATTTGACAAATTAATGTTCGATAAACTAAAGATGCTTCTGTAATACAGCATTTTAAAAGTGAAAATATCTCATATCTGGGATCATATTCCAGAAAAATCTTAAGTTTATCTTAAAATATTTTCACTTAAGTTCCAATTTTTGTAAGGTTATATTTTTAAAACTACATATAAATTAATGAACCCAATTACAGTTTAGTAAGTAGTAGATAATAATAAGTTTATAATTAATGAGCATTTAGCAAAAAATTTTGTATACATGGAAAAAATGCTTCAGAAAAATGACGATTTTAAGGCTAAGGATAAGACTTCACTTCAGATGTTTCTGGAATACGACCCCTGGGCTGTTACTCACAAAGCTCCTAGGGTAAATTTAGGTGAAGGGGTAACAGACCTATGCATGAAACAGCCATGGACTTAAACAGTTTGAAGAAATTTACTTTCTTTTTATTAAGGAACTTGGTGAATACACATCCTCTTGATGACTTTTAGTAAGGCAAACATGTGCACTCCCAGACATAGACCACCCCTGGACACCCCCCCCCACCTAAATTTAATACATAGCGACATGAAGCATATCTTAATAAATGATTCAGACGTAAAATTATTGTACTTTTAATTGTGGACTACCCTAAGTTCTGTAAGTTCTTAACATATAGTTTAAAAACAATGGGAGTGTCCCGGTGTCATTTAAATAAGGGCACATGTCCAGGTGGGTACATGTCGGCATGACTGAATATCATGAGGAGGGTAAACAATGGGCCACGCCCCATCATTCTGACATTAAGTACAACCCTACCTATCATGAGCCCTCTTCAGAATCCCAAGGAAGGTGCCAAGGCCCATCATTCCGACATTATGTACAACCCTATCTATCATAAGCCCTCTTCAGAATCCCAAGGAAGGTGTATGGGTCACGGCCCATCATTCCGACATTAAGTACAACCCTACCTATCATGAGCCCTCTTCAGAATCCCAAGGAAGGTGTCAATCTTCCGCAGCTGCTTGCACATGTCGTGAAGTCGTAGCGCCTCCTCGTGGCAGATCAGTGACTCCTTTAGGTGAGATTTTGCTGCAGAAAGGAACGAAATATTGCGTGTCTATCACTTAATTAACTTTTATTCTATCATGTCAGCATTGATGAAATAACACCTACTACTAGTAAGCATCTTAATGGATTGTTTCCAAACAGAACCATAAAAAATAAGCGAATTTTTTAGAAATATTGACCAAAGCCGTCCCTGACAAAAGCCAGCTTTATTGTTCTTCACACCCATGCATATACCCTCTTGTTGAAATTACACCCCAGGACAATTGCCTGCTTGTGATAAATCTATTGACTCAAGTATTTGGAATATGGTTAGACGTCCTAATTAACAAACTTTACTGCCCTTAAAGGGCCTATTTCTTTGAAAAATTGGATTCCTATTACACTATAAATAATATTACCTATATGATAGAATTGCGCTTTATAAAGACATGTGCATGAAATAAATAAAACATAATATGATACACAATATAATATTTGATAAAAACAAATCAGCAAAAAAGTATGAAGAATTAAAACCCCAAGCAGGGATCGAACTCAAAACTTAGGAGTCATATGAGGAAATGACAAAAGACTGCGCTTTAACCAACTGCGCTATCATGTTTGGTAAGAAGTAGAGTGTAAACTATTGTTATAAAAAATACTCACAATTATGACATTAAAATGTAAACATGAAAGGGGCCAAACAAACAAGACAAATATTGATTTTTATCTCAGAATGTGTGCACTCCTTTTTCATTATATATACCCTGTTTTAACTATGAATTTCCCCTTTCCCAAAAGCCCCTTGGTCTGAAAATGCACACATGGACATAAGCCCCTTGGTATATTTGAGAGAGTGGACATAAGTCCCTTGGTATATTTGAGAGAGTGGACATAAGCCCCTTGGTATATTTGAGAGAGTGGACATAAGCCCCTTGGAATATATCACAGAGTGGACATAAGCCCCTTGGCAGATATCACAGAGTGGACATAAGCCCCTTGGTAGATATCACAGAGTGGACATAAGCCCCTTGGTATATTTCAGAGAGTGGACATAAGCCCCTTGGTATATTTGAGAGAGTGAACATAAGCCCCTTGGTAGATATCACAGAGTGGACATAAGCCCCTTGGTAGATATCACAGAGTGGACATAAGCCCCTTGGTAGATATCACAGAGTGGACATAAGCACCTTGGTAAATATCACAGAGTGGACATAAGCCCCTTGGTAGATATCACAGAGTGGACATAAGCCCCTTGGTAGATATCACACAGTGGACATAAGCCCCTTGGTAGATATCACAGAGTGGACATAAGCCCCTTGGTAGATATCACACAATGGACATAAGCCCCTTGGTAGATATCACAGAGTGGACATAAGCCCCTTGGTAGATATCACAGAGTGGACAAAAGCCCCATGGTATATTTGAGAGAGTGGACATAAGCCTCTTGGTAGATATCACTGAGTGGACAAAAGCCCCTTGATGATTTTAATGTTGCGTTTCCACTGAACTGCAATTACAGTTGCACGTTTCAATTGTTCTTTCTTACGTGCAAACTGTTATATTTTTGTTGTTCAAAGTAAAGATGAATGCAATTAATGAAAGTCTTCAGTATGTCAACAGTTGATTGCTATTAATGAACAGTTTCTGTTTGATGGATTAAATGTTTTGTTGAACTGAATACACAATATACAATATCAGAAAGGGCTTTTGTCCACTACTTCATTATCATCAAGGGGCTTTTGTCCACCCTGTTAAATCTACCAAGGGGTTTATGTCCACTCTGTCAAATGAACCAAGGGGCTTGTGTCCATATGTGCATTTTTAGACCAAGGGGCTTTTGGGAAAGGGGCTTTTGTACTACACTCTAATGACATAGTCCCTTTAAGTATACCGCTATTAATGCAATCTCTGTGTTAAATTGCGACAATTGCATCCATTATATTGTTGAATCATAATTATCAACAACACTTATAATAAATTTCCAGGGTGTTATTTCATTTACCTGGCAACTGTCTGAGTCATCAAAATGGAGCTAATATCTGGACTTTTATCCGGATACCTCCTAATTATTATAGAAAGTTTGGCATTCGAAAGCAGGAAATCAGCAAACTGGTTGCACATTCAACATCACTTATTACATGTCGAGGGTTTAGTTAAATGATTTTACCTGATAAAGAAATGTTAAGCAGATACAATAGTTTGGAAACAAATCTGACACGTACACAATCTTACTAAATTATTATTGTAACATACCCATTTTTTTCCTTTGGTCAAACGTCTGAGGGACTTCAACAGGTTCGTTTTCATCTTCCTCATACGTGAGACAGCTGACAAGATCCGAGACCTTCTCCAGGTCTATACTGTCTGCAATGTCATGAACAAACCCTTACCAACATTGCAGAAGCTAGCGCAATTGTTGGAGGAAAGAGCAATAATTTAATAGCATTTAATTAAAATATACACATTTTATCTCAGTCCAAGGGCTCATCCGGGCTAAACAAATCTCTATAACATAATTTAGCTCGTTACATATTTATGTTGGGTATTTTACGAGGTTGTATTTATTATATGCAGAAACAGTAACTTGTAGCCAAATATTATGTTCTTCACATGTTTTCAGATATTAACACAAACAAACAATCAACATATACTAAGTAAAATAAGTTTTGCAACAAAAATAAAACTTGATATATTTCATTGAGTCATCATTAAATAAATAGCATTTCATTTCTTCTTGTAGTACTGGTACTTCCCATTAAAGCTAATTAACTAGTGAATATCAACATCAGGCTTGGTATAAATGTCCCGATGTTATATATTATATGACCAATAAACAATGTAGTGTTTTCACTTTAAGATGCATTTTATATTTGCTAACATCCTAATTGTTGCTAAACTTATTTTACTTAGTATATATTGCTCCTCAATATTTTAGAAAGGGACCGATATATTGTTTGGTATGGGATAATAAAGGGAATAATGTCCAAGTTTAAAAAATCACAAAGGAGCTATGGTCCACCCTGGAAAAATCTGGAATGGGCTAATGTCCGCTTAAGCATTTTTTTAGGAAGGGGATAATGTCCGGGGGGCTAATATCTGTTAATGCATTTTTTAGGAAGGGGATAATGTCCGAGGGGCTAATGTCCAGTTACCATGGTGATAATGTCTGAGAAGTAATTATTGATTTCTGCCCGCGTACCAGGTTGGTCTAGAAGTGCGTTGGCGATGTGGTGGTGCGCAAGGGCGGTGTAGTACTCGGCCTTGACCTGCGACATGGAGAGCCACGAGTACGGGATGTAGTCCTTCACGTGCTCCGTGTTCATCAGCTGCTGGGTGTCCCGGTACATGTGCGCCACCTGCCATGTCATGAACAATTATTATAATTATTATTTGCTCCTATAAAGTGTGTATGTACAACGGGATGTAGTCCTTCACATGCTCCGTGTTCATCAGCTGCTGGGTGTCCCGTTACATGTGCGCCACCTGCCATGTCATGAACAATTATTATAATGAATTATTATTTGCTCCTATAAAGTGTGTATGTACAACGGGATGTAGTCCTTCACATGCTCCGTGTTCATCAGCTGCTGGGTGTCCCGGTACATGTGCGCCACCTGCCATGTCATGAAAAATTATTATAATTAATTATTATTTGATCCTATAAAGTGTGTACGTAAAACGGGATGTAGTCCTTCACATGCTCCGTGTTCATCAGCTGCTGTGTGTCCCGGTACATGTGCGTCACCTGCCATGTAATGATAAATTATTATGTGGCGCGTCGTGAGAAAACCGAACTTAATGCATGTGCGTAAAGTGTCGTCCCGGATTAGCCTGTGCAGTCCGCACAGGCTAATCCGGGATGGCACTTTCCGCCTGTATGGGATTTTCTGTTTCAATGAAATGTCTTCTAACCATAAATCCACTTTAAGCGGAAAGTGTCATCCCGGATTAGCCTGTGCAGACTGCACAGGCTAATCCGGGATGACACTTTATGCACATGCATTAAGTCCGGTTTTCCGATGACGCGCCACTTATAATTAATTATTATTTGCTCCTATAAAGTGTGTACTATGTTGTACTTACAACAGATATAGTGGCACAAAGTGGCATAAATGAAAACAGCCCGATAAAGTTAATTGCCATAAACTGTGATCGGGACAAATGCCATCTCAATAATTTTAAGTCAGGCGGACAAACTCATATTTGGCAAGTTTTTTTAATCACAAAACAAACCATTTTTTACTTTACAGCTGAAAACTGAAATACATGTATGTACGCTTATTTGACCGTTGTTTGGGTTACACATATGCTCTCCCAAACAAATGCACTCTCAATCATTTTAAGTCGGGGGGGGGGGGGGCACATGCATAATTGTCGTCTTTTTTTAAAATCACACTGCACAGCCATTAAATATACATGTATATGCATTTATCTGACAGTTATTATAAGTTACACAACACTAAAAATAAAGCAATAGTTGACAAAGAAATCGTATTACTTTCACTTAGAATTTCCTTCATGACTTATGGTATTAAAAAACTCTATCTGATTTCAAGTTAAACTTATGGCATTAAAAAACTCTATCTGATTTCAAGTTACTTTATCACTTTCATTAGCTTATTTTGAAAATAACTGATATCAAAAATCATACACACACACACTTGAATTCAACAACTGATTTACCGTACTTGAATTAAATATTAAATTAAATAAAAATGTGAACATGACCCCTCTGGACACAAAAGGGTCAAAAAGCTGCTTGGGAGAGAATATTGTCCAAGTTAATACATATAGTTGTCAGAAATCTAATTTTTGGCCGGTACAGAGAGTGATTATAACATGTGTTACCATGGCAGCTTCTTGCGCGGCGTATGAACACTGCTGAACGCCCACTGACAGTCCGCCAAGACACAGGCTCTCATACACACACTCCTGCGCCTGCGACTGAGAAAAAGAAAAATACAACACCTTTTACATACTATTATTGTTTCTAAATGTAATCCATCCGTTGAAAGCCAGAAGGTGCTATCAGCCTTCTTTGCCCATATGCTGATAGGACCTTCGGGCTTCCAAGTGGCGACTATATTCTTCACATACAGAATACCAAACAATGATGTCTTAAAATGGTTCTAACAGTTCTCTTTTTAATGAAGTCCTGTGACTTTGTGTTACTGTGACTTTGGGTCAAGTGGGTAATTTATCAAACTACCCCAAAGATGTACAAAAGTCATGTTTACAAAATTATGAGTACTGTTCTACTCTGTTGCTGAAAAAACAACAACTTATAAAACATTATGGTAATAAAACTGATACTAGCCACCCAGACATGACTCCTATGGGCTTTCATAAAAATTGGATGATAGGCAAACATATGTCTACGGATAAAAGTGCATGATAGGCAAACATATGTCTAGGGATAAAAGTGCATGATAGGCAAACATATGTCTAGGGATAAAAGTGCATGATAGGCAAACATATGTCTAGGGATAAAATTGCATGATAGGCAAACATATGTCTACGGATAAAAGTGCATGATAGGCAAACATATGTCCAGGGATAAAATTGCATGATAGGCAAACATATGTCAAGGGATAAAATTGCATGATAGGCAAACATATGTCTAGGGATAAAATTGCATGATAGGCAAACATATGTCCAGGGATAAAATTGCATGATAGGCAAACATATGTCTAGGGATAAAATTGCATGATATGCAAACACATGTCTAGGGATAAAATTGCATGATATGCAAACATATGTCTAGGGATAAAATTGCATGATAGGCAAACATATGTCTAGGGATAAAATTGCATGATAGGCAAACATATGTCTAGGGATAAAATTGCATGATAGGCAAACATATGTCTAGGGATAAAATTGCATGATAGGCAAACATATATCTAGGGATAACATTGCATGATAGGCAAACATATGTCTAGGGATAACATTGCATGATAGGCAAACATATGTCTAGGGATAACATTGCATGATAGGCAAACATATGTCTAGGGATAACATTGCATGATAGGCAAACATATGTCTAGGGATAACATTGCATGATAGGCAAACATATGTCTAGGGAGAAAATTCAAGATGGCAAATGACCACCCCACTCAAAACTTATGGGAGTGTAAATGCACTGATAACCTGACAATGATGATGAACTCTGCAAGTCAGATGTGTCGCCTGACAGGGCATAACTCAAGTATGATATGAGAAATTATGCAAAACACCTAACTTAACCTTCCTTTATGCCTACTAACACTTCCCTAAAGTTTGATAAAGATTGCACAAAAACTTCTCAAGTTATTGTCTGCACAAACTACAGGTGACGCTGCCAATGCTGCCAAAGTAACTCCTATATGTTGCCTTTTTAGGCAACATAATAATTATTATTATTATTATTTGTACTATTATTATCGGTATTATTATTATTGTTATTTTTTGTTATTAATATTATTATCATTAGTATAATTATTATCATTATTATTTTAAGATTATATTGATGTAAATACAGTACAAAGAGCCAAATCCTGAATTTTTTTTTAATTGTTAATACTATATTTAAGAATTGAAGCGCTCTTTTTGGCGCTTCATCGATGTATGAAGGTCAGATTTTTGGTATCTAATTTGCATAAAGCCGAGATCTTTATGTACAAATTAGATACAAAAAAACTGACCTTCATACATGGATGAAGCGCCGAAAAGAGCGTTTCAATTCTTATAATTACAATTGTGTGTATACTTTAAATTTTTACCTTAAAAGAGTAAATTAATTTGGGATTTATTTTTTGCAATTCGCGCATAAATACATTGAAGTATGATTCGTAGGCTGCAGTAGCGTTGTGTACATGTTGCAACACAGCGGTATCTTAAATAATACAGTAGCGCTAGTGATAAAATTTACCTTTAATTTATTTTTGTTTTGGTTGATATTTCGTAAGAGCAATTTTGAACAAGGTGTTTTGTATCCATAATATACATGTAGTAAAAGACGGAAATACTGAACGTGTTCCAGTTTAGATTTACGACTGAAGGCTAAACCAGTCGAAATTTGTTTTCAGATAGTTGCAATTTTGTTAACGCCGATATACGTCTGTAAAATATATTTAAATAATTATTTTTACATTTGAAACGCAATGCTTCATATGTATGTTTTATTTCTTTCTTAGGCCCTCGATGTTTACACCCATTATGGCATGCATTTTAAAACTGTGTGTTCAGCAAATATTTCAACACCACATTTTTTTGCACTTTGTCAAAAAAATGTCAGACGTTTGTTCAACAGGATGTCTGTTATTTGACTGAAACCTGTTGTTTCTAAACTGTTCTTGGCCCTAATCTGTAAAATTGTGCATTTTTATGTTTGTGTTTGCTAAATTTCATTTATTTTCCTCTTTTGATAAATATAAATTTAATTATAAATATTAAATATTTCTATCCAAAAAGTACTTTTTTATGTTTGTGTTGAATTTTCTCTCTATGTTCTTTCTTTTCTTTCACGCATCAAATAGGCAAAAAGAAACAAACCATATACATTTTTCATTGTTTATACTTTATTATTAATTAATTCAGTCATTAATTTATTATTTATTATTTTTTTGACAATGCCTAGTATAGATGTGAATAAATCTGTTAAACTCTATTTTTATTTGTGTGCGTGTGTGCGTGTTTTGGTGACAAGCACTGCATGTAAACAACAATAAAAGTAGTCCCTCGTGAATATTAATTGAGGCAACCAGCTTCATTGAAAAATAAATGCCTGTCACATGATGCATTTCAGCAAATCCGAACACTGTAAAATGATGAGACCAAAGGAAATTGTAATTATTCTGTGATATATTGATTTCAAAAAAGCATCTCTACAATCAAAGTTTGACTGATCAAACTGCAATCTATTATTGGAATCACCCCCTAATCCTAAATCCCAGCAAAATGGGATCAGCCTGAAGTCAAAACAAACACATGCCAAACATGTGGCCCCTAAAGACCCCTAATTGACACCTGACACCAAACATGACACTCAATGGGGATCCAGTCCCTGCCAATGAGCAGGCCCTACTCAAGTAGGCCCCCATAGAGTCCCAGAGTCCATACACAGATACCAGTGTTTGCATAGCTCACAATGGCTTCATGCCCCTTAACTGAATGAATGCATGAAATCTTGGTATATATTTGTGGAAATTGTTGGAAAAGTCATAAAGCATTCTGCATTTTGATGTAAAGACTTCACCTGAGAAAAAGAATTAAAATAGAGAAATAAAAATTCAATGTGCTATTTGGATATATTTATTTTGGTAATTATGATTTTTGTTATACAGATAAAGTATTATTTGATTCAGAACTGAACTTGGTTATTTGATACATAAGACAAATGTCAGATGAAGCGTACCATAACCCAAGCGTACCAGGATGAAGCGTACCACTTTACAGGACGAAGTGTACCACCCTGTATTGCATACAGACAATGAATGGAATTATATGTTTTAATGATGAAATAAAATATTCTTTGCATTGTCCGTCAACATTTATTAAAAAATAACATGAAACAAAAAAGTCAAGATTAAACGCATCATGAAAAAAAGATAGAAAAATAAATATTAATCAATTAATTAACTAATGACTTCTCAGTTTGGTTGACTGTAAAATTACAGATGTAATTAGCAGTTGGCAATTATAAATTAGAGTAAATAAAAGTAAAGAATGCATTACTACTCAGTCTATTTTTATTGAATACTTAACTTGGTTGATAAAATCATATGTATATCTAAAATAAGTTAAATTGGGCACTCATCAAGAAATATGATGGGAATAGTTTTATTGTTTAATAACTTTTTAAGTGTACTTATGTAAAATAAAAGTTCTGTACTGAATACTAGTCTCCTATTCAACTAAAAAAGGGTGGCCATACAGTACATTTTATCCATATTTTTTCATTTGAAATGTATGTAAATTGACTATTTATGAGACTGAAATAAACTACTAGTATAACATGTTATTTGAAAAATGATAAAATACAAAAGTGCATCATTGTTATGTTATATGTACTTTGTTTTATGTTATTTTAGATGCGATATATAAAAATAATTTATTTAAAATTAAACTATAAAAAATTGATGTATTAATTTAGTACCAAAATATTTTTTTTTTTATAATAAAATGCATCTGGATAAATTTTACAATTGACAAGTAACTTTTTTTTTACATGTTCCTATTAAATTTAAGTGACTGAATGTCTTGTTTTCCTTTAAATTAAAACAGGGTGCGAACAACATGTCCTATAACACATGCATACAGGGGGTGGTACGCTTCATCCTAAAATGGTAGGCTTAGGCACTGGTACGCTTTGGAAATGGTACGCTTCATCCTGCACCCCATAAGACTGAGGCATTAGATTAAAAAAAAAAAAATTCAACATAAATTTTTATGAAATGTTTTTTTTTTCATATTTTGAAATGTACATATCAAAAAATCATTACTGTACGACGATAACATCTCCTTCATAAAAGGTGATACCATCTAGCTAATGTAGGTGATAACTGAATAATTTTGTTTTCAATTATCAAATGCCTTATCATAAATGACTGACAAATATATTGTCTCGCAAACAATAAAATATGGAAAGTATGTAAAAGATAGCCATCTTAATAGGACAATGACCTCTCAGGCATGTTGCCAATTATTATACAATAATTATAAAAGTGCTTTACAGATTGACAGTTTATCTGTGGAATATTTCCATTATGCAATTAGCTGATACAATCTGGAGAGATCTTAAGAAAAGATGTGTGAAATTATTGAAATTATTGTCAATGTTATTTGGATAAGATCTTTGGTTTCCTGAATAGTTAAGTACTTAAGCCCAAACCAAACATCAAAACAAGTTCAAACTTAAACATACTATAAATGAGGATATTATAATCATCAGGCATATTTATTAAAAACTACAAATAAGACTCTACTATTACCATACCGCCATTGCACAAGCAAGTGAAAGTTACTAGTTTTGTTATTATTCTTGCAGTCCGCTCCAGACAAATTTCCAATCATGAAGTACGAAAGGCTTCAAGAGGGCAACCAAAGTTTTGGTTCCATGCATCATGAACAGGTGGAATTGCTCGAAACCAGATCTACGATCCAGTCTGCGATTGATGGTACAATTATGGATTACGAAAATGTGCCAAAATATCAGTTTGGACTGAATTGCAGTGAGGACATGGATTATGATAACTTGTTATGCATAGAAGGAGATGTTGCAGAGAAAGGTGAACTTGATGCCAGAAAACCTGAAGTTCCTGATAAGATAAAGTTGGTTGTGACCTATGTGTTTGACTTTGAGCTGGAAGAGACTGTCTGTGACAATAAGCACGACTTGTGTAACATCAGTGAATCTGGTCTGTTCGACCTTAGTGATGTGAAGGAGGAAGATGAAGCTAATGATGATGATGATGAAAAGGACTTAGGTGATTATGACAATATATGTGATGCGGTTGAGAATGAGAAAGACTTTGGAGTTGATGAGGAAGAGGACAGACTGGATGCCTGCAATATGACTGGCAGCAAGAACAATCTTTTCGAAGACAGCATGAGTGAGAGTCTTACAGAAAGACCTGAAGAGAAAGATGCATTCGAGAGTGAGCTACAGAAGATCCTAGAGAGACTGGACCTAGAAGAATCCTACTACACTGACAAGTTTGACGAGTCTACGTTTGTGAACAGTGAGCTGGAGAATAGCTACGCATCCATTCCAAGTGTGGACGATCAGTACCACAACAGTGACGTTGAGAGTGCTGATGAAGAGAATGATGATGAAAATTCCAGCAGCTGCAGTAGTAACGGAAACAGCGACAGCAGCGAAAAGACCAGCATGGATGCGAGTCTTACAGAGAGACCTGAGAAGAAAGATGCATTCGAGAGTGAGCTACAGAAGATCCTAGAGAGACTGGACCTAGAAGAATCCCACTACGCTGACAAGTTTGACGAGTCTACGTTTGTGAACAGTGAGCTGGAGAATAGCTACGCATCCATTCCAAGTGTGGACGATCAGTACCACAACAGTGACGTTGAGAGCGCTGATGACGAGAATGCTGACGAAAATGCCAGCAGCTGCAGCAGTAACGGAAACAGAGACAGCAGCGGAATGACCAATTCGACGACCTCCCGTGTGAACCACAGTATGAGAAAGGGGTTTATTTATTACTCAAGCGTTGCCAGACTGTATAAGGGGCACTTGTGCTATAGTGATAGGGATCTCAGCCAGGTAGACAACAAGAAGTGTTCCCTGGTAAAACGGATCTTCAGAAAGTTGTTCCCTTCACGGAAATATGTTTTGAAAAATTGAAGCAAAGGATAAACTACTTACTGTGCAAGCTGTGAAATTAGACTGTTGGTATGATATAACTACCATGAAAATACTTGGTGAAAATGTATAAATTATGACACTGAACTTTTTTAAACTACGTACTACATATTTCAAGAATTAACATGCACCAGTATGTGTATAATGTCTACTTCTGTAACAGACCATGGCTACCAAAGTGATATATTATTAGCAATGAACATAGCTCATCCAGAAAATAAAGAATTTAAAACCATAACAGAAATATGCTTCAATAATAGTTATGACCGAATACCATTGTTTTTGTTTTGCTTGTACTCTGAAAGAAAAAAACTTAAATTCTGTGATGTGCTATGGGATTATGCAAATGTATAATCATACTTTGTATGTAGTTTCTGTGTAAATAGTGTCTTTGGTATATATATTTGTTAGACATGTGAACTATTTGCATTCATAAAAAGTATAATTTATCACCTGTTATTGTTTTCTTTACAGTGATCAAACATTCAGCATAGGCAATTTGTGGCGTGTCATGGGAAAACGGGCTTTATGCATGTGCGTCAAGTGTCGTCCTGGATCAGCATCCAGGACGGCACTTTCCGCCTACAGTGGATTTATGTTAGAAGAAACGACCTTGAAACTGAAAATACTGGATTAGCCTGTGAGGACTGCACAGGCTAATCCGGGACGACACTTTACGCACATGCATTAAGACCAGTTTTCCCACAATGCGCCTCATGTTTTTTTAACACGTTATTAATAACAGGGAAATGTCGCATAAAGTATGTGGGTCGAAAATGGAACTTTATAAGCTCAATCAGCCAGCTCCAGTAGGCAATATCTCGAAAAATGTTGATTAGAATGAGTCTTATGATGCTTTTCCTATTTAAAAGGTTATAAGTCACAGCAGTTGAAAAATCAGACAAGAAAAACAAGCATCATGTGAGTGCAAAATTGTCTGAAAAATTGCTGTCATCATGGAAAAGAAATTATCATTGGCTAATTGTCAAGCGAAAAGGACTAGAAATCAGGTTGTCCTGTAGGATTTACACTAAAAAAAAGTACAAAGTATCTGGGCAACTACTACTTTGCTAAGTAAATGTTATGTTTTGATAGACCCACAGATTATTGTCTACATTCAATTTATTCCATTTGCCAATATTATTGCACTGCACTTCTCCTCAATGAGACCTATCTACCTATGAAGTTTCAAGTTGATAGCTTTCTTAGTCTTAGAGTTATGCTCCGGACAAAAATTAAGTATGAAAATAAACAAAGGGCAATAACTCCAAAAGTATGAGGTGCAAAGTAACGGTTCTTGTGCACTGCACTTCCCATCAATGAGATCTATCTACCTATGAAGTTTCATATTGATAGCTTTAATAGTCTAAGAGTTATGCACCGGACAAGCGAAAGGGGACGCCGCCGCCGCCAACAAAAGTAACACCTATATGTTGCAGGCGGCACAATGAAAACATAAAAATATCTGACAAACTCAATACAATGTTCCAGGTTAGTCATTTTTTTGGGGGGCAGGTCGAGTAACCTGAAAACAACATATATTTTTTTAACGCCTAAATAAAGTCGTACATACCATCATGAGCTGTACTAGCATGGTGAGTGTCTGAGGCTGCATGTCCATGGAGGGGGCGTGTGTGAAGTGGTTGTGCAGGTAACGGAACGCCCCACCCGCCAACTCAAAGTAGCGGATAGCCTCCTTCAGTCCTTGCCTTGTCAATCGGTCCTAAATACGGCAAGAGTTTGTTGATTTTTGTTTCTTGAATTCGAAAATACAATAAGAAAGAATGGAGCAATTTCAATATTGTAAAAATAGTTAACCAAAAAAATGGATAAACAAATCTATTATTTCCACTGATGCTTTATTCACGATGGCTATTTTCACCTCACAATTATTAAGTAAAAACACAGGAAAACTTATACTAATTCAACTTAAATCACAGTTATTAAGTAAAAACACAGGGAAACTTATACTAATTCAACTTAAATCACAGTTATTAAGTAAAAACAGAGGGAAACTTGTACTAATTCAACTTAAATCAGAGTTATTAATTAAAAACACAGGGAAACTTCTACTAATTCAACTTAAATCATGTTCACTTTACATTTCATATGCATGTTTATATAAGTTGAATATAACAAATTTTGCAATTTGCAAATGTATTATTATTGTTAAGTTTGTTGCAAACAAAATTAATTCAAAATAGTACTTTATTTTTATTTGGTTTTATTTCATTTTCCACCTCCAACTGGGCTTTTTTTCCCCCAAAAATGACACACAATCTAAAAATAAACAATCTCCGACCGAACATCATTGTACTCAGGCATAGCCATTAAACTTTTCATGATGACAATGAACAATAGACGCTTCCACAAATGTCAATCATGTTCATATTAATCTGCAATATTATCCAATCATCGCACTTGGATACCACATGTTTAGCGGGTAAATTATTTCACACAAAAGAGCATGTGCATAATGTTCGTGATATGCAAATGAGCACGTGATAATGTTTGTGATTTTCGATTTATAGAAAATATTCCCTTAACAATAGCTGGGGAGGAGTTTCAACTATTCGTGGCAAAACCCGGATCGGTCTATTACATTGCCCAGATTTAAAAATAAGTTTATTATTTGTTAAACCTGAATATAATTATGTATACCCAGTAAGTACTAAAAATACATGAAAAAAATCAACCTATACAATAAAAATTCCAACTTAAAGTTATTCCTCGTTGATAACATTTTTTTAAATAAAAATGATCAAAATCTGTAGAAACGTCAAGTGTCCACATTTCAAGAATTGACTGATACTACAATACTTTCCAAATCTGTCAAATACATGTTTTCTGAGTACAATCTGCATATTGAACAGGATCACTTTCTGCTAAAAATATTTCTATAGATTTCTACATAATTTTTTTTGTATGAAACATTAATAAATTGTTGAACTTTTGCTAAAAATGATAACTTAGATTATGCACTACGTTTAATAAATCTTAGCCCAGTTCAATTTTTGTCTGATTTTGGTCACTTATTTTTCAAAATAAAGCTTACATTCTTAAGGTTGATATAGGGGAAAAATATATACTTTTAAAGCAATAGAATGGGGCCGAATTTCGGCCCCACATCGGCCTAAACAACACTGATAACACTACAGTAACCTAGACAATGAATTCTAAAAAAGAAATTGCACACGTACCTGTTTACAGGCTATCTGAGTATAGAGTGCCCCAATGTTGAACATAACACTACCTTTCTCAAAGGTCAAGGTCTTCTGAATGTTTGGAACACCAGTGAGGGAGTCATACCTTCAAGGACAAAAGGCACCATACATTATAGGTCATATGTAAGACAGGCAAACAAACTGTGACATGAAATAGTTGAGAATAATAAAGTACTGGTACTACCAGTAGTATTAATTTTATTTTTAAGCTGCAGCTTTTTAAAAATTAATTTAATGATAGAGAATATTTAATAGAGTTGTGGGTTTTTTCGAAAACACTGCAATTTTACATGCTAACATACAGTTACTGTTGCTCAAAAGATATAATGTCTGTCAAGCAAAGACTTTAACAAATTTGACAAACATTTTAAGAGAAAGCAAGCATCAAAGGATTTACAGTTAAGTTTATTGTTAATTTGTTGTTGTTGATTATTTAAATAAAAATTCCCTGAAACTAAATTTACATTGTGTGCTAATTTGATCTCAACCTAAATGGTGAAGATTTGTGTGAATACTGGCTGTAGAAAGTTGCAACAGTCCTACCCAGGGGTGTGGAAATCCTATGCCTGACTTGTCCGACGCGGGTATTTTTACTGTCTGACAAGTAAATTTTTCCTGTCTACTTGTCCACAGACAAGTACAATTTCAGGGTGTGAAAATGATGTAAGAATTGGAAGTTAATGATCATATTATATTCTTATGCATTTGAATAACAAATGATGTTTTATTTATCATTTAGTGAAAACATATATCAAGAAGGCCTAGGATGAAAACTATATTTTTCATTGGACAAGTGACTGTTGAATGCAGATAGTAGATTTTTGCAATGAACTTGCCCATGGACAAGTAAATTTGTTTGGTATTTTCACACCCCTGGTCCTACCAGTGAAACATGATGCTGATGCGTCTATCTGGAGGGAAGAAGCGCTTCTCCAGGAAATACAGCTGATTGTAGTATTCCATGAGAAGTTCCACGCCAGAATCGTTCCTCTGTGGGGTACGGATAGCCTGAAAAGATCAATCCGAGGGGTACCGATAGGCTGGAATGATCAATCCGAGGGGTACCGATAGGTTGGAAAGATTATGAACAGATACCAATATTCCAGTTTCTGTATCTACAAGGCTGTCTGGCTAGCACAGTGGTTGGCATGCTCACTTCTCATCGCTGTGGATGGGGTTCAATTCCAAGTAGAGTTTGGTTGGTGATCACCATACCTGACAAGTGAGTTTTCCTCCGGGGTAATGCGGTTTCCCAACACAGCACAAGACCACATCAAAATTAAAAATATTTCATTCAAAGACAAATACAATGTAGCTGGAAATTGCAGCTATGATTCAAAATTTGTCACAAAGTTTTGATGACTCTCTAGTAAGTAAATTAAGTAGGAGTGCTGGTTATACACGGTTAATGAAGCTTCAAGGTGAAACGACCGTATAAACTTCCAAATACACACACTCTGTATCTACAAATGTTCCATTATATATATGATATTGTTACATTTACATCTTATAAATTAATTAATGAATCTGCAATCAGACTGTTATCACTTCCCCAATATAGTTTTGCTACATGAGAATCTGACATTACAGTAATTCATACAAGACTAAAACATTAATTACTGGTAGATAACAATAAAGGTGATAAAACAATAAGTATAGGTATTTCAAATTGTTAGATGTCTAAATTTAGATTCCACTAGTATATCAGGCACCATCTGATATAAAAGAACCAAAAACAACCATTCTAACATGATTCTCTATAGACAAAGAACAAAATTATCATTGTTAAACTACCCATAAACAATACAAAAAGAAGTTCCGATTCTGAGCGGAGCACAGTAAAAAGTAGTTCCATTTACAATTGCAAAAATATATGTCAAATCATGTTAGAACCGAAATAATTTTCACATTATCGTTGTTTATCGGCCAATAAGCAACTCTTTGTCATTCTGATGCATGGCTATTGAACAACTCAGGCTAATGCTTTAGTGGTTCAATTCTTACGCCTCAGAACTCCAAATCATTGCTTATTGGCTGATAAACAATGATAAATCGAAAAAAAAATTTAATTAGATCCAAAAAATGTTCAATACATGATGTTGGAATGGGTGTGGGGCATTGAATGGATAATTGGTAATGTTCAACATTAATTTTTTTAGGAATTACAGCTTGTTTATTACACACATCTAAATCTGCCCCATACCAGTCTCAGTTCATGGAGATCTTGAACGGCAGTGTTGTAGCTGTCAGCATCTTCACTGTAGTGTTCCAGAATGAAATCCTGCAGATAACCATGGAAGAATACATTTGAGGCGCATCGTGGGAAAACCGGACTTAAAGCATGTGCGTAAAGTGTCATCCCGGATTAGCCTGTGCAGTCCACACAGGCTAATCCGGGACGGCACTTTCCGATTTTATGGTATTTTCTGTTTTACGGAAGTCTCTTCTAAACATAAATCCACTGTAGGTGGAAAGTGCCGTCCTGGATTAGCCTGTGCGGACTAATCATGGACAACACTTTACGCACATGCATTAAGTCCGGTTTTCCCATGACGCGCCTCATTTTTAATACCAACAGGCACTTATGACAATAACATGTTAGCAGAGAAGATGCTCATACCTTAAGTAATAATTATTCACCAACCACTTCTTAGACTCAAGAATAAGAAATAGACTTAGACTGAAGAATAAAGAATAGACTTAGACTTAAGAATAAGGAATAGACTTAGACTTAAGAATAAGGAATAGACTTAGACTTAAGAATAAGGAATAGACTTAGACTTAAGAATAAGGAATAGACTTAGACTTAAGAATAAGGAATAGACTTAGACTTAAGAATAAGGAATAGACTTAGACTTAAGAATAAGGAATAGACTTAGACCCAAGAAACAATCTTTGTGAGTTCGCATATACACTTGTACTTATGTCACTTATGTCATTAACACACTGTTAATACCAAGTACAGTAAAACACCGCTAATTCGATTACTTGGGGGTCTTAATAAAAGTGGTCTTAATAGCGAGGTGGTCGTCTTATCGAGGTACCGTGTTCACCGTGTCAGTACATGCATAAGTCTGTGTAAGTTTTAATGAAAAATGGATAACAAAAATTTCAATATGTTTTCGAGAAAATGTTTTATTGAAACAGATTATGTAACTTATAGTTATGGATATGAACTTTAAATTAAGTCGGACATTTAATTAAAACTGGATTAACTAAGCCCATTTAAGGTTCAGCATTCATCAGTCCAGTGTTATCCACTGTCAGCTAGTGTCAATTAACGTAATCGGATACACAGTCGATGTGCTAATCCCTTATCAAAACATTTGTAACAACGTTTTTCCCACGCTCCTTTTGTTATTTCTACGGCATATGCTGTTAACTGATGATGTAAAGTGTCAACGACCAAATGACACTGGTCGCAATAACGGGGTTATTTTGAGCTTTCTTTGGTACTTCCGAACTGGGATTAGTGGTCGTAAATGGAATAGCGGGGTGCCAGTATAATGGGGGTTTGCGACCATTGAAATATATAGGAAGACAATCGGGTCTTTTAAAAAGTGTCCGATTTAGCGGGGTGGTCGTAAAATCGAGGTGGTCGTAAAGCGGGGTTTTGGTGTATATTGAAATAAATGGCCTTTTTAGAACAGAACAAATTTAAGAGCATTCTTTATTCTTAAGTCTTAAAGAACAAATTTAAGAGTATTCTTTATTCTTAAGTCTTAAAGAACAAATTTAAGAGTATTCTTTATTCTTAAGTCTTAAAGAACACATTTAAGAGTATTCTTTATTCTTAAGTCTTAAAGAACACATTTAAGAGTATTCTTTATTCTTAAGTCTTGAAGAACACATTTAAGAGTATTCTTTATTCTTAAGTCTTAAAGAACACATTTAAGAGTATTCTTTATTCTTAAGTCTTAAAGAACACATTTAAGAGTATTCTTTATTCTTAAGTCTTAAAGAACACATTTAAGAGTATTCTTTATTCTTAAATCTGAAGTCTAAGAATGGGTTGGTGAATACCGGCCCGGGTATAATGGGTTGGTGAATACCGGCCCGGGTATAATGGGTTGGTGAATACCGGTCCAGTCATGAGTCAGTCATAGTTTTCGAGGTTTAAATCCAGGACCACAACTTAGTCGCATTTTAACTATAGTCTCATCTACTATTTAAAACATGTTTCAACAACTGTGTATCAAGGAGAAATTTTTGAAAGAGCTTAATGAAATATAAAATATGAGGCATGTCGTGGGAAAACCGGGACAACACTTTTACGCGCATTCATTGTGTCGTACCGGATCATTCTGTGCAGATCGTGATAACACTTTCCGCTTTTGGTATTTTCTGTTCCAAGGAAGTCTCTTCTAAACATAAATCCACTGAATGCTGTCCTGGATCAGCCTGTGCAGACTGCACAGGCTAATCAGGGACGACACTTCACGCACATGCATTTAAGCCACGCTTCATATATATTTTTTATAATTACAAACAAAAATAAACAAAGCACTAAGGCTATAGTTGCATTACCTTTATTGCCACTTTGTAGTCTATATCCTTGGTTTCTTTGAGTCCGAGTGGAATCATTGGAACTACATTACAGCTGAAATAATAATATACACTACCATACAGTAAACAAACTGAATGACTTAAAATGCAACTAGAAATCAGCGAGTTGGATGTGTTGCCTGACGGGGCGTAACGCAAACTTGCAGTACATTAAGAGCAATTATGCCGAAAACCAAACTTAACCTTCCTTTTATGCCTACTAACACTTCCCTAAAGTTTCATAATAATTGCACAAAAACTTCTCAAGTTATGGTCTGCACAAACTAAAGGGAACGCCGCCGCTGCCAAAGTAACCCCTATATGTCGCTTTTTTAGGTAATGATAAAAAAAATATATACTTGTATTTTCTAAAGATAAATATAAAAGAACATACCGGTAAGGGCAAGCCTTTGAGAGCTGATTCTAATAATAACAATGTGCATGGCTAGAAACAATTTCTAGGAAATAAATTTTATGTAAGGTAAATGATTTTTTGTAATTGCAATCTGGAGTATCATGATTAAACAGTTGATAAATGCCTATTCAGTTATCAGACTTAGACAAGGAAGTGAGCCCGATTTCTTATATTCTCACTTGAGAGCAAGACAATGTCACAAGAAAATCTGAGCAAGCCCGGTTCTATATTTATCAGTGCAGGGTTTACAGAGTTTTACTAATTTCGACCACTGATTAAATGTGACTTAAATTTCGCTGTCTTATTACTATACGATAAGCTGCTCATGGTAGATTAGACACAAACAAGCCCCTTACTTGTCATGCTGGTACACTGTGACCGAACTGTTGAGATCTGACACTTCCTCTTTCAACAGTTGGATGTTGGAGTTGAAGAACAACAGCTCAACCGAAACCAGCTCCTTCAGTCGCTTGTTGTCTGTAGCCCTGAAAAGAATTGCCATGAAACAATTACTCTGCAGCTTATATATATTGTTGTTATTTATCAGTATATAATTTAGCTTTAACACCTGTATTTGCAGGTTACAATGGGTTGAATGGAAAAATATTAATAATAAACAACATGACCTGTGTGAACATTAGCAACACTAAATCCAAAAAGTTCAGCATTTTAATTTTATTTTCTTAATATATGAACACTTTGTTAAACTCGCACGCTTGTTTGAAACAAAAGGGACAATATTCGATCACAAACCTGTAGAGGTTTTCTGCTCCGTTTCTCATCCGAAGTTCTCGGTTGATCTCATCGTTGAGCTTAGAGCGCCGTTTCTGAAGCTTTCCTCTGGCAGTTGACAGTAGAGGATCGCAACCCTGAATCAATATCAGTACATCCTTAGAGATGCAGATACTATTGCAACCTCGAATTAAGTGCAGTGGAGCCTTTGACAAATAATTTTCAGAACAAAAAATATGTAAATCAGGGCCTGTTTTGCACCTGTTGGGAATGGAGCCCTTTGCCCTCATTTTGGGAGAAAAAAGTATTATTTTTGGCATTTTGGGGAAAATGTTTCATAGCAGGGGAATGAAAAAATCCTGGGGTAAGATCAGTTTGAGGGGAAAACTGTATGATTTGAAAGAATTTTTCTGAGGGATGACGTATTTTAACGGCCCTTAATATAGAGGGAAAAAAAGCCCTGTAAATGTTTATGAAATGGCCATATTTATCCAACTCACCAGTTTAATAAGGGGACAAATTGTCTAGACACCGAAGTCTAAGGGGCCAAAATGTCTAAGGATTTCCCAAGCAGAGGCAAACAAGTCTTTGGGCCAAAAAGTATTGATTTGAAAAGGCACAACCAGCATGGAGATGACTTCAGTCTTTGCTTTAATTTTTTCAGAGCACTTGTCCATTCCCAGCTGGTTGCTTAGCAAAATCAATAGCACAAAAGCTCTTTTGCCAGCTAAAAGTCTTGCAATAATTTGACAAAAAGCACAATGAAAATGCAATAAAATACACTGAATTATGTTTTTTGTTACAGTAACCAAGCATTAATACCTTTAAATGTGACAGTGGGTGATATTAATGTAAAATCTCTATATGGTTAACTTTTATTGCAATGCATTCCAGGTAGATTATAATTGTTTATAATTAATTAACTTTATTCATAATTGTTCATAACATGGTGACCATGTAAAGTTAATTAAATGTGTGCAGCACACAAAAAAGTTGCTGTTGTTGCAGATTGTGAGAGTGGATACTCAACAGCTCAACCATGAACATGGTGAAAACTACACACAGATCATATCTCTCCAAAAAGTTCAGAGTGCTTTGTTGGCAGTCTCTACCCAAGGACCACTCTTAGATGAACAACTTTTTAGTACCAGTCATTTCTGATAATGTTGTGACAATATGCCAATTACTTCATTGAAAGAGGTACAGGTATACATTTAGGTGAACTATTTCCAGGTTACATTACTTTTGACATTAGTCTTGTTGTGTTTCTTTGATAGATATTATAGTGCGTATTTTATTATTATGTTGTATCATTGGGAAATAAAAGAGAGACAAAACTAATCAAAGGCTGTTTATGTTTATGCTTGCGTTAGCTCTAAAGTACTGTAGATTTAGATTTAGTACACATAAAAAGTATTTAAAAAATGAATGTGGAAGTGGGCAAACCACCTCCCACCCCCACCCCCAACCACGGGTCTTTGCCCCTGTGCCTTAGCAAAATCCTGGGGAAAGGCCTGGGTGTCATGCCAGTATCATGCTAGTGGAAGAAACCACTAACCCGATCGGCCTATAGCATGCATATTTCCACTAGCCTGAAATTAAAAGACCTAGCCCGGGCTTCGGGCTAGTGGGTTTGGGTGAAGACTGTTACTTGGTAGTCTAGCATTAGGGTGAAATGGCTGCAAAGCCACTATGACCACGCCTTATTTTTGAGGGTAACGGTTAACAATGACAATAGGCTTCAATACCCTGTACGCTGTATGATACGGAAACTGGCATAATAACTGGTTCGTAGACTGATGCCATACACAATGTGTATGCCAAAATATTCAATGTCAACATATTTTGATAATGTGATTTCCGAAATTTTTCATCCGAAAATGATACGCATATAACAACATTCCAATACCTTTCTTCCTATAATATCCTTCTTTAAATCCGATAATGCATCGTCTTTTTCATTCACTTCGGATTCCATTGCTAAAATAAAAATACCGTAACATTAATGGACATCGTAATATAGTAGATCATGTATGAACAATATTGTTTTACACTGCTGTCATTTTCAGACGGCCTTAGTAAATAACTTACCTGTGAAAATTATCCATAGGTTACACGCCACGTTGTTATCTCTCAGATATCAAGAAACAATGTACATTTAATAATTCGTTTAATGACAAAAATCAGCTTCATGTACCAGTTTAATTTCGTTTGAATATAAATTGTTTTGTGTTTTTATGATTTTTAATATGAAACGCATACAATAGTAAGAAATAATTTTTTTATAAATAGTTGAACGTCATGATGTCAAATTTATTGTGACTTCAGTGAAGTCAAAGGTCAAGTAACGTCTAAGCAACAAAGACATTTTAGCGCAAGCTATCAACAACACACGTTGCGAAGCAATCATACAAAAATGGTTTTATTTACTTCGTTTTCCTATAACGGGAACATGATTTGCAACCCAGTTGCAGCCAAACGCGTTTCTAACGCTGACATTGTCACAAATGAAGCAAATTTCTTCAGGCCAAGTCGAAATGTCGACGGACAAAGTCAATTCAAGAAGACATGGGAGACTTTCTTTGAAGCTGAGATTTGCGGAAAAGAAACGGTGTTTACCAAGAATTATCCGCGACGAATTGGTTGCCAAAGGTCTTATTAAAGAAAATAAAACATATAACAATCAACACGATGGAATGCAGAATAAACAGAACACATGTAAACCAAAAATCGGCTGCAAACAAGACAAGGGCCTAAGCAACGGGTTGAACTGTATGATTGCTAAGGTCGAGGAAGAAATCTGCGGAAACAAATTCACCTTCGTAAAGAAGACGAGTCGCACATACGCGCAGTCATCAACACAGAGAACGCAGTTGTAGAAGTTGCTCGCAAAAAGCCCCAAGAGTTGGAAGAATTCCTGAAAACAGTCGACGAGATTCTAGCTGAAAACAAAGTGAGACCTCGCGTTCTTAAAGACAGGCCAGAAGATGAACTGCTTGCCAAAATCAATGAAGTTCTTACTGAGGACGCTATCCCTTCGACGAAAGTTTCTGTGGACATGCATAAATGAGCCAAGCACTTTTCAAAATACAAGCATTGTCTTACGCCAAACAATAATTCATATGTCCAACAGACTGTCTAATAAGCGAGCGGCTCCACGGGGCGAGATAAGCACACCACCAAAGAAATACATATTCACTTTTCAGCCTGTTTCCTTTCCATAGATATAAACATGTGGATGTTGTGATCAAGTTTAGTCAGATAATTTTGAAATAGTTTAGGCCATTTGATATTCATTGAAAAAAGCATCAACAAATCAAACCTTAAAAAAAAACCTATAGTGGGGAAATCTGTCCACTGTGTCACATGTAGATGATCCAGTGGGCCACCACCTGATGAGACCCGTGGAGGGGTCGAAATAGGTTTAACATGTTAATCTAAAGAGCAGCACGTTACTTGAAAAAAAACCTACATTCCCTGACGGCCTCCATGTTACCCGACCTACCCTAAAAAATGCCCCGACCATAGAACATTTTATTGGGTTTGTCAGAGTGATTTTTGGTTTATTTACTTTTTTAATAATTAAATGTGTTTTTGGATAAATAAGTTTTTTGTTTTGATAGTATCCACTTATAAACAATGTTTAAGGATATTACTAATACGTTTTGAATATTTATTCAGTTTTAGAATCTTCAAGTTCACCATTTACCAAAAAAAAAAAAAAAAAAATCCCGACCTACCTACCCTAATATTTTTGGGCATGTTACCTGAAACAAACATATTTTTTTTACGCCTAAACAGTGTGGAGAATATGCCGCGAAAACAAAAGTTATTTTACCCCCCTCCCCGATTTTTTAATGGTTGGACACGTAAGCGGAAACCAACAGTACTTTTTTTCCTTATTTTTTCTCATGATCATAAACAGTTTTTAAAAATAATATAACATTACGATATGAATCGTGTAGTACGTACTAATACCAATCTCATTAAAATCATCTCTAGTCTGACGCTACTATATTATCCGCTGACTGGATCTGCTGACTTCGCACTAGGGGTCACGTTCAGATGACCTTTTCAGGAGCCAACCAAACTGTTGCTTTCAAAATCTTGCGGTATAACTTCATGTATAAACCACAAATACCATGCACGAAATTAACGTGAACTTTGGATGTTTACTCGCATAAAGTACCACTATATCCATTGTTATCCCCGTGAAAATTATTTGCCAATGATTTATTCCCGTGGATCAGTTGGAAATGCATCACTTTTCAAAAAACCATGGCCAAACATTGCTGTGCAAAAGACAATTTCATTGGGCGCAGCAGGGCTGATAATTTATTTTTCGGAAGGTCATTTGAACGTGACCTGTTGTACGATGTCTTCAGATCCTAACAATGTTAGGATTTGATTTTAATGAGATTGGTACTAATACAAAATGTCATAACATGGAAAACACTAGTTACGTCTCTATCCGTACTGCTTCGCGTTGTTGCGGTACATGTAAAGTTATTGTATTTTATGTGCGTGTTTTCTTTGTTGTTTAAACTTTCCTTTGTTAATCAACGTTTCTCAGATCTTTTTTTTCCGTGTGTTATAAGCGTTCCCGACCATTATCCACCGGTTGTGGCAGAATGACACTGGCAGACAATGGTGCACCTTGACATTTTGCCAACCTCCACGCAGAGATTTGACTGGTTCGAGCATAGCTCTAATCAAATCCCTGCCGTCAGAGCAAACCACGTGATGATGATCGATTTAAATATTCTAGATATTATTTATGGTTTTAATAAGTTATTTTATTTTTTTGTTTTCATTATTGACTGCAAACGATATTTAAAAAGTCCAATTATGTAGAAAATTGCACCGAGTTGCATTAAATAAGAAAAAGTTACAAACACGTAATCCTTCCATATCTGGAAGGATTTTACTTCTGATGGCAGTGGTTACCGTTAACCGATAGGGGAGGTAACCGCTGCGTGGAGTTTGACATTTTGCATGGGTGCATAGATCGATAATGGTTATTATATTCACGTACAAGCATAGCGTAAATGGTAAAGATAACATTTATGTTAAAAAAATTTTTTTTTAAACAAAACAAAACAAAAAAACTCGACTACATTATAAATAAGAAGTTGAATGCGAGGACAGTTTGATCAAGATAAAAAACATTAACAACAAGATCATGGACGAAAATTGTAAACTTCTCTCTTTGATGTACTGATGTATATAGAGTAAATTTATTGATTCGTCATCATCATCATCTCGAGTAATTGCCTCACTCTTGATAGAGTATACTCGCGATATGTTATAATACTGAACATATACGTAGCAGCCAGGATTGACTTAATAGTCCAATATTAAAATTTAAAAGTTCACCTATTTACAGGATTTCTAAAAACAGGTTTAAAAAGCACCTTGCAGCCTAGCAGGACAGGGTTGACAGGACCGACTTGAAGCCTTCAAGTGTGGTGTGGTCGACGGCAGCATGTGGAAGTTGGTTCCATGGGATGATAGTGGCTTTTACCATGGGGTGATAGTGGCCGGGAAGAAGCTTGCTTGGTAGAATAATGTTGTGGCTCTTATTTGGGATTAGCGTAGATTGTGACCCCTGGTGGTTATGGCCGGGCGGAGTTCGAGAAGTGGCTCCGGGTCGACATGAATGAGATTGTTTCTTAATTTGAATAGCATGGTTGTCCGTGTGATGTCTCGCCGGTGTTTCAATGTGTCCCAGTTCAGGACATGGAGCATCTGTCTAACGCCGCTAGTTAGGGCATAGTCGTGTTTCATAAATCTAGCAGCTATACGCTGATTTAGTGTAATATCGTATTTTATTTTCACAAATGCTCATAGACGTCACATTCTCACGAGTGGCGCAGCCACGTGTAAACATATCATTTTATTTGACCACGAGTGAAATATTTATACAATCTAATATTGAATAAAAGGAAACATAATTCTGTATTACTCAACCTAGAGTGAAATTGTCAATGTATTATTCACCGATATTCTCCATTCTTTCACCGCATTGCATGAAATAATATATATATATATATACCGGTATATGAATAAGCTTTTCCAGAAACACATAATTACCGGCACACATATATTATACACGTATATACATTTTGTATCCATGGCAGAAAAATGTATTTATATGCTCAGTTAATAGAATGTGATGGATTTCGGGTGTTAAATTTATACATGAAAACTTCAACTGAATTGTTGTCGGATTTACCGGAAACTGAAAGATACTAATCTCTGAATGTATTGTTTTGTCGGCTTTTAATACACGGAAATTTTACTCGTGACCATTTACATGTGATTAACACTTTAGATTAACATCCGCATCCTTTTCGACAATCCTGTTTTGTTTTCTCGCTACAATTTTCTCTGTACAAATACTGCGAATTTCCACTCGCAAGGGTAGCGTCGTATAATAAATATAAGAGTTTCATATATCATATCAAACCGTTTAAAATGGAACTTTTATGCGGTCTCTTGTTTTTATTTGGCGGTGTTTGGAGCAAAACTCTGGTCGCCGAAAACGGGACCTTTGAGCTACAGTCGGATGACGTTGCCCCATTCAACTGGTCGGCACCGGCGAGCGATTCGTCGGACGATGAACCCCTTGACGTAACAACCTCCAGTGACGTCATGGATGAGCTCACAGGGTTCAAGCCCCAGACAAGTAGGTGGCCTTGTTCTTGTAATTTTATAAACTTGGACATTCGCATGGTTGATTTTCTTTTCCTCGTGACAGTGTTCGATCTTTAACATGTTATGATCATGTGTAGGATTATCGCTCGGTAGTTTTCGGAACGATTCGGCATGTTCCGTATTTTTCGAAACTTAATTCGGATATATTTGGCGCGTCACGCACATAAAAATTATAGGCACTGCTGCGCAACTACAAAATATAACTGATGTTAATATAGTAGTAATAGTTATTCTAAAGAGCACTCGTACAATATCCGCAACCTATCGTTATGAGTTAAAATCGAATTATTCGTTCAGCGAAGTGGAGGGTCAAACCAGGGACACATAGATAAAAGCGAATGCAAAAATAATTCTCGAGTTTATAATGTATCGTCCGTTTAAAAGATTATAATTATTTTAGTCATATATCAGAATGGTTTTTAATTAATATAGGCAATATAATTCCATGCTCTTGATTATTACTAGTATCCATATTTTAGGTAAGTTTAAAAATAAACCATATTGACCACACATACACGAAAGCGATCGTTTGTCTTGTTAAGTCTGCTCTGTAGTGAACTCTTTTTTTGTGTTGCCTGAAAAGGCGACATATAGGGGTTACATGTGGCAGCGTCGGCGGCGGGGGTGGCGGCGTTGTTGGCGGCGTTGGCGGCAGCGGCGTCCCATTCAGTTTGTGCAGACAATTACTTGAGAAGATTTTGTGCAATCATTATAAAACTTTAGGCAAGTGTTAGTAGGCATAACAGGAAGGCTATATTTGGTTTCAGCATAATTGCTCTCGTTGTTCTTGAGTTATGCCCCATCAAGCGGAACATCCGACTCGCGGAGTTGTAGTTACATAAAAGCATCACAAATCCCTGAAGATATGTGCCATTCTTTGCTTTGTAGATTACATGGCAGAACTGTGCGGCCTGAAGCGAATCCTCCACGACCGCAACGCCATCCTCATGTCCCTGTCCCGCAACGGCCTAGCCCCTAGCGACGCCAAGTGCGATGCGGGAGTGGAGTCTGCGGCTTACTCGGTAGGTGTGTCTACTCCAGTCATTTCCCTGTCCCGCAATGGATCCGCCCCTAGCGACGTCAAGTGTGTAGCGGGAGTGGAGTCCGCTGCTTACTTGGTAGGTGTGTCTACTCCAGCCATGTCCCTGTTCCGCAATGGCTCCTCCCCTAGCGACGTCAAGTGCGTGGCGGGAGTGGAGTCTGTGGCTTACTCGGTAGGTGTGTCTGCTCCAGTCATGTCCCTGTTCCACAATGGCTCCTCCACTAGCGACGCCATATGCGTCGTGGGAGTTGAGTCCGTTGCTTACTCGGTAGGTGTGTCTACTCAAGTCATGTCCCTGTCCCGCAATGGTTCCGCCCCTTGCGACGTCAAGTGCGTGGCGGGAGTGGAGTCCGCTACTTAATCGGTAGGTGTGTCTACTCCAGTCATGTCCCTGTTCCGCAATGGCTCCGCCACTAGCGACGCTAAGTGCGATGCGGGAGTGGAGTCTGTGGCTTACTCGGTAGGTGTGTCTACTCCAGTCATGTCCCTGTTCCGTAGTTGCTCCGCCCCTAGCGACGTCAATTGCGTGGCGGGATTGGAGTCTGTGGCTTACTCGGTAGGTGTGTCTACTCCAGTCATTTCCCTGTCCCGCAATGGATCCGCCCCTAGCGACGTCAAGTGTGTTGCGGGAGTGGAGTCCGCTGCTTACTCGGCAGGTGTGTCTACTCCAGTCATGTCCCTGTTCCGCAATGGCTCCGCCCCTAGCGACGTCAAGTGTGTGCCCGGAGTGGAGTCCGCTGCTTACTCGGTAGGTGTGACTACTCCAGTATTGTACCTGTTCTGCAATGACTCCGCCCCTAGCGACGTCATGTGTGTGGCGGGAATGGAGTCCGCTGCTTACTTGGTAGGTGTGTCTACTCCAGTCATGTCCCTGTTCCGCAATGGCTCCTCCCCTAGCGACGTCAAGTGCGTGGCGGGAGTGGAGTCTGTGGCTTACTCGGTAGGTGTGTCTACTCCAGTCATGTCCTTGTCCCGCAACGGCCTTTTCCATAGCGACGCAAAGTGCGATGCGGGAGTGGAGTCTGTGGCTTACTCGGTAGGTGTGTCTCCTCCAGTCATGTCCCTGTTCCGCAATGGCTCGTCCCCTAGCGACGTCAAGTGCGTGGCGGGAGTGGAGTTTGCGGCTAACTCGCTAGGTGTGTCTACTCCAGTCATGTCCCTGTCCCGCAATGGTACCGCCCCTGGCGATGTCAAGTGCGTGGCCGGAGTGGAGTCTGCGGCTTACTCGGTAGGTATGTTTGCTCCAGTCATATCCCTGTCTCGCAATGGTTCCGCCCCTATTTACGCCAAGTGCTGTGTAAGGTTTTTAAACACGGTCTCTTTATTTTTTGTCATTAATTATTTACAAAATACATTAAAACTTAAAATCGTTTCATAATATTTGGGCAGAAATTGGCAAGAGGTAAAAAAATGAATAAAATAAAATGTTATTTTGTTTAATGTTGGTTGCAATAAACATAACAATAATTATATAATGCAAAGTTTGATATATAAACATGCATATACATTTCATTTGTACAATCAATTTATAGATACCGTATAGCGAGACATTGCATGAGGTTGCATATGGCGTGGGTAGGGTCAAGGTCACTGTTTTGAAAATTAGAAAAAATGCTTTCCGCTCGAGAAAGAAGACACTTTCTTAAAGTTCACGCCAAATTGTCACGGTTACATAAGAGATGCACACACATAAATTCATGTGGTTATTGTAAAATCGTTCTCTTTTTGCAAAATCGACCAGTCAACCCCAGTAGATTCATGAGAGAACCTTAATTATACAACAAATAGAAGATTTCAGTAAAATCTATTCAAACGTTAAAAAATATCGACATTGAAACTTTCTTTTCAATTTCTTTTTGGTTCAGTATATATATAATAAAACAATAATGAATTCATGCAGCGTAGCACACTGTTGCAGAAATGACAGAAACTGTCGACACGTGAAGACTTATTAAAAACTACGAAGTTTGTATGTTCACCATATTTTCGCAGAAAATCGTATTTGATTTTTGATTTACATTGCAGAACTACGGGCTCGTGATAACCTTCAAGTCGTTAGCGATGACTCAGCCGACTGCGGGCTCATGTGATCGTGTGAGATTGGACTTGTTCAACGGAAAGAGCATACTGCCAGTATATCGTTTAAATGGTGTGTAGTGTTTCCAGATTTCGGTTATGAGGAATAATGTTTTTCTAAAACTGACAATTTTCATATATTCTTTGTTAGTTAGGATTTTCGCCGCATTCAACAGTATTTCAGTCATATAACGGCGGTCAGTTAACCTACTCACACTTTTCCTGGGTAAGCTGGTTTACCAGTACTGAGTGCACATACTTATGCCAGTAACTGACAACTGCCCTACTTGAATCAGAGGTAGGGGGAGAATGGCCTGAGATATAATTTCATGACCAATCCCCACACAAGTTATGTGGCCGGGCCGGGAATCGAACCCGCGATCGTCGGATTTGTAGTCCAGCGCTCTACCAACTGAGCTAGCCAGCCCGACAATTATATCATTAATAATTTATTGTTCACATTTTAAGGTTTAAAATGGACATTGCTTGTGGAAAGTGAAACGTTTTTTATGAATATATTATTATTTCGAGAAAAAGTTGCTACCTGGTAGACATACCTCAGTGATTTTTTACACAAAAGATACTCAATAGATTCTACAAAATCTTAAAATTCCATTATTAAAGAAGTGTTCTTCCAGCCTAAAACTGTGATACTGCCCCTTTAACATAGCCATTGACATCCTGTCCCAATAATAATACGTACGTTATTAGTAGGCTTTATTTGACGTCTAGTATGTTGTTTGACTGTGTCAAATATTTGATTAGGTACACATGCTTGTTTAGGTACACATATTACGGTTGCGTTAGATCTGTTGGTAAATAATTTATATAATGAGAATTGAACCATTATAAGATATAATATAAGAAAACTGTCGGAACTTTCAAAAAAATGTCTGCTTAAGTGGTCTGGTCGTAAAACCTGTGTGGTCGTAAAGCGGTGTTTTAGTGTATTTACATTTAATAGTAAGCAATTATTTTGTGCAATATACAGAAATGAATGATAACAAATATTATTATACCAATATTTTTGACATGGACAATTTTGACTGGCGGTTTCTTAAGACCTCAAGCGTAGACAGTGGTATATATCATGGACCGACAACTCTGAGATCGCCACTTTATGTTATAGGATGATTATTTCATATCTAATAGTTTAATTATTTTGATTGAATTAATATATCTTTAAAAATGTCACATATGAATAGTTTGTATATTTTAGCATAGCATTAGTAGTACTTAGTCTAGAGAAGTATTGGTAGTGTGTAGCCATTCTAACAAACTATTCTAACACCGGTTTATGCACCTGACACTTAAAGAGGCATATCGATCGTATTTCCCGTAAATATAGACATATATATTAAATCAAGGCATATTCCCATTTTCACTAATATATTTTTTCTACTAGCAATCGTTAAGAAAAAATATATAGGATGCCCAAATTTTTTTTTTCGATATACGTTTCTAGAAGGATTAGAACTCACGCCTACAATATCGCGCACTTCAATGAAAACTTTCCCGCGCTACAATAAAGTTATGAATATTGCGCTCCGCACAGCGGTACTTCATTCACATTTCATTCATATCGATTTTACTACTACTACTACTTCTACTACTACTCCTATTTCTACTTCTACTACTACTACTACTACTACTACTACTACTACTAGTACTACTACTACTACTACTACTACTACTACTACTACTACTACTACAACTACTACTACTACTACTACTACTAATTGTATCGCGCCCGAGAACATTGTCATGGTGACCACTATTGTATCTTTATAAAATACATATTTACTGTTTGTTTATAAATACAAGACATATGTGTTAAGCAAGCATTTAATATATATTTTACAATATTATTTTATTAAAAAAATATATACCGTATTAGCCGTCGATATTAGCCACTTTCAAACGCCAGATTTATGCTGACGGTCAGACGCCATTGACTGAGTATTGAGCATCCATTTTATGCAGTACTGATACATATACCTACAGACAAATACTGATTGAGTCTGCAAATAATACAACCATAGCAATTTACAAATATCCACAGGGGCCGGCGGAATATGTGGCGACCGAACCACCAGCCCATACTTCGTCACGACAACCAACTTCCTGACGCTGGAATTCAACAAATATATCATCTCACCTACTGCGCGCGAGAGTTTTACGGCGGTGATTACACCATATCACACGGGTAAGTTATATATTTGTGTGTGGTTATAATTTAATGTATATGAATATAATAATTTAGGACAGTAGTACAGCATCGCACAAATAGGTTTGAATATAGAAAAAAAAATACGACATAATAACATATATCATTTGTCACTTCATTCTCCTATAAAACTACATTTGCAGTGAATTACAAGAATTATAAATCGATTCACCAGTTATACATTTTTGGATATTAGAGTATAGTTTGTTTCTAAATAGCATAGTGCGAATACATGCACAAACTGATGACATTGCAATTCATGTTAAGTTTTTGTTTCCTATCAGTGTTGACAACCACGAATAACTGTACAATGGCACGACAACTATAAACCACGAGTTTCTTAAGCACAATAAAGTGTTGCTAATTTGAATGATGCAACATTTTGTATTTGCTTAAAAACATAAGATTCCTATTACTGCTTTGTTTTTGTCAAATTATACCCTTTCAGTTCTTTGATTGTTTGTCAAAAACATTATTTCAATGTTTTAACTGT
>JAPFQT010000162.1:397500-402500 GCA_027627225.1 Congeria kusceri
CCGCAACCCGGTTGTGACCGCGGCTTAATATAGGGAAGTAGAGGAGACGACTGCGATGAGTTTGATTCGCCCATTTACATAGTGATAATCTCCCATGCTCATTACATATGTTGCCCAGGGAATGGGAAGAAAGGGGAAGTAACCTTGTGTTGCTGAAAACGGCAAAACTGTTACTCAACACATACTAAACACAAAATTGAACGAGGACCCTTCAAAATGTCTGTATATCGTCAAAATAGTCGTCTCATGTCAATTTTGATAATCAGACAATATTTTAGATCAAATTTATGCACCTATCAATGTTTTTCCCGGGGGGGGGGGGCGGGAGCGGCGGGCATATACGGGACTGTAGACTGAAAGCGATTCCCGACAGGCTGGAATTTGACATTCCGGGTCCCGGGGTAATAGACTTTCAGATCGTATTTCAGACCGGTTTTGACTGGTCTAGTACATGTACCAGTGTTGCCCATAGATATAAAAATCAGTACTATCTAATGCACCTTTCAATATTTTCCCCCAGGGGGTGGGCATCTGGCTGGCCCAGGGGAATTTGAATTATTTTATTTTTGGAGTCTTCTTTCGCACCCTAAAGCTAAACATTTTATAAATCCCCACAGTGCAGTGGGAGATGTTTGGTGTATCAAATGGCTCGGGGAGGACCCAATATTACAGGGATTTAAAATCTTATCAAAGTCTATTTCCTGGGACCCGAATCATTCGGCGTTTCAAATTCTAAATAGTCGGGAATCGCTTTCAGTCTAAAGTCCTGTATATGTCCGCCGAACCCCACTTGGGGAAGATATTGATAGGTGCATAATGCTATAATCGCATTACTCCAAACGTAACAGAATCTATTGCATACTCGTAAGTGATTGGACGTCAGCGCTTAAACTCTTTCTGCAAAAACATATTTCAGTCTCTTTGTCTACAGACTTTCTACAAAAACATCATATTTCAGACTCAATGTATTCAAACTTTCTGCAAAAACATATTTCAGTCTTTTTGTCTACAAACTTTCTGCAAAAACAGATTTCAAACTCAATGTCTACAAACTCATTGTCTCCAAACTTTCTGCGAAACATTTCAGTCTCATTGACTACAAACTTTCCGAAACGTAACCAGATAAAACTTGAAATACATGGGTCCGCTGTTCCAAGGTTCCGCAAAATAAACAATTCACCATATTAAAAATGGCCGACAAAATGTGTCCTTGAAAAGATTCCGCAAAATACACAAAGTCGCCATATTAAAAATGGCCGACAAAATGTGTCCTGGAAAAGGTTTGCGTGCATTTTCAGGTTTTGGTTTCGTTTACCTCAGTAACTGTTGAACTCGCCATACCAACATTAATTTTAGGCGAGGATGAATAACTGTTTACGTCATTACTGAAAGCATGGTTTGTGTTGCCACCATTCGCCTTATTTGCAACGCTATGAGACTGTGTTTGTTCTTTATTTTTTAATAAGTTTTCGTCATGATTCAAATTATTACCCTCATTCTTTGCTACTTTAGAGTCTGTATTATGTGTAACTTCCTGTTTGACACGACTTTCATCCTCGAAATGCACAGATTTCAAATGCAACTTTGGTTTGCCATTGACGTCAGCTGACGTTACATTGACGTTGGGCAAAACATGTGACTTGCTGGATACTGGCCTCCCTCGCGACACAGAACTTTCTGCAGTCTGATTTGACTTTGCTGGAACTTCTGGTGGCCTAGATGCGCCACCTGAATGTGTAAAAATCGGAAGTCTAGCCATATCAGCAGTCCCACCGTCTTTCTCAGCATTAGCACTAGCGTTATCATTATCAGTACCTTTACCAACACTTCCATTCTTTATTTTAGCTAATGAATGCACTTTATCTATTGAAACTTTAGCTACATCATGATCGTCCTCTTCGTGATCAATTTTCTTATTTCTCGCGAACGTTAATGACCTCGAAACGTACAGTAACGTTCTGGCGCGCTTTTCTCTCCGCATCTCCTTTTTCTTATACTGCAGCACCGCCAATCGCGCCCGCAGGATGCTACGCGTGTGCTCGCTGATGGCGCTCTCGTCGTCTTCCGGTAGGAGATTCTTCTTCCGGCAGTACCGACAGAGCCACGCGAAGCCCAGAGAGCAAGATACAATGCAGATCAGGATGATGACCGTCAGCAAGACCTTCATCCCGGCATTTTCCATGTCACTGAATAAGCCATCATCGCTGTTGTCTTCTGGAACTACAGTAAAACATGGTTAAGGGTTTATTTGTTGAATGCATGTCTCGTTGATGAATGAAAAAAGAACATCGACTGGCAGTATGGTGCAGGTGTTTCGCAAGAATGATAACGATGGTGGTGGTGGTAGTGGTGGTGGTGGTGGTAGTGGTGGTGGTGGTAGTGGTGGTGGTGGTAGTGGTGGTAGTGGTGGTAGTGGTGGTGGTAGTAGTGGTGGTGGTGGTAGTGGTGGTGGTGGTGGTGGTAGTGGTGGTGGTGGTAGTGGTGGTGGTGATGTGGATTTTGATGCTACTGCGGTTGCTGTTCCTGCTCCTGCTGCTGCTGCTGATGATGATGACGATAAAAGTGGTGATAATGAGCAGGATAGTGATGATAATGATAATGATGATGATGATGATGATGATGATGGTGGTGATGATGATGATGATTATTATTATTATTATGTGGTTGCTTCGGCTTCTGCTGAAGATAGTGATGATGATGAAGACGATGAAAATGAGGATAAAGAAGTAGAAGAGGAAGAAAACGAAGAAGAAGAAGAAAAAGAAGAAGAAGAAAAAGAAGAAGAAGAAGAAAAAGAAGATGGAAAAGATGATGATGATGATGAAGACGACGACGATGACGAAGATGATGACGACGAAGTGTATGACTATTTTTATGATGATTGTGAGGAAAAGGAGGAGGACAATATCACGTCTCAACACGTAAAAGGAGTGCATCATGGCCGATACAAATCAAAACTAACCCTTAGAAAGGCAAAGGGCGTCTATCAATTATTCAGGTGACTGGAAATAATCAAAGTCACCGTTCTATGGCAAGTATGGATACGTTGTCATCGATCTGATTTTCGTTAACACCCAAACAACCTTTATATTTAAGAAATCAACACATGTTATAACAAAAATTCCTTTATGTCCCTTAAAGGTCTTAAATAAAATATTGTGTGCCAAACCACCCCGCTGTTCGACTCACAAATGAATGAATACAAAGGTTTGTTCATTTATAGTTTGGTGAATAATTACATTAATTACAGGTTTTCAAGTGTACCTTTTGTGTGTATTACTATTTAAAATATTTATATTGTAGTACAACGTGTTTGTGATGTAACAAATTATTTGAATCAGTCTAGCAAATTACTAAGATATAAATATAAATGACCTATTTTTGTTACGGCCATTTGTTCGGGTACATCGTGATAGAGGAAACAAATATTATAATAATTATTATAGATATGCAGAACCATAGAAGTTTGTTTCCTGAGCCTTTTAATGTAAACGATGAAAAGCCAAGAGTTTATAAACCTCGATATGGCCAAATATTGTTGCAAGAGTTTATAAACCTCGATATGGCCAAATATTGTAGCTGATTAATATATACGCCTACAGAGGCTTGAGCGTTAGGCCATACCAATTTGATTCTATGTTTAGCGTCCTCGGGCTGGTAGGTTTTCGGATGCCTGACAACAACAAAAAACAAAAAAACTTTTGACAATGTGAAAAAACGAGTTGGAAAGCGTAATAAGGCCATACCAATTTGATTCTATGTTTAGCGTCCTCGGGCTGGTAGGTCTTCGGATGACAATGTGAAAAAATCGAGTTGGAAAAGCGTATTTAATTTGGGAAAAACAAGACGTTTAGTTGTTTTTACAAATATTTGTAAAGCATAGCGTGCAACCAGTCAATTTACTTAGTTAAAATACTGTGTAACAGTAGGTACCCAATGCGAAGATGATATATATAACAGTTTTTATCGACTTGTTTTTTTTCCTGCCTGGTTGTTAGGTTTCGAGAAATCATGGGAACGCTACACATAGAATCAAATGTGTATGCCCATAGGCCGTTTATATTTATAAAATGTTTGGAGAGCAACGAACAATCAACGAGAGCGGTCATTTTCACCACAGTGTTTGTATTTGATTACCGAAAGGTGTGTACAATAGAAATACTTTGCCAATGTTGAAATCTTTTGCAACGACAATAGTTTCAAACCAGCAAGATTATAAGCATGTTTAAATCTTTATGTGGCGCGTTGTGGGAAAACCGGACTTAATGCATGTGCGTAAAGTGTCATCCCGGATTAGCCTGTGCAGTCCGCACAGGCTAATCCGGGATGACACTTTCCGCCTAAAGGGGATGTATGGTTAGAAGACGCTTCATTGAAACAGAAAAAACATAAAAGCGGAAAGTGCCGTCCCGGATTAGCCTGTGCGGACTGTACAGGCTAATCCGGGACGACACTTTACGCACATACATTAAGACCGGTTTTCCCACGACGCGCATCCTATGTTTGCACGCTTTCCGTGAACGGAGGTTAATTTCAGAAATTATTTACAACTGTTGAAAGGTTCCGTGAAGGTGATTGTATAAGTAATTTCAAAATAACTTGATATATGTATTACTATTACAAATTCAAAGCTTTGAACCAACATGTTTGTACAGCTACAAGTAGTGCACATTTAAATAATAAATCATATTTACACCCAGGGTGGGAGCGGCGGGCTAACCCAGGGACATTTGCCTTATTATATTTTATGGAGTCTAATTCCCCACCCTAGAGCCAAGTATTGTTGTCTACATCCCCACAGTGGGAGGTGCCTGGTGCATCAAATGGCCCTGGCGGTGGCCCACTATTACAGGGATCTAAAGTCCGACCTCAGGACCCGGAATCATTTGGCGTGTCACATTCCCTCCTGTCGGTAGTCGCTTTCAGTCTAAAGTCCCGTATATGCCCGCCGCTCCCTCTCCACCCTGGGGGAAATAGGCCTAATGATAGGTGCATTCTTC
>JAPFQT010000162.1:407500-482000 GCA_027627225.1 Congeria kusceri
TAATAATTATACAACCTCCGTAGACTACTCAGAATTAAAGGCTAACGAATATATTTTACGGTTTGCGAAAATCTGATTAACTTGCGTCTTTAAATGAAACTTTAATTAAGTCTGGGGGATTATTGATGACACTGTATTATCCGTCGATCCGTGATATGTAATTCTTAGTTGTCCATGAGACTTTTGCTTAATCCGATATATATTTTATAAACAAATAATGTTACAAGCACTATCCTCGCGTTAACACTGTTTCCCATACTGACATATCTTAATGTCGAACAAGTCGATAACAACGCATGGACGCACAAATGTCCAATTATTATTTTTATCTGAACAATCCCGAACGTCAAATGGCTCCTTTCATGACAATCTTCGATCAATATAGACGGGTTAGTGTATCGACTTGTAGTTGGTTTTTAACCCTGCACGGATCGTATTGTTTCATAATAAGGCGTAAACAATTGTTTATTTCAGGCTACATGCCTAAAAAAATAGGGTAGTTAGGAAGGGAGTTTTTAAAATATTTTTATTTGGTTAAAATGATCAACTTGAAGATCGAAAACTGAATAATTATTCCAAACAGATCAGTAATATCCATAAACATTGCTTATAAGTGAATGTTAGCAAAACAAAACACGTATTTATCCAAAAAACAACATATAATTAGTGATAAAAAGTAAATAAAATCAAAATAAAATATCTGACAAACCCAATAAAATGTTCTAGAGTCAGGGCTGTTTTTTAGGGTAGGTCGGGTACCTGAAACAAACATATTTATATTTTTTTTACGCCTTCGTAATATTCGACTGGCATTGCTTCATGAGTTTGTTGTACATTAAAACAATTATGAAGACGTTCAATAAAACAATACCTGAATACACGGTATTTAAAAAAAGGTAGAATGGCATCGGCTATTAGAGTATTAAAGGCGCTATTCCGTTATAGCTGCATGTATTTAACTAATAAATGTTTGAACGTGAAACTTTCCAAATATTGAATACTTTACTTGATTGATAATTTTATATAAATATAAAGTAGGTAAATTTCACACTCGTCAAGGAATATGTTGTGAATAGTTTTATTGTTTTAATAATTTGTTTAAGTGTACTCATGTAACATAATTTTAAGTTCTGGGCTGAATACTAGTCTCTTATAACTCAATTTGAGCGGCAATATGTTTTCATGATTGATATTTTAATTTGAAATGTATGTAAATACGATGTATTGATGAGACTAAAATAAAGTATGAAAAATCTCGCAAAACTTCGTGAAATAACGTGTCAAGTCTCATCAAGTCAGATTGATTTCCTGTTTTCAAATAATGAAAAACCTAACCAGTTTGAGGTACAAACATATAACGAGTGCTAGGCTGTTTTTGATATATACAATTTGCAGATATTTATATCGTTTTAGTTTGCAATACAAATGCTATAAATATGCATAAAGTGCATGTACAGAGAGTATTATTGTGAATATTTATATCAATTGTTACCATTTGTGATTATATACAGGCGCCTTAACATAATTTTGAGTTACAGGGGGTGGGGGAGGGGGGGGGGGGGGGGCGGAGGACGGAATTATTCAGTAACTGAAAAAAGCTGCCAATGCTTATGGTCCCTTTTACACGTTGGAATAGATATCAGAAAGGTGCGATATCGACAGTAAGGATCAATTTAACGAAAATAGCGAAGAATGGAATTGACTGTGACAATAAATTGATTAAAGAACACATCGATGGCAACGAAATGCATATGTTTTAATATACATGTATTGTGAGTTTTAAAAATCGAATGTTGGACAATTCAGAGAAGGCAAACGCCGCTTCCGCCACCTCTAATACCGCCTATGGTATAAAAATGGTATATGCGGAGGACTATTTGTATTACCGGTAACATTTTAATGGACTTTATGTGTTCAGTATACAGTTATACAATACAACTCATACTTAAAAATTATTATTTTACAAGTACACATTTTACTTTACTAGTTAATGGTAGACAGATACAACAACCAACACGTTAACAGCTGATTTAGGTCGGACAAATTAGCACAAACGAACATGAGGAAGTTTTTAGCGAATTATTTTTTTTCTAATCAGGACGTCCTTGCTCGGATCATTTTTTGGCTTACACTTTTACTGTATAAGACCTCTCATATTTTAAACATAAAAAGACAACTTTGTGTCAATTCGTCATGTATATCAACTCTTTCACAGTGAATGACACGCAGTGCATCTTCAGGTGCTATATAAATAGAAAATGAATTTTTTTAAAGAAAAAAATGGTCGTACAATTGTTATTCATTGTGTCAAACAAAGACTGTGTAATTATATGCAGTTTGCTTATATAATAACCAGGAAGCGGCGTATCACTTACATTGGATTTTTGCCCGTCGTGGTACTAGCACATTATCAAGGTTGAGTATGCACTTTGGGTAAAACTTTCTTTAATATGATAGGGAAAGACCGAAAGCAAAATAGAAGGGTGCTCCACACTGTCATTTCTGTCCCACCCCCTGCTGCCCTAAGGGGCTTGTTAAAAGATGAATGTCGACAATATTTTGATATTTAATGTATTTTGTAAATATTTAATGACAAAAAATTGCTCCTTTTCAGAAGTACCCTCTATCTTATGTGCTCCATTTCCAAACACGCATTGACATCTATGAGGACAAGTTGAAAAAAACCCTCCAAATTACCTGCATTAATATTGCATAAAAATCATATTTGCATTGATTAAGTTGTTTTTTTTTTATAGTTTTTTTTATGTAATGTTAATAGTTAAAACAGATAAATTGCTTATGGATTTCTACTTAAAAGTACTACATGTTAAAGTGTTGCATTTTAATCCGTCAAGTATGTTATCTGAGACTAAAACATTAAACCATTTTTTAATTTTATAAAAATGTTAATTAACTCTCCAATACGATCGATTCCGTCGTTGAGAAATGTGTAATAAAATACATGTATTGTGCACGACAGGCAAACAATTATCGACACAAACCAGCTCTCAAAGTTGACCCAAGACAAAATAGCTTACAAAGTTGTTGTTCCATCCACAAAATTGCTTACAAAGTACTTGTTCCATCCACAAAATAGCCTATAAAGTAGTCGTTCTATCCACAAAATAGCTCACATAGTAGTCGTTCCTTCCACAAAATAGCTTACAAAATACTCGTTCTATAAAAAAAAGCTTACAAAGTAGTCGCTCCTTACACAAAATAGCTTACCAAGGAGTCGTTCCTAACTTATCCAAGATTCCCAATGTAGTTGTTCCATCCACAAAATAGCTAACAAAGTAGTCGTTTCATCCACAAAATAGCTTACAAAGTAGTCGTTTCATCCACAAAATAGCTTACAAGTTAGTCGTTCCATCCACAAATTAGCTTACAAAGTAGTCGTTTCATCCACAAAATAGCTTACAAGTTAGTCGTTCAATCCACAAATTAGCTTACAAAGTAGTCGTTCCATCCACAAAATAGCTTACAAGGTAGTTGTTCCATCCACAAAATAGCTTACAAAGTAGTTGTTCCATCCACAAAATAGCTTACAAAGTAGTTGCTCCATCCACACAATAGCTTACAAACTAGTTGCTCCATCCACAAAATAGCTTACAAAGTAGTTGCTCCATCCACAAAATAGCTTACAAAGTAGTTGCTCCATCCACAAAATAGCTAACAAAGTGGTTGTTCCATCCACAAAATAGCTTACAAAGTAGTTGCTCCATCCACAAAATAGCTTACAAAGTAGTTGCTCCATCCACAAAATAGCTAACAAAGTACAATGTAGTTGTTCCATCCACAAAATAGCTTACAAAGTAGTTGCTCCATCCATAAAATAGCTTACAAAGTAGTTGTTCCATCCACAAAATAGCTTACAAAGTAGTCGTTTCATCCACAAAATAGCTCACAAAGTAGTCGTTTCATCCACAAAATAGCTTACAAAGAAGTCGTTTCATCCACAAAATAGCTTACAAAGTAGTTGTTCCATCCACAAAATAGCTTACAAAGTAGTTGTTCCATCCACAAAATAGCTTACAAAGTAGCTGCTCCATCCACAAAATAGTTTACAAAGTACAATGTAGTTGTTCCATCCACAAAATAGCTTACAAAGTAGTTGCTCCATCCACAAAATAGCTTACAAAGAAGTCGTTTCATCCACAAAATAGCTTACAAAGTAGTTGTTCCATCCACAAAATAGCTTACAAAGTAGTTGTTCCATCCACAAAATAGCTTACAAAGTAGCTGCTCCATCCACAAAATAGTTTACAAAGTACAATGTAGTTGTTCCATCCACAAAATAGCTTACAAAGTAGTTGCTCCATCCACAAAATAGCTTACAAAGTAGTCGTTTCATCCACAAAATAGCTTACAAAGTACAATGTAGTTGTTCCATCCACAAAATAGCTTACAAGTAGTTGTTCCATCCACAAAATAGCTTACAAAGTAGTTGTTCCATCCACAAAAATGCTTACAATGCAGTTGTTCCATCCACAAAATAGCTTACAAAGTAGTCGTTTCATCCACAAAATAGCTTACAAGTTAGTCGTTCCATCCACAAAATAGCTTACAAAGTAGTCGTTTCATCCACAAAATAGCTTACAAAGTACAATGTAGTTGTTCCATCCACAAAATAGCTTACAAAGTAGTCGTTTCATCCACAAAATAGCTTACAAGGTAGTTGTTCCATCCACAAAATAGCTTTCAAAGTAGTTGTTCCATCCACAAAATAGCTTACAAATTAGTTGTTCCATCCACAAAAAAGCTTACGAGGTTGTCGTGCCTAACTTATCCTAGATTACAAAGTATTTGTTTCTGGCTCCTACATTACAAAGTTATCGTTCTTACTAAATAAACATTTTGGCCAGGACATAATTATGTCGGAATTCCATGCTTGTTTAAACAAATATTGTATTTTCACTTAAAAGAACTTTCAAAGATAAGTCGACACAATTTTGTCAGTATGACGTGTATTAAAAATGTTTTGCAGTTAATGATACATCGTGTATCCCCATATTGTTATTTGAACAGCAAAATGACTTTTCAAAGTAATGAAATCGTCTTAAAATTTGTATTTATTGTGAAAGAGATTGTGTTCAATTACATTAAATTTGCTGATATAATTAGCAGGAAGCATAGTTTCATTTTCAGCTTCCATTGTGCCATGAGGTCCGCGGTTACCGGACCTTAAGAATGTTGAAACTATCTCCAAGCAGAGTTGTCGTTCGTTGCCCTCACCGTACACCTCTGCAACGGGCTCAAGAATGACAAGAATCATGTCAACACAAAATGCATGTATTTAACGCACATTTAAGTTGATTTGTAGGACCACAAGCATAGAAATAAAGAATACATGTTTTTTTTTTATTATCATACGTGGGGGAAAATTAATAATTTTAATTCCTATTATTGAAACAAACTATTTTCATGCCCATTTACGCAGATGGAGTCAGTTCGCAAATGTAAACAAAATTGCATTAGCGGATACAGGGGGTCTTCCCGACCATACGTATTTGGGCATATATGGAAAAATGTGCTAAAGAAGTTTTTCGCCCGCTCAGTTTTGTAACAGATACACATTACCTCAGTAAAACATTGCCTCGCCGCCTACGATTTCTTACATGCACCGCTGTACCTGCGCCAAATTTCAGCGAAAACGAAAAACTATAGACAGTGGGTATATATACTTTTATTTAAGGATGCTAAGTTTTCTTTTATACATAAAGATGTCAGATGCAATACACCATTTGGCACAGGTACATAGTTTAGTTCCCAACATTCTAAATCGACAAACTATTTGTTCAATCATCCATTGTCAATCACACCAAACTTCATCTTGTTTAATGCATTTATAAGAAAGATATAACGTGAAAAAGTAGAGGGGTGTCCACAACGTTAGATCCAAATCCTGGCGACTTCTTATTCTTTGCCGGCACCATATTTCAGAGAAATTGACAGAAAGTCGGCATCACTTGCCTTATTAGTTTTCATAACGCAACCATACAAGTATCTTTCATAATATTTCATTTAAAAACATGTTCGTCTGTCTGTCCGTTAGTCTGTTTCGATGAACAAAAACACAGTGTATGGCACATTTGCAGACAATTGATGAGCATGAGTGTGTACGTGTAAGTTACTTAAAACATTCATTTGAAAAAAGACGCTTCGGTAAATGATTAATACAAATAATGTTCGATGTGTGTGCGTTTGAATGTAGTCAGCTACTGATTTTGCATGTTTAAAGATATTTAAGATATATAAAATATTGAATGTCAACATGTCTTTCGAACATAATATGGTTGAAGTATTTATTCGGTGAAACAAGTGCATTTGATGATAAGGATGATGATGATGATATACAAATATTTATTATATATCTTTGATACGGATATGTAGCTGATCACTGCAGACCCATAGACAACATGGGGTTATAACTGCACGATCAAAATTGTACGCCCCCCAACCCGAAATCCTGGATCCGCCCCTGAATGGTATTGTCTGTGTCGCCAAGTTGAATGTCATGATCATGTGACAACACATGAGTGGGCACTACTTTCCGAGCCAACTAAAGAGGTGAATGGAACGAAGCCAGTGTGCAATATATTGAATGTTTAAACTGTACTTTGAAACGATCTTGTAATGGGTTAAAACGTCTTAGCGCGCACGAAAACCTTGTTTACATAACTATCGTGTACCTGCATTAACACGGTGTGTGGTCTGTTCAGTATTTATTCTAATTCTAATCTTTATCTGATGCTTATAACCAAAGGAACAATTCCAATTGATTTTAACTTCTAAGCATCTACAAATAAAATGCTTTTCTTTTTAGTAATCCAAGTTCACTTGTGAACTTGAACTTGTTTCAGTGATCAGTCAAAGACGTCATGGCATTCTGTTTTTGTTATGTTTTTGGTTATGTACACTAGTATTTGCCAACGAATTTGATTTGATTTGACTTGTTAACTTGTACTCTCAAATAAAAGCAATTTCATTTAATACAAAATAACTAAATAAGTCTCTCATTTAAGTTAGGCTCCACCCGAAAGAAATATGACTAAAAGACATGATAATTGGTTTCAAGGAACACATTGTTTTTTCTATCGTTCATGTTTACGCAAATAAATGTTTTGTTTGTATGACAGTTGTTGTTCCACTGTTCGCAAAAGCATTGTTAACTGTTATAATTTATGGAATAGTCTAGTTATTGAACATGTCGTTCTTTACACGAACTAGCTTAAAAAGTCGCCGTTACTGACAACACAAACTAGCTTTCAAAATTGTCGATCCTGACACAAACTTGCTTACATAGTTGTCGTTCTTGACATAAATGAATAAACGCAATTAATTAAGACAAAAACGTGAATTTCAAAATGTTTGGCATTGATCGAGACATCTCATACGACAAACAACTCTTTTAAACATATAGTGTTCTTAAAGATACTTCTTGCAAACAAATAATGATTCAGACAAACGGGGTTATTTTCTCCCATCATAAAATATACACCGTGACTAAATGCGGTTCACTCTTTGATTGATCGAGCGTTAATATTTATGACAAATTTACTTTATATCAATTCAATAACATATTGGGCATTTTGTAAAGACGTTTTCAACCAATAGTCTTTTGTCGGTTAGCCGAGGAGGCGAAATCATGTTTAAAATTTCTCATTACTTTCAACAATAAACGTATTATTGACATAATAACATAAAAATCAGCTCGACAGAACATATTTGTATACGCAACCATAAAAGTTATCAAAGGCATACGATTTACAAAAGCACCTTTAAAGAAGTGTTGAAAACGGGATATATATAAATGATCAATGTCTGTAACGCTGATTGCGGCGGTAAAAGGTCAGAAATATGGTAGCATATCATATTCGAGGGTTGAGTGTGAAACTATTGTATCTGCCCAACATTTCTATGTCAGATACAACCCTTGTATTGTATCAGAATACATTAGCCAAGTACCAGCTGGTTTGCATGTAGAGCGCATTTTGTTAAAGTAATAGTTGTTGCACTCTGCGAACGAAATATATTAGATATTTAACGAGCCCACGGGGCGAGATTAATTAACATACTGAGGTCAAAGGATGCTACAAGTGTTTTATACCATATTCACCAATCACATCGCATCGCAACTTTCTACGATGCCGAACCCAGTGATGGGCAGTTCCTAGACATCACGTGACGTCTGACATGCTTGGCATGCGTGTCATTTCTAAATTAAGCGCTGTCGCAATGTGTCCATACAGTGCATATAGTAGCGTGCGTAGAAGTTAAACTAAATTTCAATATACAGCACGCTACATATTGCACGGTAAGATTGCATATTAGGCTCCGCCCAACATTTACTGATCTGATATCACAGTTATTGAATGCCGCAAAACAATGAAAGCTCTCTGAAGTACACATTAAAATTGTAGAGTTGTAATATTATGTTGAAGAGTAATGTCCCTTTAAAATTGTTAAACGTACCGAGCTACCTTACATTTATAATGGATAGTATGCGTAAATGTCAGTAAAATGTCATAACAATAACAGTTTTTGTAAGTGATACATTTGCATACTTAACTGTCATCTATATTAACTATGACCGTTTACGTGACGGGTTTTAAAGATCAAATTAAGACAAACCACATTCGGTCACAAATATCAACACATAAATTTAAGCACCTCATGGAAAGCAAACCGACGTGATAACATATTGAACTTTCAATATTTAAATATAAAGTAATTTACAACGTCAACGTGGGTTTAAATGGGGAAATTATTTATTTAGCATGATTTACATCGAGCTGAACTCACGTTAGGTGCACAACACAAAGTATAAAATTGCGTTCACCATTTGTATTTTGATAGATATACAAAGCCAGCGGCTAGTGCTTTAAAAAGTCTTCAATTAGACGAGAACGAATCTTGGGTGGAAATAATATAATCGTCGTTATTGTTATTAATACTCGGTTATGTGGACAGTAGGCTACCTATTATGTCTGGCATGTCCGTTCTTGACCAATGGTCAGTTGGCCACTAGCCTGTGCGACGACACGACGATGACCGAGCATGCGGGATACAACGAACATCCCAGTGACTGCGGCAAGTATATACAGTGCCTTATGGACACCAGAGGTCACCTCTATGGCATTGAGAGGGACTGTGCCTACGGTACTTACTGGAACGTCAAACTGCTAACGTGCATCTTGGCTACAGACACGGTTTGCAAACACGAGTTATGTTTCGGAATAGCGGACGGCCGGCAGAGAAAGGATCATGCGAACTGCAGAGGCTATTGGGAATGTCAAAGTGGAAAGTCTGTCCCGATGTGTTGTCCTAGAGGTCAGAACTATGACGTTACTCTGAGATGCGTGGAAAATAACGCTAACGTAGCGTGTAATGATACTTGCATGGATTCTGTATACGCAGCAAATATATTTGGAGAGATAAGCGTCAAGGACGAATCGAAACTAAAACCTGGAACAACTGGAAAAGGTCTTCTTCTCAGTGTGCTTACCTCTGAGAAACCGATTAAAAGGGAAAACGTGCTGGTTCAACAAACCGCTTCAAGTCTTGTACACACATCCACGGAAATAGTAGGCACACCTTGCGACAAAACCGCAGTAGCTGGTCATCCACAGATGTACGAACAGCATCTATACGGCGGCGGATGGTCAGTGAAACGGTTGTGTTCCGCGGGAACTATTTTCGAGCGGAATTATTGCAACTGTTTGCCGCAATGGGATACGCAAAGGCCATAGACAGGAAGTTTTATATTTGTAGCATTTTTTGGGCACTGCTGACTCTCAGTACTGTGGTAACAATGACATAATTATTGTGTGCAGTTATTGACATTGTTTTTGTCCGTTCCGTACAGTGTATTATCCTCGTCAATAGATGTGTGGGATCGAGGGCATCCCCCTCCACACCGTACATTATACATTAAATGCATGCACAGTTTTACATGTATAATATAAACAAGTGTCGTCCACAACATAGAAAATATATATTCAGTGCTCAAGTGATGGTACACACATTAAATATAAGAGTAACATGAGCGCATAATGTTACCATGTTTTTCAAAACATAGAAGAATTGATATACAGTATTAAATGATACAAAAGTTATTTATGTAAGTCGCATAGCACATTGCTCTACCGGAAAAGAGGTAGCAAACAGCCCCATTCTTTAGTTAAATTGTTAAAGTAGTTTATTTCTTTCAGAATATGATAGTGTACAGAAAAATAAAACTTTGCAGCCTTAACAGTAGGTAACGTTTGATTCATTTTACAATTATAAATAAACATTTTAGTGAGAAGGAAAGTTAGATTCAAAGGATCATTTGTATTTTTATGTCCTAATATAAAAGAAGGTGCGTTAATGAGATCTGCAAAATTTTTACATCCTTCAAACAATTCTGAAATGAATTTATTTACGTATTTGCAGTCCCAAAAAATATGCTCAATTGTTTCGCACATGTTTTGACAAAAGGAGCATTCGGCTAACGTTTTGTAATGGATTTTAAATAAAAAAGAATTTGTACCTATAATGCGGTTTTTAATTCTATACTGTAACCATTGTAGATTAGAATCTTTAGTTATACAAAATGGCATTTTAAAAATATGTTGCCAGTCCTTATTTTCAATATTTTCAAAAGTGCTCGCCCATTTTGATATACATTTTGGTAAAGATTCATTCATTTTAATTATATTATACATGGGTCGAGTTCCTTTTGCATATGTTAAAATGGATCGCAAGTGAAGGGGGACAAATGGTTTAACAAAATCGTATTCTAAACTCTGGTCTAGAACATATGTTTTATCAAACAAGCTAAACCTCTTCAAGTATTTTGTTACAATACCTAGAAAAAGCAAGTAGTTTGGACAGAAATTATATATTTTAGAATATTCTTCATACGTATAAAATTTCAAAATTTCATAATTACTGATCAAATCTCCGATGAAATGTACGCCATTTTCAAACCATGACTTGAACAATACACTTTTATTACCAATCGTAATGTCAGGTTTATAGAATATTGGATTTTGTAATATGTACTTATTTTTAATGTTTCCGCTTTGCGGAAATCAACAAAAGATTTTAGTGTATCTCTCCAAAAATCATTACTTATTGTATTGATTACGTTTTCAGGATAGTGTAGGCCACAGTTATATAATTTTTGTCAAGGTCTATTATCTTTTTTACAATATTGATCCATTTACCATTTCCGGTGATAATTCTACGGATCCAAGAACACTTTAAACCAATGTTTTATGCGGCGGATTAGGAAGTGCAACAAAAAGATGATTTAGCACTGGTAAAGCAATCGTTTTTATTACTTGTATTCGTCCAATAGGCGTTAATATCCTTCTTGGCCAATTTTTAAGTAATGTTTTTACTTTGGACAATTTGTCCATATAATTAAGATCTAACATTTTGTCAAGGCCATTGTGAAAAGTCAAACCAAGCATATCAAAAGTATGCTGGTTCCATTTTAATTTCCATCGCGTTTTTATACTTTCGGAACTGAATTTATGCCTTCCTATCCAAACTACTTTGGTTTTATCAAAATTAACTTTCAGACCGGAGTACATTGAGAAATGCGACAATACATCTGATGTTTCATTAAGAGATTCTGCAGAGCCATCCAGGAGTATAGATATGTCATCAGCAAATTGTGACAATTTATATTCAATATCATTTATTTTGATTCCTTTAATTTTTGGGTTTGACCTGAGCTTAATGAATAAAATTTCGGCGCATAGGATAAATATATAGCAACTGAGGGGACATTGTTAACATTGCTTTGGGAGTAATCAAATATTATTAAATACTACATTGTATTTAAATTGTTCTTTTTCGTTTGAGATCTCATTTGGGACTTTTTAATCGCTTGTTTTATAATACTGTAATACATGCAGATACAATTCGAAACAAATTATAGGTCTATTAGTATCTTTTAATATTCAAAAGACACCTTTTATTAATCGTATTCAATCTCATTTTGTTGAATTTCAAATATTTAAATCATCGACTATTTAATGTTTACACTCAAATCCGCACATGCTAAAACAGAAACCTTAACAAAATAATATATATCTGACGTCACACTGTGATAATGTACTCAGAAATGATTGGTGCTAATTGATTTCAAATGAGGCTTTCTATATTTGAAATGTTAAAACTAAAAAAAAAAAAAAACAACATTAAAACAGATGAATATTTATGTGAATTGATGCTTTATTGCTTTTACGCATATAAAACAGTGTAAATGTGCTGCATTAAATGTATATCATTACTTGTGTTTTTTGTTTGTTTATAGAGCATTACTTACTGAGACGCATTCTATAGAAGCCCTGGATGGGCATACTAATTTATTAGTTATAAAAAAGTTATTATTTTTTATGACTTATAATTTATTACTGATAATACATTCCTTATAACTTATTATAATGCCCCCGAAGGGAACTTCGGGGACATATAGTAATCGAATCGTCCGTCCGTCCGTCACGCTTGTACGGAGCATAACTCTATTAATATTAAAGGGATTCAAATGAAACTTGATATAATGATAGAAGACAATGAGAGGAAGTGCAGAGCACAAGGACCCAAACTCTTTCTTCAATATTTACGGAGTTATTGCCCTTTGTTTTATTTCCTTATGTGATGCAATACTTTTTGTGTGCGAAGCATAACTCCATTAGTATTTAAGGCATTCAAATAAAACTTCATATAATGATAGATAATAATGAGAGGAAGTGCAGAGCACAAGGACCATAACTCTTTCTTCAATATTTATGGAGTAATTGCCCTTTGTTTATTGTACTTGTGCGGAGTCAATACTAATAACTCCATTAGTATTGAAGGGATACAAATACAACTTCATATAATGACAATGAGAGAAAGAGCAGAGTACAAGGACCACAACTTTTTCTTCCATTTTTATGCAGTTATTGCCCTTCAGTTAATTTTCTTGTGCAGTGCATAACTCCGTTAGTATTGAAGTGATTTAAAATAAAACCACATATATTGATAGAGGATGTTGAGAGGGTGTGCAGAGTACAAGGACCCTAACTCTTTTTGCAGGATGCGTCATTTTTGCCAACATGTAACTGGCATTGTGTTGCTTTTTTTCTCACAAGCATATGCTTCGTGGGCATACGTCACGTCCTGTGACAAGCCTTGTTTTTGAATATATAACTTCACGGTGTCCGCCTGTAAAATTTAATTGCATTACATACACAATGAATTATTAGTATAAAACCCACATATTAAAACATTTCATGTATAAACATTCCAACATGACATATAATTTTCCTAGTTTGAGCGTAGCGAATTAGAGGAAAATTGATTTCCATTACATATGAAAGTCTCCGGTAGGGGGCGCTCAGTGTATTGTGTTGGCGGCAATTATGCTCGTGGAATAGCCATTCGGCTTTGCGTAACTGACCAGCGAACACGTTAATTTTCGTTATATTTTAGTTAAGACATAAAAAATTGACAAGTTTTCTCTTGGAAATGACTATCTGCAGGAATATATGCTGTTGCTGTGTAATCTATATGAGCGTTAGTTCATATTATGTTTTATAAAATCTGCATCAAAATGTGAATTGTTCATGCTTGTATTTGTCATACGTTATAACTGTGTCATCTGGTCATACGCATAGGTACCCGTCTGGTCATACGCATAGGTACCAAAATACAAGCTGTATTTTCAATTTATTCCGTTGTTGAGTTGTTTATTTAGGAGACGTAAAGGGTCTATGGAAATTATGTAACGGTTTAGCGAAGTAAAAATCTAACTGCATAAACATAGCGAGCATTTTCACAAAGATTATAATTACATGAACAAGTAAATAATGATTCAGATCTAATGGCTTATTTTCTTCCATCCAAATATACCCCGTAGCTATGCGGTGCGTCCTTTGCTTGATCAAGCCTAAATTGTTATGACAAATTTACTTTATATCAATTCAATAACACAATGGGCATTTTGTAAAAACATGTTCAACCAAGTATTTTGTCAACTTACAGGAAAGGCAATAACCAATTCGATTTCTCATATACTTTCAACAATAAACACATACGTGACATAATTACATAAAACGAGCTCGCTAAAACATGTTCGTATTTATAAGCAACCATACACGTGAAGGTAAACACAATCAAAGATTAACGAAGCACCATTTAAATGAGTGTTGAAAACGTCGTAATCAATAGTTCAATACATTTATTATAAATATTATTATATATGAATCATCGGTGTCTCTAATGGATGTTGCGGTAAAAGGTCAGAAATATGGTAACATAATATATTTGTGTATCCGAATACATTAGCCAAATAACAATCAGTTGGTATGAATTCGAGGCCAGCAAAAAAAATGCATTCTGTAAACGTGTCACAACCATTCAAAATCATAATATACGAAGTAAACGTATAATAATTGGAAAATATAGTTGAACTATTTGTATTATCGACTATATAAAATATGCAGTCAATATTGTACACAGATCTAACGTTGAAATTGTAAAAGTAATTTTAATTATTATATGCAAAATGTAAAAAAAAAATAAAAAGGTAGTGTATTTTTACGTCTCTATTAATATTTTGTTTACAACTAGAATTCGAGTTGTTTTTTTCAAAATCAAATATCTTTGCAAATTTGTTTGACTTTATAAACGCACTAGTAGTTCAACAAACTTTGGTAAAGTTCTCATAATTACTTATATGTTATAGTTTTGCGATTTGTGAAGTCAGTTGATTTAACACAAGAGGCAAGTACATTTTCGTGTCCGAGTTTTTTCGGACGTATCATTACTTAGTTACCGGAGCATAGAGCATAACTGTCGATTTTTTCACGTCGAGTAAATACATTTATACCCTTAATTTCATGACCAGCATGAACAAATATTTTTGCAAATATTCAATAACAAATGAATATACTATGCTTACAATCCTTAATAAGAAGCAATAGACTCATTAAAACAATGGATTTATAAAATTATTCGAAATGTCAACAAACTAGTCTGACTTTCCCCCTGCTTCTTTTAAGGAGCACCCTGTACCTTTTTTGATCCTAGATCTTTCCCTACATGCATAACAAGCATTGTCAGCACTCTTTTGTGTAAATTAGGTAAATGGTATATCATTAAATTGATAACCGAGTGCAGTTATCTTAAAACTACTCAACTACCGTAATTACCCTAAGTATTGGTATATGATCGCCATTTGGTCAGGCAACGGTGTTTTAACATTGGAAAAAATGTTGATTTGTCCATGTAATAAATCAGAATAGTTTAAACAGATTAATTTAGCCCGTTTGGATATGACGTCCAGCGCTTCTCGGGTTACGATAGTCTGTTTCATGGCATTTATTCCTTACCAATATATTCTGTGACTGTAGCGTGTCTTTGTTCGGTTAAACTTGTATCGAGTGCACATGAATTTTTTTCTCTTTAATTTGATGGGCGTTTATCTACGTATAAATGTACTGCACATTGTTTCAAAACATTCCGAATGTATTTAAAACGTACAGTATGTGTTTATGATCGCATTTTCTAGGTCATGTACTATATACATGATCTTGAATTGAAGCTCGTGTTTCTTCCATTCGAGCCTCGCAATAAGAAGTCTAGTTCTAACTGGCCACTGATTGGGAAGTCTTGTTGGAACTGGCCACCCATTGGGAAGTCTTGTTGGAACTGGCCACTGATTGGGAAGTCTTGTTGGAACTGGCCACTGATTGGGAAGTCTTGTTCGAACTGGCCACTGATTGGGAAGTCTTGTTCGAACTGGCCACTGATTGGGCACGATAAAAAGGCACAGATGTCCCGTTCCAGACGCGAACCTGGTAACACATCAGGTGGACAACATGTATCAACAGACTTTATCTCCCATGTTCTAGCCCTTGCTACATCCTGACTCGTATCTATAATGAACGTGTATCAGAGGTGTAGTGTATAAGGTACTTTATCCCGTCAACTAAGTCGCCCCAAAACGCCCAAATATGCAATTTCGCTATTAATTTATGGACGTATGGAAAGCAACCGACTGGTTTTCGAGGTTCACTACTGAAAGTAAATTATGGTACCAATCAAGGCTGTCAAAGGAACATGCCATCCATGCGCTGGTATTCATACGGTTCGTAGTACAAATTTTTTATCTTACGATTCCTCTGCACATTTTTCTTTTATAAATTCATTTTGTTTCCAACTATAAATTGATTACTATGCGATTCCTCAAATGGGCATATTCTTCATTTATTAATTTGTTTCCTAATAAAAATTAGTTACTATCAACATACCTGTTTTTGAACATACATTAATTTCACGTGCACAATTTAATCTGAATGCAAGATTTTTCTTCAAATTTCTTGGACGGATTACAATTGCGACCCCCATACGCACTTCAACTCGCGCTGTGTACGAGAAGTTAACCAACTCGCGCTGTGCACGAGAAGTTAACCTAAGACCAACTGCAATAGGTATTTCACGTCAGGCCCATTGGATCCAAAAATACGGAACATCTTCAAACGAAATCAGGACAGGCGCTCTTTGAATAAACAAGAGAAACCGCGCACTGGGTTGTGAATTTTATTTACACAATATAAATACAACGCAATGAAGCTAACGATAGCACTTGATGAACTGTTTGTTGATCACTCTACCTGTGCCATTACGCCGGTATTTCTACCACTTTTGTAGCCACAGCACAGTTTATGGGACATTTCAACAAATGGTGACAACTTTGCAAAAAATAACAAATAAGGTTCATTCAAGTCATTTACTATTTTCAGTTAAAATTTAACAAATTTAACACTTTTTTCTTAGATTTTTCTGTGTGGGTTAGAAAAGAAAATTAGAATAGTACATGTGATACCTTAACACCACAGTCTTTTTTATGATTTTCGTATCAAGACAAAGCAATAGTTTGTGATTCTGTAATTTATTTCTTGTTTTTTTCATCCTGGAATTTGTAATGTAGCTCTGCAGTGTCTGTTCGAGAGATGAATTCCCATCCTGTCTCTTTCATGTGGTACACTGAAGAAGAGGCAGGATATGTCAGCACGTATACAAATATCATTATCTACACATGTAATTTGTTCCTATAAAAAAGTAGACTAAGAGTGACGTCCGAGTACTTGTGCTTTTAAAAACAGTAACTAATTTAAACACAATAATGATTATATTCTTGATCATTTTCAGGAGTAATAAACTGCATTGAATCATTAACACGTAGCAAGGGAGATCAATCTGAGAAGTTTGGCAAAATAAATATAACAGTAATTCTATTATAATTTTTAAAGAGAAATGTCCTTTCAAACACATGTTTTCAGTATTTGATAATTCTGTATTAACTCCCTATGTTAGCGCTACCAGTAGCCAAAATAGCCATTGGCTACTAAACTTTGTAATTGGCTACTAAACTTTGTAATTGGCTACTAAAAATTCTAATTGGCTCCAACAATTTTTGAAAAGTATTTAAACATGAAGCATATTTTCTGAATATATTTCTAAATAATGGATTTGTTTTGCCAAATCAAATTTTTTGGCTACTAGTTCAGATTTCTAAGCGCCAACCTAGTCTCCAGTATTCTCTAAAGGCAATGGAAGTTACCCATTGGAAGACTACATGTACATTTAAAACAAGCATTTTAATGGGACAGTTATTATAGGATTTCTTAACGCATGCTTGCATGGAAGTACAGAATTACACGACATGGGCGTTTTTGCCATATACATGTGATCACATCATCAGCTGGGATGGAAACTAACGGTTGCCCGTTAACCCGAGGGGAGTAAATTCTGTCCGGGCGAGTAAATTTCAAAGTTTGGTAGTCTTGCCGACAGCTAGCTTTATTAAAATCAGGAATCATATCATTTCACCGGACCGTAAAGTCCAGGACGACACTTTACGCCTCTAGCAATAATTGGCCAATTAGCAATAACTGGCCACAGCCAATAAAATCACTTTGACACAGTTTTCTATATGTCAACTTGAATTTTTTTGGAAGTTTTAGGTATGCTAGTCTCTTGGCTGGTAACACTTTGGCTGGGCAACCCAAATACAGAAGATGGTTGCCCTTCTTGGAAACCGAGCTTTAAAAGCTAGTTTCCATCTCTGATCAGGTATAAAGATGTACAGCAAACTTACAGTTCACCACACCACCACTGTAAGCGTCTCTGAAGGTGGCGTGGTATACAGCACGCTGACCCAGATCCAGGGCCTCAGGCACGGAGAGGTCCCACTTGTAGCCGCTGTCCAGCACACCGTACGCATACACCGAACCTGAACCCACCGAGAACAGGTTGTTGGTCAGTCTCTCGCCATCGCTGTCCACGTAATACAATCCTGGACCCTGGAAATAGACATAATTTTGTATAGGCAATTTTCTATGTCATAATTTAAACTCTAGTCCCGGATGGTACCTTAACGAGATAAATTAAGACACTACAAATAGTGAAAATTTTACATGTGTATAATGAACATGCAGATTGTTTGGTACACTTTTCACAACAACTACGTTATTTTTCAAAGTAACATGTATTCCTGCATTAGTTTACAATAATCGCAATACTGTAACTTAGACAAAGTCTAGGACTTATTTGCTTACTTGCTTGTTTCAATATAAGACCAATTTCAAATTGGGCCAATTCTTGCAACTGTTTATGTTATGCCTTGATTTTATGACCATTTACAATATATATATAGGATCCGTCATGAGTTGTCATTTAATACAAGATTTTATTAAACGAGTTCAGGAAATTCGTTAGTAAGCAAGCCTTTCGCGAAACATATGCAATAAAATATCAAACAACACTAATAAATAACAATTTCCACCATAATGCTAACTGCAAAAATGTTGATGACGTCATACGGAAGAATATCTGCAATCCATGACGTATGTAAATAAGTGATGAGTCTAGAAATACTCAACAGGTCATATTACATGTGTATACGATTAAAAAATATACATAATGGGTGTATTACACAGCAAACAAGGTACAGCCTCGCGTGTGATAAATGTATATATGAGAGATAGCAAATAACAATAGAACCAATTCAGTAATGAACCTCATAAAAAAATCACATTAATTAAAGTAAAAAACACTACTTCTGGAAAAAAATTATTGAAATACAAATGTTTTATTGCATTCCAAAAATTAACTTCATTATACTGAGAAGCAAACTGTGAATGTATTGAACTACTTACAAAAACTGTGTACATTAGACATACAACAGTTCAACTACTTTTTTAATGCACGTACATTTAATGTCTGCACAGTACAGGCTTCACGTTAATTGTTTTATTAATCCACTAACCCGAATCATTTTGCAATCTTTGTAAACAGGTGAAATTTCTACCAGCCCGACTATATACATTTATGAATTTCTACTAGCCCAAATTACATTTCACTAGCCCAAGGCTAGTGGTTAGCTCGAAGACTGACAGTACACCAGAACTCAAATTGTTTAACCCATTCAACAGTATGGGCTCAAAATCTCTCAACAGTATGGGCTCAAAATCTCTCACCTTCTTGTCCCAACCAGCAATCATTGTACCCTGTAAATAAACAAAACAGTATTTAACACAGCAAGTTTCGAAGTTTTTTTAAGGTATACTGGCGATTACATTTTTATGAAATAACTCTAAATGTGTACATGTATTTCCACAAGGTACAGTATCAATAAAGATTAAAAAGATTTCCAGCAATGAGTCAACAGCGGTAGATGCTGCTGCAATGCCCTACATCAAAATACAAATAATTTTACAAATTAATAAAATAAAGATGTTCGTCTACATGTGTAACGTAGAGAGCCTCACTTCCTTGTAGTTGAACACCTGATTGCAAGCATTTTTGTAAAATCAACATTTTGGAATCTAATTGAGGGGCGTCGTGGGAAAACCGACTTAATGCATGTGCGTAAAGTGTCATCCCGGATTAGCCTGTGCAGTCCGCACAGGCTAATCTGGGACGACACTTTCCGCTTTTATGGTATTTTGTGTTTCAAGGAAGTCTCTTCTAAACATAAACACTGTAGGCAGAAAGTGCCGTCCCGGATTAGCCTGTGCCGACTTCACAGGCTAATCCGGGACGACACTTTACGCACATGCAGTAAGACCGGTTTTCTCACGACGTGCCCCAATTATGATTTTTTAGTGCCAACCTATAACATGATATAGTCACTTCATCCCATACACATATACCATTGACAGCCCCATAGCCATGTAGTTGTACACCATTGTGACATGCATTTTTATAAAATTAACTTTTTGGATTCTATTTACCTGTTTGATTTCTCAGTGCCAACCTAGGAAATGCTACAGTCACTTCATCCATACCTGTACCATTGACAGTCCCATCAGCTTGTAGTTTTACACCATTGTGACATGCAATTGTATAAACTTTTTGGATTCTAATTACCGGTTTCATTTCTTAGTGCCAACCGAGGACATGCTATAGTCACTTCATCCCATACACATACCATTGACAGCCCCATTCCCTTGCAGACAGCCCCATTCCCTTGCAGACAGCCCCATTCCCTTGCAGACAGCCCCATTCCCTTGCAGCTGCACACCATAATGACAAGCATTTTTGGTATCTTATGAGTTTTCAGCGCCTGCCAAGTGTGCTATCGAGTAAGCAACTTCAGTGCGCACGCTTACCATTGACAGCCCCATGCCCTTGTAGTTGTAGACCATGTTGGCAAGCAGTTTGGAGGCAGCGGCCACTGATATCCTCTCCTTGTTACGCAGCTCGTAGATCCTGTCAAGGGGGAAGCACATGGGTATATGATGAAAAGAATTCTTAGTAATACAAAATTTAGAGTATTTAGATGCATACTTGTACGAAAGGACACCATAAAAGTCAGTGTCAGATTCTAGGACGCTACCATTGTCACCCGAGAATACATGTTTTTCTAAGACAAAGAAGGACTACTCACCAACAACCGCACTATTTCACCGATAACTACTGTATCAGCGTATTAATTATCGATATAAGCAAATAAACAGACCATTAGTGTAAAGAGTGTCACATATTTCTCAAAGATTTTTATATTTAGGAACTGCAGAAAATTAACCAGACATTTGTGCTTTTCTTTCAAATTTAGGATTTTCCAAAGCAGCTGTATGAATAACAGCCCAGAACATAAACCTAAATAATCACAAATACACAAGCCTGGGCCTGGTAAAATCTGAGCTGGGCTTACTGAGATTGTCAGTTGTGTAGGCAGGCTCTTAGCATTTCTTGCTGTCGAGTAATTAGTTAAGAATTCAGGTTAGCTTGCAAAAAATGCTTATTTCTTTGATGACCATCCCAGACTGTTACCTGCACTGTTTTGCGAGTACTCTTTCCCAGTAGGAGCAGTCTGCAGCTCCACCAGCCATGGTTCCCAGCAGGTAGGGGTTGATCTCTATCACCTTCTTCACAGTCTGGGAAGCTGGAAACCAGGATTCAGAATGAAACTTAGTTCCTTGGACTGAGTCGAGGAAAACTAAATATTTTTTAATTTGATGCTAGTAATTTACGTTACTATAATTGTTACATGAATTTGTCAGGCAAATTTAACAAATTAGCATTGTCAGAAAATAATTGCGGGAAAGAATGAAATTTATTATATCAGACGAGTGTACTTAGTTATGTTATATAATATACTATACTTATCGTTAGTTTTGCGAACAGTGTTCATGCAAATGAAGTAAAAGTAACTTAAACAACATTTCAACGTATTACAAGACTTCTTTCACCACATTTTATTTATAGAAAGATGTTAAATATTTTTAGAGATTGAATAACATCTACTGGAGAAGTTGATAGAAAGGTGCAATTATAAATAATTCTTAATAAAACGCAACCGCAATTCAAATATAAATTAACCTGCACAATAAGTTTATAAATATAAATTCCCCATTTATTGAAATTCTCTGGTTAATGATTCTCCAGATGCTAATTGATGAATGTATATTAGCATAGCTTTACCGCACGCTATTTTTAAGAATGATGCACCCTTTATCTGGAGTGTGTTGAATACGCTAGAATAGACCATTTCACATTGATCTTCGCCAAATATCTACGTATGGCTCCGAATTATTAAAAAGTTAATTTTTCATGAAATGTGTGATTATTTTGCTTTTTAATTATGTTCAAATGTTTCATAAACTGAACTTCTTTTGTGACGGTGGTGCAAATTCAATATTTTTTTTTTTTACGCTTCCATTACTCTGTAAAATACTATATTTTACTTGAGGGAAGAAAATGGACCTTTTTGGGGAAAAATGAAGGATATTTTTTCAGGGGGAAATTGCCTTTAAAAGAGCACTCAAAATAGCAAAAACAAGAAATGTCTTTAAAAAAGACAATTGGCGTTGAAATTAATATTGAGATATCATTTTTTACCCGAAACAAGAGGGACTAGATGATCGGTTACGTGACTTCTCGGACCCCAGCTTTTTTGGTTCATACTAAGGAGACTTCTCAGACTGTAGACTTTACGGAGGACACCATAAGGAAACTTATCGGACAAAAATTAATTTGAGATCAACTCATTAATATGTGTACCGTGAATAAACCGATCATATTCTCATGTTTTCACCCGTGACAAATGAAATAGTGTTACATATAGACTTTAAGAGGGGCAGGGTAAGGTAAAAAGAAAGGGCAGGGTGCTAAGAAAAAGGGGTAGGGCAATCACGTTGTGTGGCGCAAAATGACTAACCTTAATTAACAGAATTAACAATAAAATATTGTAAATTCTATTTCAAAGAATGTATTTTCTGAAAATGTAAGGCCTAAACAATTATACAGAAGTTGTGTTTCTGGTGGCCTGACCAAAAATGTATGGTCAGTGGGTTGGATTTTTGTTTAAATTTTTTAATCACTTTATTTTATTAGACTGTACATGACTTTGGTTTGAGTGAATTATCTATGGGTTAAGTTTAAGATTTTTTATGCATTTCATGACCACCACTTTCAAGAAAAAGGATTTCTCTTTGTCTTGGAGCAGTTTTAGCATGTTCCTTGAATTATTAGTAACAGTTCTATTTTATGAACTGCATAAGACTTTAAAAAATCAGAGTCAGAATGCACAAAGTAAAACCACCAGAAACATTAGTGATTGTTTTGGCCTAAATGATAACCGTATCCATCATTTGAAAAAAGTTTAATTTAAGTAACGTAATTTAAAGTTTCATACACCACCTTTTACAGTTAATTGCAAAAAGAAGACAGAAATATTTGACTTAGTTGATTCTCAGTGACCAATGAGCACAGGTACACTTCAAACTCTTGAAATACTGGTAGCCAACTTGAAATACTGGTAGCCAACTTGAAATACTGGTAGAAAACTTGAAATACTGGTAGCCAACTTGAAATTCTGGTAGCCAACTTGAAATACTGGTAGCCAACTTGTTATGCCTTTTGTGAACAATTGTTATTTGACTTAGATACCACTACTAAGTCAACCAAATAAAGTAACCTGTTAGGGTACAAATTGGCAACTTTTTGTTAGCTCAACTAACTTTGCATAAGCACACTACAACAAGAAATTATCAGAATTCTGTACATCTATAGATCGACCAGATTTTTGTTCTTGAGTGACTTTACAATAACTTTTCCCAGACACTTGCCCGAATTGATGTGAACTTGCCCTAAAAGTCTTACTTGTATAATTTTTGAACATCTTCATAAGCAACATGTTTATGTCATAATGAACTGATCAGTGGAACGACTATCTTATTCTATTTCATCATCACACAATTCATTATCATTAGCATCTTCACTGAAACGGTTTGATGATGATGCTCTATTTTGTACTTGCCTTGTCGGCAGACATGACAGAATAATTTGAACTTGCCCTAGTTGCCCAAAAGTATTTTTACATGTCATTGGCTTCGAACAAGTGGGTTATTTTTAAGACAGGACTATGGTGTCAATGTTACCAATATACGGTCCTGCTGTAGCCCTGGAATCCACTGCCACCACAACCCCATGCTGAAACTTGAAGGCCAATGTTGTGGTACCATGATCAAAGTGGATCTTCACTTTACTGTCTTTGTTTTGGAATTGCTGAAGATTCTCAACTGGCTGGAAAAAAACAACAAAACAATTTGTTCCATTTCAAGTTTGATAATCATAATTGTCCATATTTTAAGAATAAGAGAGTGGTTTACACAACACATAGGGAAATATCTAGACCAAAATAGCACGGTGCTGCACCCTGCTCCTTTTTGGTTCCCCCCTGCTGCCCCTCTGGGCTGGTCAACACACAAATGTTTAATATCTTTTGAAATTTAATATATTTTTGCTAATATTCAAATACAAATTATAGACTATACTTCAAAACCTTATTTAGAGGCATTTAACTCATGAAAACACTGGATTTAGCAAATTATTAGAAAATATTAGCAAACTGGTCTGGCTTTCCACCCTGCTCCATTTTAGCAGCACGGTGCACCCTGTACCTTTTTTGAACCTAGATCTTTCCATACTACTCAGTGAATGAGTGTTTCACTCCTGGACGTTTAACCCTGTCTTTATGTTTATAACCCATACGGTATAATTTTTTTTGTTTGTTTCAGGTTACATTACCCAAAAAATTAGAGTAGGTAGGTACGGATTTATTTAATATTTTTAATTATTATTTAGTAAATGGTCAACTTTATGAATCTAAAACTGAAGTAATATTCAAAACATATCTGTAATATCTTAAGTTCAAAATTGTTTTAAAGTGGATTCTATCAAAACTAAACACTTTTTTTACAAAAAAAAAATGTAATCATTGAAAAACAATAATTAAACAAAATTACATCTGAAAACCCCAACAAAATGTTCTAGGGTTAGTGCATTTTTTTATGGTAGGTCGGGTAACCTGAAACAAACATATTTCTTGTTTATGCTTAGGTGGGAAATGTCCCAATAGACCGTTTTAACAACGAGGTACAATTTTACCGTAACACCGGTTGGTGGCCATATTGGAGGTATTCCCCAGACTATCTAAATATAATTATATGACTCAACAAGCAAAATGCTCATGTTTTCTGAAGCGTAAAATGACTAAAATAACCGATAGATATCCTACAAGTGTGTTTATATTCTGACTGTGTATACACACGGCAATCAGAAAAACTATACAAGTTTTGATGCTGTGAACAACGTTGAATGTGGATGGACATCAGGCGTTTAGTTGTTATTGACAAGAAACATGTGATTAGCCTCATTTAATAGGGAAACATTAAGTGTGTGCCTATGAAATATCTGTTTTGTAATTTAATGGTAGTTGGTACTTAAATTTCAAACCAGTGTTTTTGACAATGATATGTTACTTTATGTAGCATTTGTAAATTGTATGTGAATTACATGCACCTGTTGGCAGTCAGTCACTCCTTTCATGCTTGATTTAGTACAATAAGGGACATGGTCAATGAGGTCTATAAATTATAATACAAAATGCTAAAACTATATATTTAAAATGTACATGTAATATTGTTATTTTATTTAAGGTGATCAACTCCCAGCCTGACAAAGCCCTAAACCCCGGGGACATCGCAGAGAAGATGGGCATATTCTAAGCCATCCACTGCGACTGCAAGGTTGTGGCGAAACGTGCACACATGTAGCAGCTTTTATGTTTTCGGTGTTGGCCACCATTAAACTTTAATGATTACGTCTTGCTGTAATTAAATTTATTAAGGAATTTCGGAATATTATATTTTGTTTAACTTTCAGATCTCCAATGTTGTTATGTACAGTATCTATAAATTTAAGATTTCTCTAATTATGGGCATTAGTTATTTTAATGTGTATTATATTATTACTATAGTCTATTGTATAAAAATAATACCTAAAGTAAACAAGGAAATATTGGTATTATTTATTTTAATGTTGCCGGGCCGGCTAGCTCAGTTGGTAGAGCGCTGGACTACAAATCAGAGGATCGCGGGTTCGATTCCCAGCCCGGCCACATAACTTGTGTGGGGATTGGTCGTGAAATTATTTCTACGGCCATTCTTCCCCTACCTCTGATTCAAGTAGGGCAGTTGTCAGTTACTGACATCAGTATGTGCACTTAGTACTGGTAAACCTGCTTACCCAGGAAAAGTGTGAGTAGGTTAACTGACCGCCGTTATATGACTGAAATACTGTTGAATACGGCGAAAATTCCAAACAAACAAACAAACAATTTTAATGTGTATTATATTGTTAACAAAATTTCAGATTCAGTAACCCCCAAACCTCAAGAATGTAGAGTACAAAAAAAGATGCCATGTTTTTGATGGATTAATTTCTTTATTGTTATAAACCTGTATTTTTCTTTTAATATATAGGGTTTCTTAATAAAATAGTTGATCACTTTAGACTGCATGTCATTGTGTTTATTTTCTTTTCTTGAAAAGCAATAAAAAGTAGACACTTAATATGTGTAATTAATTTTATTTACCCTATGCTGAGGCATAAGCAGTGAGAAAATAGTTAATTTGTCTTTGTTTAGTAATAATAACATAACAATTACCAAATTATAAGATCATGCTCAAATCAATACCATATTTATATATATCAAAAACATCAATTCAAACAATTTATTTATGATCACACAATCATTATCAATAACATCACACAAACACCTGAAATTTGTTATTCAATATTAAACAAAGTGGTGGCTAGATTCTTGGTTTGTAAATCTGTGGGTCTATTCTCCTATTTATCAAAAGCGAGCGTCTGGATGGTCCCTGGCGAGTAATTTCGACATCTTTTCTAAAAAATAAAATGACACAATAGATTAATAATTAAGCAAACTGCATAAATGAAAAGATTTATGATCACCATTTAAATTGCTATTTGTTATGCTATTGGAAAACATCCAAATATTCTGTGATTGTGAAGAATGTAGTTAAATATGTATTAAGGCTAATTTTTAAATAGGGACACATTGTCCTGAAATTATCACCCACATTCACAGATTGACAATGACACTTCGATTAATAACTACATATTATTTATCATAACTGTCAACATACTTTAGCTAATGTGGTCAGAACATATTCCAGTGTTCTTTAAACTTTTGCCACTCAGGAGATGGAGGTTGACACTGACAGCCATGCAAGCCTTTTTCTTCCAACAATTAACGATTTATTTGCACTTGATGTTATTATATCTGTGTATTCTGTATGACTGACCCATATTTCTCTCTATTTGAACGATTGTGACCGCCAATTATAGGACGATAATAAGCTATTTTGTTGAATTTATCTGAAATCGGTAACTGTTGTTAATGTACACAGAGGAAGGAATACCTCCAAGATGGCCACCACACACGCTCGCTAAGCGTGAAAACGGTCTATACTCTCACTCTCAGTTTGCTGGTAATAATAAATCACACTATTCTGGGTCGCATCATGCAATGGTACAGTTAGTTTTATCCAAGAAATTATGATAGTAAAAGTTAATATGTTTAAGTTGATTTTACTCATTATGTCTGTTTATACAAAAGCACTTTAGTACATTTTACTGATTATCGGCGCACCGGCATCTGTACCCCACCCACCATTCATTCACTGTGATTTGCACTTTTTATAAATCGTATACTTTCGAAAAAACAATGATCTTACATCAAAGTTATACGGCATAGAAAATTGAGTCGATGCTACTTCAACATCTCTGAATAATTCGCTAGGTCGTGCAGTCTGTCGACCTGCGAAAAGACCTGACTGAAAAGAATGATCACGAAATCCACAAACATCGGCCAGTGCCATTTTGTAAATTTTTATCCAATTCAAGTCAAAACGGCCTGGCCCAAACTGGTGTCAGTACAGGAGGTCCTCTGTCGTTTCGCGCCCAAGTTGTTTCCTCCCCTGGAGTGTTCAATGATTTGATGTTTAATAGAAATTATATTGTTGTTGTCCCATAACAATGTTTTTGTTGCACATTTACAGCAGCTTATCATACTGTAAGTAAAACGTTTTATTGGTTAATTTTGCTTGGTGCTTGCTTGCTTGCTGCGGCGAATCTTGATTGTGGCGAATCGTTATACAAAATTCTTGTAGTTTAAACCTAACCAGAGGCACTTTCGAGCCCGTTTCCTGAAAAGAACCAGAAATTGAGACAGATCATTGGAACACTTCCCGACTTGAATATGTGCTATCATAGGATTTTCATCCAGCAATAAGATAAAATAATGAGAAAAGATTTAGTTTATGTCGACAAGACAAATTACAGAACAGCATAAGCTCGCATATGTAAAATATAACTGTAAGTATGTAGCATATTTGTAAATATAATTTTAGATACAAATGTACAGACATGTAGATCAATTAAGTAGTGCATTGACTTAAAAAAAAAAACAACAGAATACACTTTCTGCATGCAAGCACATATTTTTTAAATATTGTATTTCCGCTTTAAAGGGACGGTTTCCAGTTTTGGGTTGTAAAAAAGCATTTATCTAAAATTGGGAGTTTAAAACAAGAAATTGTAGAATATATCAATACTTTTTGTCTGATTTGCTGTTGTGATCCCATAACACAATTAGTTTGATATTTACTATGCCTTGTAAAGTAAAAAAATCACTAGGGTAGTTCGAAGACCTAAGGTAGCAAAATTTATCGATAAAATAACAGATATTTGTCAAAAGTTTAACTTTGCACAAAGCTATGTGCTTTTAAAACCTTGAAAAATACTGGGCTTACTTTGCCATTCGCCAAATTAGCCAAATGACTACAAATTAACACATCTGTCTAGCTACAACATTTTCTTTATAAAACCCCATAAAATAGCCAAAATGAGAAGATGTAGCGAGGTAAATTTGGCTTAATTAAACAATAAATGAATTATTGAACAGCAACAAGTCAATTTTATAAAAAAAATGTTTTTTTTCACTGCCAAAATCTGAAACTCTCTCTTTGAAATCATTGATATATTTGAAAACGCATGATATGCAAAAGGAATCAAATTCTGAATGGACTATGTAATTTCCGCTAGTATGCAAAATAAAAGAGAAAGTAGTATTTAAGATTACCAAAGGAATAAATACTTAATGAAACCGTAGACCAGCAGCTATCTGGAAACACTGCTTATATAATTGCGTGATAAAATTGTGTATGCCAAGCGAATGTTGATACTTGAAAAAATACAAACAGGAATATATAAAGTTTACATTAATCAAATACACATTAGACTAGATTAAAATTAGTATTTTTAGAATTTATGAACTTTATTTTCGCCACACTCAAATGATGTTTAGCGAGCATAGATCATTACAATATAAATGCTGAAAGTTGGTGCATCTGTAATTATATTAACTTTGAACTTACATAGCAATAACTGTGGAAGGGATTCCTCCCTGTTGAGGTAAATTCATGATGTCTTACATCCTACATCAACGTACATGCCTCCATAACTGGGCAATAACAGAACACAGCTCTTGCTTAATATATTCGGCGGCAACCTGGTGCAACCTATGAATCCTGTCGTCTTTGCAAATAATTCTTGGCTCGAGGCATATACATGTAGAGCCATGAAAACATGAGATAGCATTCGCAACAGACAGTCAGGAAGAGGCCAAACACCAATATTAAGCCGTCCTCCATAAAAATTGTCTGGTAAGACGGAACGACTGCCAAAAGAACATTGGTTTCATCCATGTAGCCATTTTGGGGCTCAACATTTCAGAGACAAGAACTTGTCTGCAAACTAATCAAATGACAAGCATATCAGTAAAATTGATTCTCCCAACAAAAATACAATATGAACACGCCGATGAAGCAAAAAAGTCAAGGTCCATAACTGTACAATGAATCAAAGTGATGAAACATTACTGTAACATGGTCATTTCATCCTGAAGAAAATTTCACAGCAGTTCCAGAGATGTACACCTGACACAAACGATACAATCCATAATATTAAATTATAAAAAACCCCATAACTCTATGACATTATCAAGGTGCATCATCCAGACAATATGCTATCCCCCAGGTATTGAAGGCTTCACTCAAATTTAATGGAATTTCTGTCAGTGGATGCTATAATTAAATAAATACAAAATGAGACACTAGATACCATATGCATCAATACTGAAAGGCCTCTAACTCAATCCAAATCACTGAAGTGGAAAATCATGATAATCGGCTCAGTTATCATGAAAGGCCAATAACTCTTTCGCCATGGGTGACATTAGGCCCTCGGGTGGACAATATCAATGTCACATACGCAGCAATATGATATTTAGTACATGTTCTTTGATAAAAAATATATAATATTTGCACTCTTCAATGATTAATGAAAAATATTAAATTTTCCCCTAGTTAATTAAATAATAATTATTAAATACTCTTAAATTTTATATGGGAAAATGCCTTAAATTTGTCTCATTCGCATAACTTGATCAAGGGTTCTTTTAAACTCAGTGACCGGAGTATATTGTGACCGTTTGGTCTTGTTCATTTGACATACTGGTTCCCAATCGTAAACTTGTTTCCGGCTTTTATGCGTAAAAACGAAAACAACAAGCAATCATGAAAGAGTTTATTGTTTCAGCGATTTCTTTTATTGCATCTTTATTTTTCGTGATTCTGTTTATAGCTTTTGGTAAGTATAACAATAAAAATATTTTTAACTTTTGTTAATTGATTTATATGGTTTATATAATGGTTTAATTTATTTATTTAGGTAAATGACATGTCAAATATCCACCCCATACTGACATGACAGTTACCATATGGTACACCACGTAATGTATTAAAGTATGATATATTTTAAATACAACTGTACATTCTTACTAAGTAAAGTAACCATTTATCTGTCAAAAGCTATACCCTATACGTAGCTAAGTTATACTATGTTACTATATCCGTCAATAAATAAATATTGCAATCCCCATTGAATTTATCATTATACAGCTATACTGAGTAGGACCAGCCATCTATTTGTCATTCTATTGCAGGACTTGCACTAACAAGCCTATGGATTTATAAACACGGCACCCTAAAACAAGCCTTGTACTCATAAAATCGTCATACCAGTTGTAAAGATGACTTCTTTAACTGTGATCATATAGAGGATATTTGTTGGTTTCAGTAGAATATAGATTTTAATTAACTAGTGATCATAGAAATGGATATTTTCACGAGTGGCGCAGTCGGAGTGAAAGTATTTTCTATTACCACTATTGAGTCAAAAATTGATATTCTATTGAACCTACAATTTTCTTTTTATTTTATGCTTTTACGAAGTTTTCTTACATTGTATGTGCTATCTAATCATCTAAATGCGTTATTTCACAATTTTAAGTCAGGCATTGTTGACGGTCCGTTTCATTTACTGTATTAAATTGGGGACCATTGTGGAACTGTGAAAATTAGCGGAGTGATAATTTTCACTGCTTCAAACAGTGAATTACCAATTTTATTTCACTGATATTTCCTGATAAATCACTGGAACGCATAAAATGAACGCCAGTAAGAAAGCATCAAATAAATGCCAGTAATTCATCGCCATGTCATAAGTGTCATGCAATTCGGAACTCTATAAGGGTCACAAATATCGCTTCGTGAATGTTTGACAGGTTATAGACATTCCTAAGCCACAAATCAATCACCGTAGAGTGCCGTCCCGTAGGCGGATTTTGATCTGCTCTTAATGCCTGTTTACAGATCAACGATTTAACAATTTTCAAATTTTTTGTCACAGATTCCAAAAATAAAAAATACTGGTAGTGTATAGAAAGGAGCACAATAAAACTACGGACATAGAATTATACTGTAAATACTGTTTTGTTAATGAGTAATCATGACATTAAATGGATAAAAATATAAAGAATTTGTGATGCTGAATGATGGAATATGTGGTTAAGGCGATAGCATTTTGATCCAAAGACCTCTGGTTCGAACCCTAGTGGGAGCAACTTTTTTTTTTTTTTTTTTAAATTCTTTTCTAGTTATTATACTCCAGCTCTTTTGTTCCAATGCTTAAATCTGTTACTGTTAAGACATTTAATGGCATACTTAAAAAATGCAAACATCTGTGAACAAGTCCCTTTAATATAGCGGTTTAAGATCCATTGTGATAAACTTACAAAGTATGATACTAAGAACCCACATCAGCGTGTTCATTGTTTAAGTGCTTTTAGTTTGGAATTATTGTGTGTAACCTTGCACTGGCAATAATACATTTCTGATCCTCTTTCAGGGTGGTTTGTGATATGGAAGTTGTTTCTCAGTAAATTCAAGTTTGTAAAAGAGCTGCTTGGAACAAATGAAACAGACACAGACAGTGGGGCAGAGCGACACAGAAGAACTCGAGGAAAACTGCGCAAAGACTAAATTAATTAATAATAAATATTATTTCATTATAAACTTAAATTGCATTTCCTGATTTCAAGTCTTAATAAGGGTTATTTTTATAAGCAATGAATGAAATTGGTTATTGCAGCTGCGTGAAGATAAAGTGCATGTGCCAATAACATTATGGTACATGTACAAAACATGTACATAAACAAGGCTATGCTTTTTAAAATCAACTCAGGGATTTTGCTTGTGCGCTGAATTATGACGCATTTTGTTGCATATATATCATGTCTTCAGTATGCAAAAGAGCGATATGACTGTTACAACAAATGAGATACAAAGGATTTTATGTCTGCAAAGAATGCCAGGGTGTTTTTTTTCAACAGTCAAAGAGAAATAAATTTGTTCACCAGCAAGCCATAATTTGTGGTTTAGCCTGAAAGAAAGAGAATGGAATGAGCATTTGGAGTTAAATGCACAAACTTTCTGATGTAGTGCGGCTATTTTGATATGTTTTCAATACGACAGAACAGCAGTTGGATTAGAGTTGGACAAATACATGTAAATTATTTCTGTTCCATTGAGTATTATTTGGTATATAAGCTTAATATAACATTGAAATGTCAGACTAAGGAAAATGTTTCTGTGCAATATGATTTAATTTATAAAATCATTTACATTCTTTACTATTAAAATTGCAAACTTGTATCTGCATGACACAGAACTGTCGATTAATAGCAAGAGAAAACATTTATCATGTGTGAAAGTAAATAAATTTTATGTGTGATACAATAATAATTCTCATACCAACAATCCCCATTCAAATCTACTTTGCTCTGTTCTGTCATCATCCACAATGTACTATTTTTTCTGCAGTTCATAACATACACATCTTGCTCACAAGGTGCTTATCTCTTTAGTTGGCAGATATTCAAATACCTACCGTTGCACATGTAAAATTTTCCAACATTGTTGTAATTGACATCACCATCACAATTTTTTTTTTCTCTCGGTGTATCCTTCTACATCGTCGAAACCCACGGGCACCACTACATTATATACCGTGGGAGAATTGTCTGTCAGAAGTTCGTTTTCATTAATATTGAAGAGCCACCTGCTGGCCAAATATTCAGCTGCTTTCTTATCGGTTCACTGCACATTTTCTACTGACTTCCTGGACCACCTGCAGGATAACGGTAAATATGACAAAAGCGAACACCCCGAACACTGTAACTGTTTTAATAACGCGTTGTTTCATTGGTTGAAATTTCTGTGGAATACTTGGACACGGAACCAATGAAATGTCTCATTAATTATCCATGAGTACGAAGTTTTGGTAGAATAATCTCCCACGGTGTGATCAAGCGTATTTGAGCGAAGGTGGGTTCCGACGATGACCCTTCTTATCATCTGCAGGTGTTTGTTTGCTGAGACTTAAAATTTCCGATGTTTCAACATGACCAGTTGTATAACTTCTGCTGTATGCCATGTGCTCTGTTTATTCAATTTCATCTCTCATATGTGAAGAAAAAAATCTTTACTCACAGATTGATGTTAAGTCATATTGCAATTTTGACTTAATGATACCTACTTAATGGCATGCATGTATTTACCGTTTGGAGTTACTGTCCTACTCTCCCAAGTTTCGTAAATCTTTGGTTGTAAATCTTTGGTTACTCAATTATAATATTATCAGTCATCATAAAATGACCATGGACAATGAAAACAACTACACATAACAGGTAAAACTGTTTTCATTATCTATGGTCATGTGCTGTTTTTGCATCAAAGAATGTTAAATAATATGAGTTGATTTCAAGTGTTGGTAGTTAGTATTCTTGTCACGTAGATATTCGTTTTAGGATGAATTTAATTATGGTTACTTGAAATGCTTTATATACTTTGTTTAATTTATAAAAATGAGAGAATATGGTTCGTTGGTTTTGCTCATATATTTACTGCCACCAGTAACTGCAGTGTAACAGACAGTCTTCATGCTTTTTTGAAGAGCATAAAGTTGTAGTTGAATAGTGCCAAATACATATAAAGTAATTGCATAGGATGCTTAAGAATAGTGCAATAAAATAGTTACAAGTTTATCTGTTAACAAGCCGTAATGCACTGGAGATGATATAAATCAGATAGTTACAAGTTTACCTGTACACAGGCCGAAATGCACCGGAGCTGATTCATATCAGATAGTTAAAGTTTATCTGTACACAAGCCGTAATGCACCGGAGATGATAAATATCAGATAGTTACAAGTTTATCTGTACACAAGCCGAAATGCACCGGAGATGATAAATATCAGATAGTTACAAGTTTACCTGTACACAAGCTGTAATAGCCGGAGATGATTATATCAGATAGTTACACGTTTATCTGTACACAAGCTGTAATGCACTGGAGAGGATTAATATTAGATAGTTACACGTTTATCTGTACACAAGCTGTAATGCACTGGAGAAGATAAATATTAGATAGTTGCACGTTTATCTATACACTGGCCGTAATTCACCGGAGATTATTAATATCAGAAAGTTACACGTTTATCTGTACACAGGCCGTTATGCACTGGATATGAGTAATACTAGATAGTTGCACGTTTATCTATACACTGGCCGTAATTCACCGGAGATGATTAATATCAGATAGTTACAAGGTTACCTGTACACAGGCCGTAATGCACTGGATATGATTAATATCAGATAGTTAAAGTTTATCTGTATACAAGCCATAATTCACCGGAGATGATTAATATCAGATAGTTACAAGTTTATCTGTACACAGGCCGTAATGCACCGGGATGATTAATATCAGATAGTTACAAGTTTACCTGTACACAAGCCGAAATGCACCGGATATGATTAATATCAGATAGTTACAAGTTTATCTGTACACAGGCCGTAATGCACCGGAGATTAATATCAGATAGTTACAAGTTTATCTGTCCATAGGTCGTAATACACAGGAGATGATTAATATTAGATAGTTACAAGTATCTGTACACAGGCCGTAATGCACCGGAGATGATTAATGTAAGATAGTTACAAGTTTCTCTGTACACAGGCCGTAATGCACCGGAGATGATTAATATCAGATAGTTACAAGTTTACCTGTACACAAGCTGTAATAGCCGGAGATGATTAATATCAGATAGTTACACGTTTATCTGTACACAAGCTGTAATGCACTGGAGAGGATTAATATTGGATAGTTGCACGTTTATCTATACACTGGCCGTAATTCACCGGAGATGATTAATATCAGAAAGTTACACGTTTATCTGTACACAGGCCGTTATGCACTGGAGATGAGTAATACTAGATAGTTGCACGTTTATCTATACACTGGCCGTAATTCACCGGAGATGATTAATATCAGACAGTTACAAGGTTACCTGCACACAGGCCGTAATGCACCGGATATGATTAATATCAGATAGTTAAAGTTTATCTGTATACAAGCCGTAATTCACCGGAGATGATTAATATCAGATAGTTACAAGTTTATTTGTACACAGGCCGTAATGCACCGGGATGATTAATATCAGATAGTTACAAGTTTACCTGTACACAGGCCGAAATGCACCGGATATGATTAATATCAGATAGTTACAAGTTTATCTGTACACAGGCCGTAATGCACCGGAGATTAATATCAGATAGTTACAAGTTTATCTGTCCATAGGTCGTAATACACAGGAGATGATTAATATTAGATAGTTACAAGTATCTGTACACAGGCCGTAATGCACCGGAGATGATTAATATAAGATAGTTACAAGTTTATCTGTACACTGGTCGTAATGCACCGGAGATTATTAATATCAGATAGTTACAAGTTTATCTCTACACTGGCCGTAATGCACTGGAGTTTGTTAATATCAGATAGTTACAAGTTTATATGTACACAAGCCGTAATGCAATGGGGATGATTAATATCAGATAGTTACAAGTTTACCTGTACACAAGCCGTAATGCAATGGGGATGATTAATATCAGATAGTTACAAGTTTACCTGTACACAAGCCGTAATGCAGAGGAGATGATTAATATCAGATAGGTACAAGTTTATCTGTACACAGGCCGTAATGCACCGGATATTATTAATATCAGATAGTTACACGTTTATATGTACACTGGCCGTAATGCACTGGAGATGATTACTATCAGATAGTTACAAGTTTACCTGTACACAAGCCGTAATGCAGAGGAGATGATTAATATCAGATAGTTACAAGTTTATCTGTACACAAGCCGTAATGCAATGGGGATGATTAATATCAGATAGTTACAAGTTTATCTGTACACAAGCCGTAATGCAATGGGGATGATTAATATCAGATAGTTACCAGTTTACCTGTACACAAGCCGTAATGCAGAGGAGATGATTAATATCAGATAGGTACAAGTTTATCTGTACACAGGCCGTAATTTACCGGATATTATTAATATCAGATAGTTACACGTTTATATGTACACTGGCCGTAATGAACTGGAGATGATTACTATCAGATAGTTACAAGTACCTGTACACAAGCCGTAATGCACCGGAGATGATTAATATCAGATAGTTACAAGTTTACCTGTACACAAGCCGTAATGCACCGGATATGATTAATATCAGATAGTTACAAGTTTATCTGTACACTGCCCGTAATGCGCTGGAGATGATTACTATCAGATAGTTACAAGTACCTGTACACAAGCCGTAATGCACCGGAGATGATTAATATCAGATAGTTACAAGTTTACCTGTACACAAGCCGTAATGCACCGGATATGATTAATATCAAATAGTTACAAGTTTATCTGTACACTGCCCGTAATGCGCTGGAGATGATTAATATCAGATAGTTACACGTATCTGTACACAAACCGTAATGCACTGGAGTTGATTAATATTAGATAGTACAAAGTTTATCTGTACACAGGCCGTAATGCACTGGAGTTGATCAATATTAGATAGTACAAAGTTGATCTGTACACAGGCCGTAATGCACTGGAGTTTTTATATCAGATAGTTACAAGTATTTGTACACATGCACTGGAGTTGATCAATATCAGATAGTACAAAGTTTAGCTGTACACAAGCCGTAGTTCACCGGAGATGATTAATATCAGATAGTTACAATTTTATATGTACACAGGCCGAAATGCACCGGATATGATTAATATCAGTTAGTTACAAGTTTACCTGTACACAGGCCGAAATGCACCGGATATGATTAATATCAGATAGTTACAAGCTTATCTGTACACAGGCCGGAATGCACAGGAGATTATTAATATCAGCTAGTTACACGTTTATATGTACACTGGCCGTAATGCACTGGATATGATTAATATCAAATAGTTACAAGTATCTGTACACAAGCCGTAATGGACTGGAGAGGATTAATATCAGACAGTTACAAGTTTACCTGTACACTGGCGGTAATGCACTGGAGATGATTAAGATCAGATAGTTACTCGTTTATCTATACACTGGCCGTAATACACTGGAGTTGATTAATATCCAATGATTACAAGTTTATCTGTACACAGGCCGTAATTTGCCCTGCAGATGATTATTATCAGCAGACAGTTACAAGTTTGTCTATACAGAGGCCACACAGACCTTTCTTGATTAATGTCAAATAGTTGTTTATCTGTACACAGGCCGTAATGCACTGAGTTTGCTAAATATCAAATAGTTACAAGTTTATCTATTACACAGCCATGATGCAATAAAATTGATTATTATCAGATAATGACACGTTTATCTGTACACAGGCCGTAATGCACTGTTGATAAATATCAGGTAGTACCAAGTTTATCCATGCACAGGTCGTAATGTACTCAAGTTGATTAATATCAAATAGTAACACGTTTATCTATACATGGGCCATAATGCACTGAACTTGATTAATACCAGATAGTTCCAAGTTTATCTTTTCACAGACCATTATGCACTGAAATAATCGAAGTTTTAAGTCTATCTATATATACCATAATGTACTGAAGTTGAATGTTGTTGTTCACATAATTTACAACTTGATAGTTTTCATAACCAAGACAATCCTGTTTAACAATGCCTCAATATCTATTATCTGTAAAGGAACACTGTTTTGCAAACTGTCTATGTAGATGAATATGAAAGATGAATCACCACCGCGAGTGCCTTCACCCGTCACATTTCAGCGTTAAGTAATTTACGAGTATGTTATAATTAATTATTTGTTGTTCTCAGAAACTGTGTCATAGTTAATGTTATTAAGCGTTTTCGGCAACACTTAGTTGTAGTAACTTACCTTTCGTGTATATGTACGGGTAACTTCCGAAGTTCAAAACAAAACTAGGTACACTATATAACATATAGCAAATAAATAATCCTGTGGTATTTGGGATATAAAATTGTGCTGTCCGAAAAGGTCAGCTAAAACATAAAATCGAACGCGTCAATAAAGGAAAATGGTATTTGTATTGGCAATTTAGAAAATAAAATGAAATGCCCTATTATCAACTCAACTTTTTAGTAGTAAAATCATGAGAGCCTAGCTTTAAATCAAGGTCTTAATAAATTCTTAATATGTTGGAAATTTAAGTGTTAAAGTAAGTTTTGAGAAAGATTTTAAAAGAGTCCTTTAAATAAGATAGCTATAAATATTTTTTTTATTGTGAGTTATTGTGTGTAATAGTTCAAGGGAGACAACTCGTGTAAAACACACAGAACCCAAGTGTCAATTTTAGTGCTCTCCCCTTCTGCGCAGACGGCTATGTGCAGTTAACTTGTGGTATTACTAATTAGGCCCTATGCGAGAATAGTAAGCTACTTTCTATCTGGGCAATATTTGTCTCACTGTCCTGATAGGGCCTATCAAGTTACAGAGAATGTAGCTCTGGCTTGTATACATTTAACACTAAATTCGCAGCACGGTTTTTGAATAAGACTAGCTTGTGTTCAGTTCTGTTTCACACGAACGCTTGATTAAGTTACTACATTATCTCTATGCGTAGGTAAAGGGAACTATATACACACAAACACACACTCCGCAATATAAACGCTGTGCACTAAATTTCAGTATGTTGTATTCTGTTTACAAGTTCAACTACGACTGTATATGTATTAAGCCGTGTGTCTACTGAGGTTGGCGAAGTAAGGGAAGTTTAACTTCACGTTTTGTTTTCAATTACGATTTAAATTTTACACTTGAAGTGTATTGTAACGCGGATACGTTAATATTATTACTTGAGACATGCACTTACACATTTAATAAATTGTGTTTAGGATGGGAGTCACCCACATGAATGATTACGTTTCAATGGCATAGGCGAAAAATACATGTGTTTGCGGTTTTAACATAATGACTGTACGCCATTCTGTATACATCTCGAAAACATCACCATTGTGAGAGAAGTAACCGAGCTCTACAGAGCGTGCTGACGAACTTATACTCGATGTCGGAGACACTTTCAGAAGTGAGCGATGAGCAAGGGTATGAATACTTGGATCTCTAAAGCTGTATCATTAGTCAGCGTTACTTTATCTGGATTGTATTATATCGAATGACAGGTGTTAATTGTTTCGTATAGGATATTGACGGAGTAGGAGGTCTTTCTGCGTAGGAAAGACCTGTCCACGGGCAGCATGTAAAAACCGAGAGCGTTGAGGGCTCGAGGTTTTTCACGCTGCCCGTGGACAGGTCTTTTCTACGCAGCAAGGCCGACTAGGAGGTCAATATCCGACTTACATACCGGAAGGCGACACAAATGCCGCATAGTTGAATCACATAAAGAAGGTTTCTATCGGATGGTTCTTTCTACCATGTTTGCAGGTACTTTTTCTCATATTTCCTTAATATTGGTATGAAATTTATGACTTAACACGCACAGAAATAAATGTTTCAAGACTGTAAAATATAATTAATATTGTAATGGCAGAATTTGTTTTCGGGTCATAGAATCGTATATTTTTTGTATTATCATTGATTATCTGTAAATAAAGAACTATTTGTCGTGCTGAAGCACTTGTGATAAATTCCTTAGCATCGGACCTGTTAATCGTTGTTTATTAGCCGAAAGCAACTCGCAATCGAACATAATGCCTTGTTTAATCGTGTATCCATAAAAAAAAACCAACAGTTGTCCATAAACCAAAGAAAACATTTGTTTATAAATTAAATAATTAACGCTGAAACTGATTTGTATTTATTTAGATTTTTCATATTCGATGTAGAATGTATATACAACATGTATATAAATAGTTTGTAAATTTTTTAACAAAAAATAAGTTAAAAAGGTATCACTTAATCAGTAGCTGAATGGCTTTAATGCGTGGTATAGTTTAGCGTATGTTTTTTTCTAGGATACAAAAATAAAATGATACACGTTGCATTTATGTTTTTAATAGAAAATCATATATTGTGTTGTATAATTAAAATAACAATCTGTTAGAAGTCTTTATATTCATAACGAAATTATTTTCTGCCTTGACATAGATCTATAATATATATTTTGTATTTTGTACATGCAGTTGAAATATCATATATATGCAGAAAGTCCAAAAATGAACGTGTACATGCACATGTATGTATTTTAGAACTACATCATGAATGTACACATGCTTCTCGTGGACAAGTCTTTCTGTGAACAATACAATCCTCGTGCACGGGTCTATCTTTTGCACTTGGACGGGTCTGAAATCAATTTGGAAAGACCCGACCACGTGCAAAAAGATAGACCCGCGCACGAGGATTGTATTGTTCTCACAGGTCGTTCCGAAAAATATAGACCCGAACGAAACAAAGAAGTAGGGTATATAATGAATGAAACAACACACGAACATACTAAACTGACAAATTCTGATATGACTATCACTAACAATGGCAGTCGCTGCTACTATACTACTTCGTTTGAATTTGTTGCTGTTACAGAAACAAAAACAATAACGACCACAACTACTACCACAACAACATAAACAGCACCACCACCACCACCACCACCACCATCAACGACGAATACGACTACAGTACTAGTACTACTAATACTACTACTAGTGCTGCTGCTGCTGCTGCTGCTACTACTACTACTACTACTACTGCTACTACTACTACTACTACTACTACTTACTACTATTACTACTTACTACTTACTACTTACTACTATTACTACTTACTACTATTACTACTTACTACTACTACTACTTTTGAAGTTGTTGCTGATACAGAAACAAAAACAATAACGACCAAAACTACTACCACAACAACATCAACAGCAAAAACCACCGCTACCACCACAACCAACGACGACTACGACTACGACTACAGTAATACTACTACTACTACTACTACTACTGCTACTGCTGTTGCTGCTGCTGCTGCTGCTACTACTACTACTACTACTACTACTACTACGTTAAAGATAGTTCACCCTGGAATATTATAATGCATATACGACATGAATTTTATAATATTAATACGATATAGAAACTATAACGCTATTATTATTGAGTATACACAGTCACAATTATACTAAGAAAATAAATCCATAACTAAGTCACAAACTTACCAAAACATTTCTTCCAAATACCCAGAACAGTTGTGGATTTGTTGTAATTTGAAGAAGTTATTTTCAGTTTCAAGTAATATAGTATAATAATTGTAGTTTCATAAAATATATAATGTATAACAACACTTCCCCGGGTTTCATCATCCTATTTCGACCCCTCCACGGGTCTCATAAGGTGGTGATGAAATATTAAACCTTTTTTGACCCCTCAATAAGTCTGATTAGGTATAGAAATATAAAACCTATTTCAACCCATGGGTCTCATCAGGTGGTAATGAAACATAAAACCTATTTCGACCGCTCCTCGGGTTTCATCAAGTGGTGATGAAATATAAAACCTATTTCAACCCATGGTCTCATCAGGTGGTTATGAAACATAAAACCTATTTCGACCGATCCTCGGGTTTCATCAAGTGGTTATGAAACATAAAACCTATTTCGACTGCTCAACAGGCCTCATCAGTTGGTGATAATATATAAAACTATTTCGACTCCTCCACAGGTCTCATCAGGTGGTGAAATTTAAAACCTATTTTGACATCTCCAGATGTTTCATCTAGTGGTGATGAAATATAAAACCTATTTCGATCCCTCCACGGGACTCATCAGGTGAAGATAAAATATAAAACCTATTTCGACCCCTCTAGGCGTTTTATCCGTTGCTGATAAAATATATAACCTATTTCGACCCCTCTAGGCGTTTTATCCGCTGGTGATAAAATATAAAACCAATTTCGACCCCTCCACGTACCGCGTCAGGTGGTGTAACATAAAACCTATGTTGACCCATCCACGGGTTTCTTCAGGTGGAGATGAAATATAAACCTATTTTGACTACTCCACAGGTCTCATCAAGTGGTAAAATATTTACTCTATTTCGACCCCTCCACAGGTCTCATCAATGGCTATGAAATGGAACACTATTTCGACCCCTCCATATGTCTCATCGGGTGTGGGGTTGGGATGAAATATAACAACTATTTCGACTATTTCGAATGTAAAACCTATTTCGACCCTTCCACAGGTCTCATCATGTATTGGCCTTCTAAGCCATCTACAAGTGACACAGTGGCCAGATTTCCCCACCATATTGTTTTTTTCGTTCTTTTGGTGACTTGTGAATGTATGAAATACCGCAGTTATCGTACGGAATGTTGACAAGTGTTAGATCTGTATTTAAGGGAAGGACACCTGTTGGAAGGTCAATTTGTTTTTATTTGGCTGAGTCGTCGCGCACTGTGAAGCTGCTCGCTTTTTATTACAGTCTGACTTGCTGTTGACCTTCGGAGTTTGAATGCAAACGGAGGACTGCAGGTGACCATGGATTGTCAAGGTCATAAGTGACTGATTCATATGTGTACTTCATCTTCTTTTTAAGCTGGCCACATTCAGAGGAGCAGGCTTGCGAGTCCTCGCGTTTTCTCTTTCTTTGTTCTGGACTGAAGGCGATGTGGCCGTTGTTGCTGTCAGTCGAGTTCGGGATTCGCTTGTGCTTGCATCAGCATATTCAAGAAGGTCTTAAGTGTGAGCTACCTAATTTGATAAGGTGATCTTTGGTCGACAAGCAGATTTGAACATATCGGAAACCTGGTGTTGCTTTTTTGATTCATTAGAGTGCTTCTCCAATGCATTCTTGCTGATTGTCGTGTCTGTGAACTTGATATCATTATGGGTAAGAACTGCTCTGATTTCATGTCGCACGACTTCTATTGGCGTGTCTTTGTTTCCGCGAGGCTCCACTGTGTTCTCTGCGAACATTTCATTAACTGTTTCCAAGAATTCATCCAGCTCTTTGAGCTGTTTACGAGCAATTTATGCTATGTGTGTTTCTCCACTAATGATTGTATGTATGTCTGATTGGTTGTTATTTCTATTTCTTTTTCAACATTCACGGCTAACCGATCCAACATAATTTCTAAGGGCATTGTCTTTCATGCAGTCGATGAGATGTTCACAACTATTGTTTTTATAATTTGTTCCTGTAACATATTTCTTCTTTCATTAAATCGGTTAAACTAAACCATTTGCAACCAACTCGTCTCAAAGGCTTCTTGGCATTTATATTTTTTTTTCAGGGAATTAAGAAGCTGTCCCTAATTTTCATCACTTGTCTTTGTCCGTCGACTAATTGGCTTGGTTTCGAGGAACTTCCTTCTTTTGATACATCATCAATGTCTGGAACGCTTTTCATTTCAATCGAATTGTAGTACATGGAAAACGAAATAAACAGATCCATTTCACAGCTCGATACAAAACCAGTATTGTTCGCTTGATTGATTGCGATAATTTCCAGGCCGCTTTGCGATGTTTCACTTTCGACGTGACGGTGATTGTGACGTCATAAAGTCATAAACTAATGATGGGTCAATATATACTAACAATCTTTTTTGTAATGTGTTGGATCTGCCATAAATTTCGCCATTGTCATAATAACTTGAACGGAACATATCAACTTATTAGGCATACAGACACATTTTTTTTTAAATATTTGAACTTGGATTATAACATACATCGTTTTATGTCATACCTCACCCACTTTCAGACGTTGTTAATTTTTATGAGATTGGCGTGTTTCATATTTGCATAGTGCTCAAAATTGTGCTTCATACCTATTCAACAGACTGTGTCGTATTGTGCTAAATACTATTTTAGCAAACTGTGTAGTATTGTGCTAAACACTATTTCAGCAGACTGTGTAGTATTGTGCTTAATACTATTTTAGTAAACTGTGTAGTTTTGTGCTAAATACTATTGCAGCAAACTGTGTAGTATTGTTTTAACTACTATTTCAACAAACTGTGTAGTGTTGTGCTAAATACTAGTTTAGCAAACTGTGTAGTAGAGCTATTGTGCTAAATACTATTTCAGCAAACTGTGTAGTATTGTGCTAAATACTAGTTGAGCAAACTGTGTAGAATTGTGCTAAATACTAGTTCAGCAAACTGTGTAGTATTGTGCTAAATACTATTTCAGCAAACTATGTAGTATTGTGATAAATACTAGTTCAGCAAACTGTGTAGTGTTGTGCTAAATACTAGTTTAGCAAACTGTGTAGTAGAGCTATTGTGCTAAATACTATTTCAGCAAACTGTGTAGTATTGTGCTAAATACTAGTTCAGCAAACTGTGTAGTATTGTGCTTAGCACTAGTTCAGCAAACTGTGTAGTATTGTGCTAAATACTAGTTCAGCAAACTGTGTAGTATTGTGCTTAGCACTAGTTCAGCAAACTGTGCAGTATTATGCTTAATACTATTTCAGCAAACTGTGTAGTACTATGCTTAATACTATTTCAGTAAACTGTGTACAGTAGTTTTGTGCTTACCACTATTTCAGCAAACTGTGTATAATTTGCATGTAAGATCAATACAGAATTTCCTTGCTGAAAATAGTGTGTTTAAATGTTAAAGAATATAGGCACGTTTTCGCCACTGAAGAGGGTTTCACACAGTTATTGAAATGCGTGCAAACTCACACTTGTTTTCGTGTGTGGCCTCATATATATTGTACATTTGTTTGAGATGCTTTGGAAGATTGGAATTTTATAAATTGCTGATAAGCAGTATCATCTTGATATTTTACACGTGTTGAAGCAGTACTTGTGGACAACAGTGGCGATATATCCTCTTTGTTATCTTGTGACTTGAAGCGTGAACAAAAACATACTGGATGATAGCGTATCTTAATAGGATTCAAACTTGTCACTTACAGAAAATCATCCCGTTATTTCAGCGGCGTAGCTGTGTATGATTTTATAAAATAATCTTTGTACTACTGTTGCTGCTGCTGCTGCTACTACTACTATTACTTCTACTACTACTACTACTACTATTACTTCTTCTACTACTACTACTACTACTACAGCAACTACTTCTACTACTGCTACTTTTACAACTACTACTACTACTACTTTTACTACTACTACTTTTACTACTACTACTACTACTACTACTACTACTACTACTACTACTACTACTGCTACTACTGCTACTACTGCTACTACCATAGGCCCAGATAAGGCGCGTACACGCGTACATTACGCACACAAATTCGGAAGATACGCAGAGACAAATAACATTTGAGTGTACATATACGCAGATATATTAAAATGTCGGTGTACACTAATGCACGATATTTGTCATATTCGCGTACATAACGTCACATTTTAGTGTCTGGAAGACAGAAGATGGCAGTTTTGACAGGCCTGCCTACTTGAATGTGCACATGGTTCAGCAGTTAGGCTAGCAATCTAATTTTAAACTGTTCAAAAGTCTTACTTGTAACATTATTGTCTTCAAATGGTGTTGCTATACATTATTTGGATTTCTTATATCTGTTGTTTTTTCCCACAAAGTGTACAGTTTGCTGGATGTACACTAAACACAAATTATCCTATATAGACTGTACATTTTCCTCCATAAATTCTGGAGATACTACTACTACTACTACTACTATTGCTGCTGCTGCTGCTGCTGCTCCTGCTACTACTACTACTACTACTACTACTACTACAACAACTACTACTACTACTACTACTGCTACTGCTGCTGCTGCTGCTGCTGCTGCTGCTGCTACTACTACTACTACTACTACACCATACCATGACATAGCGTGATTTTACTTTAATTTGTGTATGTTTGCAGAGTGTTGCCGGATAATTCGCCATGTCCAATGGAGACGTCCTTCCTGGCTCAGTACCAGGTGATCGCAATGATAACTTCGGTGAGTATTTAGGATATAGATCTGTATCATGCTACATGAAACAATTTTTCACAGATGTGATGACGATGATGATGATGCTGTTGCTGAGGATAGTGGTGATGATGATGATAATGGTGGAGATGATGATGATGGTGATGATGATAATTGTGGAGATGATAATGGTGGAGATGATGATGATGGTGATGATGATAATGGTGGAGATGATGATGATGGTGATGGTTATAATGGTGGAGATGATGATGATGGTGATGATGATAATGGTAGAGATGATGATGATGGTGATTATGATAATGGTGGAGATGATGACGATGATGATGATGTTGTTGATGATGATGGTAATGATGATAATGGTGGAGATGATGATGATGATGATGATGATGATGATGATGATGATGATGATGATGATGATGATGATGGTGATTGTGATGTTGATGATGGTGATGATGGTCGTGACACATTACATATACATTATTTATGTCGAACGATGATTTCTTTAATTTTATAGACAAGACCTTTGCGAGAACATTTGAAGTGCCACAAATGTTTAACAACAATATGCTTAACACGTAATGATACATGTTTTAAGTGTCGCGACAAACCACTTGCAACCATGTTTTCAATTTCAGGGGGCGATAATATGTCTTCTATGTATCCTTGAGAAGCGGTCCAAAGACACGCGGTGCAAAGCTATATGGCGCCGCCCAGCTGTCATTTAGTAAGCATGGGATCTTATATCCGCATATTTCTTACATTCGTTCGGAAATGTGATGCTTTTGGTCTGAAATAAAACCGTTCAAACCGAAATATAATCCATTTGTTTTAAAATGTAGTATATTTAATCCTTATTCATAAAATGAAACATTCCAGTCCTTTAAACATGCTGGACCATTGTTCGGACAATTTCGGATACATCATGTCCTTTGGCAGCATAGCCGGCTACTGTAACGTGCTTTTCAACGTCAGAGATGTACTTAGCGCTGGGCCATCCTGGTACCAGAGTACGTATCTTTATCGATCCTTTTTTATGAGATTGGGTTGCATGTTGGCTTATCGTCCATTTTCAGATTTTTGCGAGTATAGCCATAAACATGCATTTTTGTCAATGTACGAGTCCAGAAGCAGAGGTTTAACGAACCGTATTGACATGTATAACAAATCAAGTCCAGGGAAAACCATCTACTATTTTAGCCAAGTCTGCTTCCTTTGTTACTTACTTTATGTTGAACAAAGTTTGCAAATACATCTTAACATTTTTTTGCGAAAAAGCCCCTCTATATTTAAACAAAAACAACTTTAAACATTTGGCCGGTGTAAAAGTACAGAGTAGTTGTATTTAATTGGGTTCCTGTCGGTATCGTGGTTTGAATAGATCTGTTGTGCATTATACTTAATTCTTCATTAGCCCAAAGTATACTGTATACACGCAATTGGCTTTGGTGAAATATTATCTGTGAATGGTATTTATACTTGCTTTATAAATGTTATGAGTAGTCCTTAAGTCTAAATATATTCACGTTCTTCAAGCATGTTAACACTATTTTCATTACAGTCATGTACTTAATGTGATATTAGGATTTAAAATGTAGGCCTAGTTTGAACACTTATGGAGTCCTGTGACTGTAGAAACCTGCTTCAGATCATTATCTGCATTGTTTGAGCAAACGTAAACATAAAACATTTAGTTGTATTCGCAGGTGGTCAATTATGGATTTCATCAACATTTGTTTAAAAACCACCTTATGTCTCGGCTACTCTTGTTGTATTTCGTATCCTTGATGTATATTTATCTTTTCTGGATATTTAGTTCATAATCTTTGATACTCGAAACGCCAACATCGACATTATCACAATGTCGCAAGGAATTCCGATATTCATTTGTTGGTAACGCTCCTATTTACGTCGATATTTCAGCGTTGTTGATAATGCTGTACGTGCTGGTCATAGGGTTCATGTTCTACCCACTATTCGCCTGCCTAACCACCAGCTGGGTGTTCGTGGGCTCCATATTGGGGCTGGGCTATTGCTCCTTCTGGTCAGTGGCCTATCCTTGAAGGCAGTATAATCGATCTTATAAAATAGACCTTGTGGTATGAATTATGAATGACAAACAACTCATACTAGATATCTATTAAATTTAATTGAAAATGGAACAACAACTAAGAAGAGAAGTAGCTGAAAACGTATACAAGGCGAGTATTCAATTTCCTAAGTAGTTTTTTGTTGTTTGTTCGACAACTCCAGTATCAGTACATCCGACGGATTTTCGGTTACACCGTACCAATCAACAATCTAAAGATGCTTTTTTAAAATTTACTATTATATATGTACTATTGCAGAAACATAAACAAACGTGTGCTTTTATCGATTACGAAAAGGCTTTTAATACAGTTATTCTTGAAGCATTATATATAACATACTGAATCAAACATAAGTTGTACAATTCTAACTATGATTCTAATTGTATATGCAAATCTCAAGTCATGCAGGCAACGCACTTATATGTGACATCTGTATTTTCCGATGTTTCTCTTGGTGTCAAACAATGGAAGCCCCTGTCCCCAATACTATTTATATGGCTTATTAACAATATCAAAGACTGCACCAATATAAATAAGCATATAATAAACTTAATAAAATATTTAAATGTTTTTTTTTTTTAAAGGCGACGATTTGTATCTTCGAATAACGAAAAATCAGGTGTAATTATACATGGACATTGAATAATGAGCATTTTGAAAGTGTCGATAGTGTATTTTTTCTGGGCCTACAATTCCATTTTGATAAATGAATGTTTAGTTCATAATTATTTACTGATAAGCACGTTGTTATAATATAATATATACGATTGCACTGTCTATGTATATGTTTAATTTATTTTCTAATGTTTCATTTCATATGTTCGTGTCGTTGTGTAAGTCCCTGTCTTGGCCATTGTTTTTGTGTATAGATGTAAATGATGGCCAAAGAAAGACCAACTTGCCATTTAACTTTGAAACTTAAACACTCGCACATATGTATTACGAAAATAATGATCAGATTTAGTTAAATCAATAATCCACAGTCACAATCTGCTGTTGTGAAAATGTCAATGATTTGTTTCTGATCGGTGGAAATATTTATTTGACAATCAGCTGAAAATTGTACTTGTTCTTTTGTCTTTATTATTTACTAGTATGAGTTTAATATGATTTATTTAAATATTGCAAATTACTGTTGCTCTGTTTTCAGGTTATACGTCCACTTTAATGTTGTCATAAACTGTCCCAATGGAGACGGGGTAAGTATTGATTGAATCATATAATTATACATCGTCGGATACTCCCGGCTGCTGATTACGCTTCTCTCCATCTAGGAATGGAGAGTAACGTAATGAATTGATCGTGGGTGTCCGACGATGATAATTATACTTTCCACTGGTAAAATAATTTACCCGTGGAAAATACACTTATATGCTTTAGTAAACTTTCAAAGAATTAAATTAACGACAAGGCGTAATTTTTAAATGAATTCATTTAACCATAAACCGTTTTTGATTATATATATTCTTTTAAATATTACGGTCACATTTAGAAATACATGTAAAAAGTGTTCATCACCAAGTAGTGACTTTCTCAAAGAGGAATGGTATTTACCAAGTGAAAGTTTAGTAATGTATTTTTGAAGAAATACTAAAAAATAATATAGCAGATTGACTGTGTTAACATGGCATAATAAAGTGCCGACATAGTGCATATACGATCATCATTTTAACAGTGAGATACATATTTCAAAAGCTGGTATCTCCATGGTCGGTATAAATATTTCGTCACTTCTAAGCGACGATAAAGTATACATGCACTCTTATTAAGTAACAAGATGGCGAGTGCAAAAGGAATGGTAACGAAATGTAAATAACTGTTCATTGGCAGCATAATCAATAAAATATATTTTGAGTTGTGTGTAAGTTGGCAATACAACACCTGTGCTTCCGGTGCTCCACGTTTCAGAGTCTCCCTGGATCAGTTATTGCGAAGCAAATTCCGGTGATAGTGTGCTTACTCGGGCTTGCCTTCCGTTACTTGTACGTTTTGATACGTCACAGCATCCGGGCAGTTAAATCTAGATCGGCCGGCCCATTTGTCGAACGCGTAAGGTTTTCTCAGATGCTAGATTAATTATTGTTTAGGCTTTCTGTTATTTTGTAAATTTTCAGTGCGCATATTTTGTTAAAATTACATATTAACCATTAAAAAATGTGTTTATTCGTTGTGCGGTTTTTTGTCAGTTAACAATATGCAGGGTTTGGTTGTAAAGTTGCATTTATGTTTATTTTGTAAATTTGCAGTATACCAATTTAATTTCATTTCGGCATGTTTGTATTGTGCTGTGTTGTGTTGTGGTGATTGTGTATACATCTATATTGGTGTAGTATTCAAAGAAATATTCACTATGTAATACATGTACACGCATTTATAAATATCTGCGACGCTTTTAGATTGAACGTCAAAAGTACGGAACTCCATATAATATCCAGTACGTGAAGAACTTGTTGGTGGGTAAGCATGTATCGAAGACAATGTCCAACGCTGTCATGGAAGCCATACCAAACTGGAAAACGAAGATACGGTAGGTGTTTAACATTCTGTAAATTAATAAAAATGAGTTTGTTTTATTTGAGTGTCTCTTTTGAATGATGGTTATACCACTCTTCTGTAATCTGATAATATTGTAAACACGTCAAAGTGCATTTAGGCAATTCACGTCAATTTTTTATTGTAAACTGTTATTTCTGAAGTTCATTTATTTTAAACATTGAACAAAGGACACATATTTGTTAAGAATCAATTGGACTTTTTTGGCAAATCATTAATGTTTAAATATTTTGTTATATATTTGTTCCAGCGTATTTGTTCGTCAGTACTTTTACATCAACGATCCGACGTTTAAGTATTCCCCAAGGATTATTGGCATATTTACAGTAGCTTTAATATGTTCGTATCAGGTAAGACGTTTTGCAGTAAATTTGACAAAATGTTTTGTTTCCTGTCAAATAGGATTACAACCAGTTTAGTCAATTGAATCGTGTTTTAGCTATATTATTCCGTTGTTTGGAAAGCAGTTTCAGAATTTGTATTAAAATATACATTATTGAATACACGCATTTGAAAGTCCAAATTGAGAACAAATCAAAACGTTTGGCTCATTTTCTGATAACATTTATTAAGTGTTTAATCGTTATCGCTTTCTTGCGGCTCAGTTTTGTAATCTTATAGTTACTTTGCTTTGACAAACTGCAAACTGCTAGATTGGTTGATCTTTTATAGGAACTGTAAAATGAGCCGTGGGATACGTTTGCATTACAGTTCGGGATCCTTATCTTTCTGGGCAACAACCAGCTACAGACGGTTGCCAATTGTTTTTTGGTTTGACTTCTCACCGAATAGTTCGAGCTATACTACTCACTCTGTCGTCGGCATCGGCGTCGCCGCCGGCGTCGGCGTAATGCTCTGGTTAAGGTTTGCGTGCAACAAGTCCATATCTCTTTAACTACTACAGGTATTCAATTAAAAAATTCACACTTGTTTTCAAGGTCATTGTGTAAGATCTCTGGCCAAGGCCCATAACTCTGACCTGCAATTTAGCAGAATTATGCCCCTTTTTGTACTTAGAAATTTCAGGTTAAAGTTTGCGTGCAACAACTTTACATCTCTATATCTACTACAGATATTCACTTAGAACTTCACACATGTCTTTAAGGTCATTTTATGAGGTCACTGGCCAAGGCACATAACTGCAAAACTGTGACCAGCATTTAAGCTGAATTATGATCCTATTTGTAGTGATAAAGGCCCATTACTCTGACAAAGCGATTGAATAGTCGAGCGAGCTGTCCTGAGATAGCTCTTGTTAGTTTATGTGTGACTACGCCCCTTAAAATCTCGCCTGCATTGCAGTTCGGGATCCTTATCCTTATGGGCACCTACCAGCTACAGAAGCTTGTCCGCTTCTTGTACCCAAACATGACGGCTGAGGTCAACAGTACCGACGACGACAGCGGCTATTCGTATCTCAGACTGATGGTCAACACGGTAAATGGTAAATCAGGGCGACGATTTATTTAATTTGGAATCGCGATTGTCTTGTTACTTTATTATAGTTTTAATATGTTTTATATTATTATTTGTTCCTTTATCGTTAACTCGCTATTTAGTCGTTTTCACTGTGCTAACATATCAAACTGTTGCAAATAATTATGTGTCTCGTCTTGTGTAATACACCTTTAACTTTAAATTTTACCCTTCTTATTAAATTAAACAATTAACCCTACTTTTGCAACTTAAAGAAACTGATAAAAAGGCCCAATATTTTCTATCAAGGAATGAACAAATTACCAACTTTTCAAATGTTCTTTCTTTGATCTTGTTTTCAGTGTCCGCTCTGCTGTCCTTTATATTTTCGTCGCTGCTGACATTGTTTTCAATATTCCAAATTCTCACAAACTACCGACATAATATCAAGCTGATGTTCAAAGGCATATCCAACCATCTACCATTCGACCGTGAAGACAGACACCCGGTGTTTCTGTTGGTACGTCAGCCAACTTTTCTTCCAATGTGCAAACATGTGTGATGCTGAGAAGCTGTGTATATTCTAAATATGTGTATATGTTTAATTATTATTATTATTATTATTATTATTTGACCTGCATTTCCCCATTTTTTTTTCTTGTTGATAACGGTTTCTCTGTGGTCAAACAGTTTTGATGCTGATAAGCCATTTAAGCACCACGGTCACAAACACGTCAAAACAATGCACATGTTTTGTAATTTTGTAATGAAAAAAATGACAAAATCATATTCCATTACTGGGGCCTTTAAAGGCACGTTTTTTAGACACATTGCAATAAATAGTTAATTTTTTTTATATTGCAAAAACCGGTTGACATAAAACGGGCAAAATAGCACCGATTATTGCATCGCGAGCTGACTTCACAAAATGTCTGTATGTTGTTCGTTGTGTTGGTTTTCAGTCTGACAGCATGGCGTATGCCGGTTCACAGATAGCTTATCTGCTCTGGGGTAAGTAGTCACGCTACATCGCCGAATGTTTAGCTATAAATATTGATGAACACATTTGCAATAAATAAGTTTTGACTGTCTGGCCACTGTATAGGATTGAGACGAATTCAGATTTTATGTTTTTCGTAATTATTGAATCACATATCTTAGTAATTGACGTTCGACTGTAAATATATAATCCAACTGGACGCGGCAAGAATTGTCACAGGTTTAACATAACCCGCTAGTACTACTCTTTTCTTTAAGTTCCTCTAAATGAAAGACGAAACATAGAAACACAACATACGAACACAACACTGTGACTCACCTACTTATTTAAATGATCGTTTCTCCAACATCATCAGTCAACTCTCCTTCTACGTAATAGTGTCGATTACTTGATTTTAAAGGACGATTATCCGCAAAATACATATGCAATAATTCCTATGACGATGCCAATCATTTCTTTTTTGTGTGTACGCTATTCTCAGCGCAAAGACTTCTAAACTTTACCAACAGTTGTCCCTGTGTTAGTGCAAATAAACTATTAGTTGGTATTCCGCAACTGTATAAAATAAACTTTGTTTTCAGAAAGTTCAACGACACATACAAACTCAAATTTATTTTCTAAATGGCTGTATATACATAATGGACAATGGAGTTTTCCGCTTTGTTTTCAGGATATATCATTGTGTTTGTTGTTCTCTTACTGACGTTCTTTGCACTGGCCTATCTGATCGTGCTGCCCGTGTTTGGACTCATTTCTCGCGAGACCCTCAAGTACATGTGGAATATTGCGTAAGTTTAGGTCACGTAGTGGTTTAATATGTCTTCAAGTATAATAACTTTCTTTGCTTTCACATACCTGGTTTATATCAGTTTAATTTTCTAATGAACTTCAAATCAAATGAATTGAAATGGTACAATTCTTTATCACGAAATGATAAATATCTGGCCAGTACGAACACTACAGTAGTTTTAATACAAATATACATTTGTTCACGGTAATTGTTTGGGGTATTTATTCCCCCTAGGCGTGAAGTTGCTGCGGTAGAGATTTTGTGTATCAAAAACTTTTCATGTGATCGTCTCGCCATCGTTAATGAAGCCCTTTCACTAGATCTTTAGGGGTTCTACCGTTAATAATATATAAATAATGAGCATGATACAGATGTTGTTCTGTCATTGTATACAAACGGGTCACATGATTCTTGCACCATAGTTTTGATGCTTTATGGTTTTAGATCTGGGGTACTAATTCTCCAAGTCGTGATGTTGCTACAGAAGTTGTTCTGTCGCGGACTTCTTCAGACCCGGACATCAGTGGATTCGAAAGGCAAACAAGTCTCCTCCGTTACTCTGGCGTTGGACAACAGGTACGTATTGATTTGTACGTAACGTATCCGACACTGTATGTTCTGATGCAAAATGTTAGATATTGTACATGTCTATGTATTTGGATAATATTGACGTCATGTACTCTTATCACAAGTCAGAGTTGCACTGGTTTTCTTTTCAGAAAAGTCTATCACAATGTCACCTACTTTATGTTCTTCTTCTACATTGTGCTTGGACTGTTTGGCTGTCTCCTCACCATCATCAAGGGCGTCATCCTGGGTCTTATATATCTCGCCAGGCTCGACAAATGTGGACTCGTCAAAGGGTTCGAAACCTGGGACCAGGGTATATGACCGTTCTTGCATATCTAGGTTTTTATAACATTTAAAACATAAGGCAAAGTTATCAAACCTTCTTTTCTGCTAGGATATTGTCCACGAAATTCGTCTTGGGTAAAAGGTATCATACTTAATTTGCTACCAGTAAAAATGTACAAATCAGTACAAATAACATTTCTATCTTGGGTCAAAGGTATCAGATCTACCTTTCTTGCTAGGAAATTAATATTTCTATCTTGGACCAAAAGTATCAGTTCTACCTTTCAACATGAAAACTTTTACATGACATTTATACCTTGTGACACAGGTATCAGTCCTACTTTTCTACTAGGAAATTGATAGTTCTATCTTGGGTAAAAATTATCAGTTCTACCTTTCATCTTGGAACTTGTACATGACATTTCTATCTGGGGACACAGGTATCAGACCGCACTTTTCTACAAAGAAATTGTACATGATAGTTTCAAACATGGGTGAAGGTATAATGCCGTATTTTTTAAAATTTGCCACAAAGGTATTGTGCCGCACTGATCTACCTGGCATATTTAATGGCACATGACATCTTAAACTTGTGGCCAATGTATTTGCGGCATCTTAAACTTGCACTCCTTTGTCCAATGTTAGGCTTGATTTCACCAATGATAAGTAATACTTAGAGCAGACTAAAGGCTTAACTGTTGAAATAGTACTTGTCATCTGAAACATTCCACCATGGGGTAACGGTATGCATTTTTTCTTCCATTATGCTATATTGCTATTTGAATTATAAAACCTAAGAGTAAATCTATATTTAACTAAAACAGAAAAGTGTATGCGAAACCTCTTTTGTGAGTTCATTCGGACGGTGTCTACAATAACATTTTAGAATCTAATATTCACACGTTAATAAAGCTAGACCGTTCGTATATTTCTAGGTATGTATGGATGCAAAAAAGGTTTATCTATTTTGCCATTTATTTGTTCTTTAGGTTACATGTATTACGTGAGCTTCCTCCATTTTGAAGAGTGTCATCGACATCCGGTCTTACTCGTCTTTTGTGATATACTGATAGACGGTTTGCCACAAAACCGTAACCAGTCGCGCCTTAACACTTATGGAACCGTTGATGACGTTTCGACTGACGTCACGTATTCAAAAACCTGGACTATGTTTGGACGACCGAGGCGGCGGTGGTTAAAAGCGTTCACTATGGTTCGAAATCTCTCGGTCAGAAGTAAGAAGATCGAAGAGGAATATGACACGTTAGAAGACATTGACATCACTGATGTAACTCATGACCAGGCAAATAGTGACGTCACTCAGCTTGAGCAGGTTTTAACGCATAATGATCATACTGATCAAGAATTTCTAGTTTAGTAAATGTGTCAGGAATAAGTTGCAAAACAAATGTGACGTGACTTTTTAAGCTTTTCACTTGCCATTTTATATATGGACTTTAAAGAAAATATTATTGTATCATGTTTCAAACAAAATACTTCATTCAGCATTGTTGCTTATAAAAGATAACAATTTATTTGAAATTCCAATTTGCAGGTATTGTGACGAAAACTTGTTAAAAAACCTTTAGAAACTTTAAGTCATAGCTATATGTAGAGTTATTATACACATTATAGAGCTATATGTATTTTTTTATAAACGGTGCTATGTTATTCTCCGATCATAAGACCAGTGTCAACATTTATAACAGCAATTTAAATTCTAACTTTTTTATTAATGCAATTCCTTTTGCTTTGTTTTGTTGACAAACGCCATGATGATAAGTATTAACGGTATATATAGAATACTAGGTTAGTGTTGAATAGTGTTGAATATACAAAAGTGCTGCTAAGAAAACCGGAATCGCGAGCCTTTGCGAGCGCTTCAAAATTTCGAAATGAGCAAGATAAACTTCTATATATTCAACACTAATTCTAGTATTAATTTATCCCATAATATATTATTTTAAAATATATAACAATAAATGGATGATTGTGTTGAAAAGTTGTCCAACGAATCTATAAATAATTTAAACGAAACTATAACTGTCAAAAAGTTTATTTGAATACTCTTATTTTATTTCTACAAAATATCCAGTAAAACAAGGAAACAAACCTTAAAAGTCAGCAAACACACAACTGTAAAATGTTCTATTTAAAATGTGTAAATTTAAGATTTATAAATAGATCAATACACAGTAAATGATAATGACCTACCTGGTCTTTGAAAAAAAAGCTGAACGAAGCAAATGTATAACTTCACTTTTATTTGATTGTTTTGGAGAATACGTTTGTGTATTTTTATGCAAATTGTGTAAATTATCTTCCATATGAAGATGGGATAAAAGGTAATATCGACTGCCATGTGTTACATACGTATATATCAGGCATTTAAACAAGACCTATTGATGATTTACTTCCAACCGATTGCTTGCAAGTTTCATACTCCAGATATCAAGGTTAAGTAAAAGCGGGGCATCGGTGTTTTAAAAGTAATGTTTTTATATTAATGATTATCTGACTGTACTTTGTTTGTTCTATCCACATGTTTTTTTTGTAATTACTTAATATATATAATTATGGTGTCTGGTGTTTTAACCTTATACTGTATATGCCTTGTCGTATATTCTGTTATGTACGTGCAATGTGTTTGAAATGACAGTTATAATGTATGTGCCTAATTTGAGATCATTAAAAGGTTTCACGTTATCGTATTGTTTATTTATTACAGTTTTATATCGTTGACTGTAAAATTAGTGTTTATGGACGTGATTCGAATAACCTTATATCTCCAATATGACAATATTAGAATACAAAATGTATTGTATTTTAAGCAAATAAACATCGATGAAGTCCAATCTCACACGAATAACCGTCATTTATTCCGAAAAACATACATAGTACGAATAATTAGAACATGTATTGCTTATATGATGCGTAATACAACCAATATATACTGCCACTGTGCATAAAGGGGTAATATTTCATATAAATAATTTGTTTTACTTTTATATTAAACATTATTATGACGTTATGGAATTGATGTTGTAGCTGAAATAACTATTATACACACGTAATATGAATTCCGATGAATACGATTGGTTTACAAATGTATTCAAATTTTAAATTCAATTGCTAGGAAAAACAACAATAAAGCATGCATTATGACAACTACTTATTTGTTTCGATATTAGTTTTAATGATATAATATGTAAAATTTCGTTTCTTTAATGAAGCTATAGTACAACAATTAAACGTAATCCTATCCAATTCATTAAATGACGCAAACAACTGAAAACTTCTTATTTTGTGTTTGGCAATTCTTAACATGTTTCCTTGATAGTAGATTTTTATGATTAACTGTTGATTTCAACCTTGAAATAAACGAGCCGAAATGCAATTATTTTGTTTACATCATTTCAGGATTTTGTTAGATTGACAAAAAAAACATTTATAAAATGCAAACACCAGCGTCACATCATAAAACATGGCTTTGATAGTATTGCAAGCAATACAGGAGTCCTCTACCGGTGAAACCCCCTACTTATTAAATATTGTGCACTTCCGTCAAATCGGTCTTTATCTGTAGACGTAAAAAGTTTCATATTCAAATCCCATTTGTCACTGCAGTATTATGTTGTTGTTTTTCAAATCTAGTAACATGGATTAGACATTCGAGTTACTTTTTGAGTTATTGCAGTACTAAACTGACAGAGGGCAATCATATAGTCCATTCTGTGTACCAAGTTTCATGCTCATATGTTATATTCTTTTCTAATTGTTACAGTATTAAGTTTATTTCTATTTTAAGTAACAGTCACGTGACCTTTGACATCTGGTGAAAAATAAAGGGTCGTGTAAAATCCTCACCTTGCTCTTTCTATGTATACAAAGTTTCATCAAAGTATCTTCAGTACTTTTTGAGTTATCGCAGGATCCAGGTTTTGGGGACGGGACAGACAGACAGAGTGAGACCGACGGACGAACAGACAGACAGACGGACACAGACGGAGGCAAACCCATAGTCCAATCTGTGTACCAAGTTTCATCAACTTTTATGATCATATCTTATGCACTTTTCAAAATATTACAGTATTAAGTTTATTTCTGTCTTTAGTTACAGTCACGTGACCTTTGACCTCTGGTGAAAAATAAAAGGTCGTGCATAATTCTCACATTGCTGTTGCTATGTATACAAAGTTTCATCAAAGTGTCGTCAGGACTTTTCGAGTTATCACAGGATCCAGGTTTTTGGGACAGACGGACATACAGACATACGGACGAACAGACAGATGGCAAACCTATAGTTCAATCTCTGTACCAAGTTTCATGGTCATATCTTATGTCCACTTCGAATTATTACAGTGTTTAGTTTATTTCTATTTTTAATTACAGTCACGTGACCTTTGACCTTTCGTTAAAAAAAAGGTCGTGCATTATCCTCACATTGCCGTTTATATGTATACCCAGTTTCATCGAAATTAGTTCAGTACTTTTTGAGTTATTGCAGGAACCATATTTTGGGGACGGACAGACAGACGGACGGACAAACATAAAGACGAACAAATAGAAAGACATACAGACGGATGGCAAACCTATAGTCTAATCTTTGTACCAAGTTTCATGGTCATATCTTATGTAATTTTTGAATTATAACAGTGTTTAGTTTATTTCAATTTGTAGCAACAGTCACGTGACGTTTGATCTCTGGTGAAAAATAAAAGGTCCTGCATAATCCTCACATTGCCGTTTATATGTATATCAAGATTCATCGAAATATCTTCAGTACTTTTTTAGTTATCGCAGGATCCAGTTTGTTTTAGTTTATTTCTATTTTTAGTAACAGTCACGTGACCTTTGACCGCTGGTAGAAAATAGTCGTACATAATATTCATATTGCTGTTTATATGTATTCCAAGTTTCATCGAAGTATCTTCAGTTCTTTTTGAGTGATCGCAGGAACAATTTTTTTTGCGGACGGACGGACTGACTTCAATTTTTAGTAACAGTCACGTGACCTTTGGTAAAAAGAAAAGGTCGTGCATGATACTCACCTTTTCGTTTATATGTTTACCAAGTTTCATCGAAGTATCTTCAGTACTTTCTGAGTTATCGCAGGAAAATTTATTTGCGGACGGACGGACGGACGGACGCACGGACGGAGGGCAAACCTATAGTCACCTCTGGCGAAACACCGGTAGGGGACTAATAATACATCAAGACAATAAATTGAACATCAGACCTGTACACATGGCATAATATACCGTTATGCATGTTATCGGCGATGCAAACACATACGATTATATAGTAGGATGATCTTCTTAAAATAATTGCAACGCGGTTGGTAATAGTCAGCTACGTTTCGAACAAATCAATATCACACAGAGAAAAAAAACACTAGCACAAGGTATGATGCAATAATATACAAGTTAATATCCCGATTATTTGAAAGAGTGATCAATAATGAAAACAGCATGGATGTAACAAGATATTGCCTGGACAATAAACGCCATTTATGACAGCACAACATTTGTACATGAAATAATTCCACATTATTTTGACAACAACACGTGCAAATTATTGTTTGTGAAATAATCATATAGTTGGTATATATGAAGTATAATTTTGTGAACAATGTAATCATTGACATCAGACATGCATTTAAAGAGAATAAAATCTCTTGAATGTACATGTTAAGAAGACTTGAATACAAAACGAAACGGCTTTTGACTTAACAACACAAATCGGTTTGAAATAACTAGTCACTTTGAGGACAAGATATTTCATTAATAAAACATGCGCACATATCATAATAAAAAACATTCTACAAACAAGTTCACACAAAACGTATACAATTTTAACAATTATTTTTACATAAAACATATATTAGCATGTTTTAAATTATAACGTATTTTGCGAGCAAAACTACATAACACATTTCAGCATAAGTCAGTTTCGGCTTTCCATAATGAAAATCGAGCATTCTTCATCATGTAATATAATCTATAACAGAAAAGCGATAACAGTGATGTTAAGTTTATGGAGCCTACAACGAAGCAGTTTAATTCATACAACCGGCTACTTCATTCGAGTTGAATGAAGGATCTTATAAGTATTTTCTCCATTATTTTCTTCAAGTATTTAAAGTAATTTCAATTGCCTTACCTAACCAAATACTGGATCTGCAACACATGCAATCATGGAAATACAATTCAATACTTATACGAGCAAAGATAGAAGAGTGAAACAATGATTATCAATGTTCGACTATCTACTTACTATAGGCCACGATCATTCATAAGAAAGCTAAGAAGTAACATCACGTTCTAGAACAAATCATCAACTTCGGATTGAACTGCAAGCTTTCTTGTTTTGTATTAAGTGACTTATGCCCATAAAAAATGCATTACATGAAACACTATCACACTTAAGCATATTTAATTAAATATATGTTAATAAAATATTCAACAACAAATGAAGTCTGACTATATTTATCTATAGGGTGAATAAGGACTGAATTAATAAAACTTATATTATATTTAACAACAAATGAAGTCTGACTATATTTAGCTATAAAGGATACTTGTTTTACTGAAGGATTATTTTTAAGGCACATGCGAAAATCAAAATAAACGAATGACGAATATTATATTCATGTCTCATAATCTTATGGCAAATAAGGACTGAATTAATGTAACTTATATTATATTCAACAACAAATGAAGTCTGACTATATTTAGCTATAAAGGATACTTGTTTTACTGAAGGATTATTTTTAAGGCACTTGTGAAAATCAAAATAAACGAATGACGAATATTGTATTCATGTCTCATAATCTTAGGGCAAATAAGGACTGAATTAATAAAACTTATATTATATTCAACAACATATGAAGTCTGACTATATTTAGCTATAAAGGATACTTGTTTTACTGAAGGATTATTTTTAAGGCACATGCGAAAATCAAAATAAACGAATGACGAATATTATATTCATGTCTCATAATCTTATGGCAAATAAGGACTGAATTAATGTAACTTATATTATATTCAACAACAAATGAAGTCTGACTATATTTAGCTATAAAGGATACTTGTTTTACTGAAGGATTATTTTTAAGGCACTTGTGAAAATCAAAATAAACGAATGACGAATATTGTATTCATGTCTCATAATCTTAGGGCAAATAAGGACTGAATTAATAAAACTTATATTATATTCAACAACATATGAAGTCTGACTATATTTAGCTATAAAGGATACTTGTTTTACTGAAGGATTACTTTTAAGGCACTTGCGAAAATCAAAATAAACGAATGACGAATATTATATTCATGTCTCATAATCTTAGAGCGAATAAGGACTAAATTAATATAACTTATATTATATTCAACAACAAATGAAGTCTGACTATATTTAGCTATAAAGGATACTTGTTTTACTGAAGGATTACTTTTAAGGCACTTGCGAAAATCAAAATAAACGAATGACGAATATTATATTCATGTCTCATAATCTTAGGGCAAATAAGAACTGAATTAATGAAACTTATATTATATTCAACAACAAATGAAGTTTGACTATATTTAGCTCTAAAGGATACTTGTTTTACTGAAGGATTACTTTTAAGGCACTTGCGAAAATCAAAATAAACGAATGACGAATATTATATTCATGTCTCATAATCTTAGGGCGAATAAGGACTGAATTAATATAACTTATATTATATTCAACAACAAATGAAGTCTGACTATATTTAGCTATAAAGGATACTTGTTTTACTGAAGGATTACTTTTAAGGCACATGCGAAATCAAAATAAACGAATATAATGACGAATATTATCTCCATGTCTCATAATCTTAGGGCGAATAAGGACTGAATTAATAAAACTTATATTATGTTCATTAACAAATATAGCGTTAGATTAGTGGAAGACAAAAACAAACAATAAAAAACACGGAAAATTAACATACTTATGTACATTGTCCATATCCACTTTCACAATGGAAAGGCACAACAAACATTTGCAGAAGGAAATTAAGGTGAAAGAAAAGAAAACTATCAATGCGTGACTATATACTATGGGCATGTAGCTTTTTTCCGTATCTTTAAAGTGTAACATCGCATTTAGGAAAGGGATACAGTATTTGTGTTAGATCACTGTTGGTTGTCAAATAAAAATGGTGGAAAACATTGCGCACTTTCATTTCTACAAACACACATCAATCGATTCCACCCCTATACGATGAACAATCGAACACGTTTGAGGCAAATGACATATGTAAAGCCGAAATCATTAATAAATATTTTGCAAATGAGTCATCAATCGATGAAACAAATCATGATCTTCCAATGCATCACAATGCTTACAACACCAGCTTACAGTCAATTGATATTACTCGGGAAGAAGTTATCGACGCAATTAAATGTCTCAAGGTAGGAAAAGCATCCGGACCTGATGGAATCGATAATCGTATCCTCATGGAAGCAATGTATCAACTTAGCTCTCCCCTTTGTGAACTGTTTAATTCCTGTCTTTCTGCTCGTAAAATGCCTTCATGATGGAAAATTGCAAATGTGTGTCACGTCTTCAAAAAGGGTGATCCAGCTCTTGTTTCGAATTATCGTCCTATATCCTTGTTAAATACTATTGAAAAGGTTTTTGAACGAATAATTCACAAACATGTTTTTAATTTTCTCCGTCTTAACTAATTCTTTACACGAACTCAATCTGGCTTTATGCCTGGTGATTCGACAGTTAATCAGTTAACCTATATTTATGATACATTTTTTTTTTTTTGCAAAGCTTTGGATAATGGTCTAGAAGTCAGAGTTGTATTTTTTGATATAAGTAAAGCTTTTGACAAAGTATGGCATGAGGGTCTTTTGTTCAAACTTCAAGAAGCTGGTATTCGGGGAGAATTATTGGCATTTTTATCAAATTATCTTGCTAACCGTAAACAAAAAGTAATTCTACCAGGAGCAAAATCAACTCCTGTCGAAATTATCGCTGGTGTTCCACAGGGGTCTATATTAGGTCCCCTTCTCTTTCTTGTTTACATCAATGACATAGTAGCTGACATACAAGCCAAAATTCACCGATTTGCCGATGATACAAGTCTTTTTATGGTTGTAAACACGCCGAATGAAACTGCAGCTGTTTTGCAATCAGACATAGATAAAATTTCACGATGGGATGATCAATGGCTAGTACACTTCAATCCCTCCAAATCAGAATCGATGCTTATATCCCGTAAAATAAATAAACCGTACCACCCTCCTCTTTCAATGGGAGGCGTTGATATACCTATTGTAACTGTCCACAAACATTTAGGTGTTTATTTGGCAAATGACTGTACTTGGCATGAACACATAGCTTTTATAAAAGAAAAAGCATGGAAGCGTATTAATATAATGCGTCGTTTAAAGTCAATGCTTGATAGGAAATCTCTTGAAACTATTTACTTTGCATTCATACGACCAATACTTGAGTATTCAAATGTTATTTTTGACAATTGCACACAATATGAAAAAGATGAATTAGAAAAAATTAAAACAGAGGCAGTTCGTATATCATCTGGTTATACTCGATTAGTATCACTAGAAGATCTTTATAATGAGATAGGTTGGGAAACTCTCAGTCAAAGACGACGTAAACACAAGTTAATATTAATGTACAAAATGAACTTAAGAGAAGCACCTCACTATTTACAGTCACTTCTACCTGACACAGTTGGGGCATCTAGCCAATACCCGCTTAGAAATGCGTCACATTTCCAGTGCATTTATGCTCGAACTTCAACTTATTCACATTCATTTCTACCATCTTCAGTATCCGATTGGAATCGTCTTCCAGAAGATTTAAGAAATGCTGAATCGATTCATTCATTCAAAAGACAAATCAATACTGATCGACCATTTCAAAATCCAATATTTTCTTATGGAGAAAGACGCTCTCAAATTCTACACACACGCATCAGAACAAATTGTAGTGCGCTAAATGAACACCTCTTCGTGCGTAATGTAGTTTCATCGCCTCTATGCCGATGCGGATTAAGGGAATCACCATTCCATTATTTCTTTGAATGTCAGCTTTATGTTAATATCCGTGCAGAACTTCTGAACACTATATCTATGTATTCTGTCCCCTCTGTCCAAACGATCTTATATGGAGATAGCACTCTGGATTATCAAACTAATACTAAAATTGCTGATGCAGTACACAAGTATATTATCAATAGCAAACGTTTTGAAACATAGTTTTGCTTCAGAACTTCTCTCTAACTTCCTTTTCTTACTAAGTCACTTCCCACATGTATAAGTTATATATAATTTACTAATGTATCATACTGCTGTCTACTTGTACATGTATCTATGTTAAACATTTCTTCCTAATCTAATATTTTTTGTTTTTTCTCTATTTATTACTTTTTCACTTCTTATCGTACTAATCTCCGTTTTATTAGATTTATTAGTAAACCAATTATGTTCGTTTGAAAACATGCAACTTAATACAACCTTTATGGAGAAGAACTTTATAAGACGAAGTCTTCCGTTCTTATCCAAATCAAACTTGTATGTATACAAATGTTGTATGTTTCAAATATATGTAAATGCACTCTTGTTTGAAATAAATACGTTTAAACTAAATAAAAATTTGAAAATATGGCATTGATTATAAGTTAGATATTTGGGTCAACACAAGTTAACATCATTGACATACCTTTTTCTGTATTATATCTAACTTGTGAAAATCCATTTCATCATTGTTTATGCACTCTTATATCATCATCATCATTATCATCATCACCCTCATCATCAACATCATCGTCATCATCATCATCGCCATCATCATCATCATCAACCGTCTTTGGTAATATTGCCAATGTTGACCAAAAGTAAATAATTTTAGACTGTGACACAATGACAAGTCCAGACCATCGAATTTGCATTTAATTTCACGACAGTTAAATTATGAAAATCTCGTAGCGTATTTGGTAACACTGTCATTAGTTCACCGAGATCAATGTATCTTAGATTGCAAAAGGGCGACGAGTCCAGCTCATATTTGCACTCTAATTTGAGTGCTTTAAGGTCATGGAGACCATGCAGAGTATTTGGAATCAATGTGACTTGTTCACCGAGATCAATGCACTTTATACTTCGACAAGACAAGTCCAGACCATCATATTTGCATCGTAATTGAATCCTTTCTAAGTTATGAAGATGACGTAGAGTATTTGGAATCAATGTTAATGTTCACCGAGATCAATGTTCGTCAGACTGTGACAGGACGACAAGTTTAACCCATCACATTTGCATCTTAATGTAAGACGTTCTATGTTATGAAGATCACGTAGTGTAGTTGGCATCAATGTCACCTGTTCACCGAGATTGATGTACGTCAGACTGTGACACGACGACAAGTCTAACCCATCACATTTGCATCTTAATGTAAGACTTTCTATGTTATGAAGATCACGTAGGGTAGTTGGCATCAATGTCACCTGTTCACCGAGATTGATGTACGTCAGACTGTGACACGACGACAAGTCTAACCCATTACATTTGCATCTTAACGTAAGGCGTTCTATGTTATGAAGATCACGTAATGTAGTAGGTATCAATGTCACCTGTTCACCGAGATTGATGTCCGTCAGACTGTGACAGGACGACAAGTCTAACCCATCACATTTGCATGTTAATGTAAGACGTTATATGTTATGAAGATCACGTATTGTAGTTGGTATCAGTGTCGCATGTTCACCGAGATCAATGTTCGTCAGACTGTGACAGGACGACAAGTCTAACCCATCACATCTGCATCTTAATGTAAGACATTCTATGTTATGAAGATCACGTAATGACGTACGTATCAATGTCACCTGTTCACGGAGATATATGTCCTTCAGACTGTGACACGACGACAAGTCTAACCCATCACATTTGCATTCTAATGTAAGATCTTCTATGTTATGAAGATCACGTAGTGTAGTAGGTATCAATGTCACCTGTTCACCGAGATCTATGTTCACCAGACTGTGACACGACGACAAGTCTAACCCATCACATTTGCATCTTAATTTAAGACATTTTATGTAATGAAGATCACGTAATGTAGTAGGTATCAATGTCACCTGTTCACCAAGATCTATGTTCTCCAGCCTGTGACACGACGACAAGTCTAACCCATCACATTTGCATTCTAATGTAACATATACTATGTTATGAAGATTACGTAGTGTAGTAGGTATCAATGTCACCTGTTCACCGAGATTTATGTTCGTCAGACTGTGACAGGACGACAAGTCTAACCCATCACATTTGCATCTTAATTTATGTTCTGTTATGTTATGAAGATCACGCAGTGTAGTAGGTATCAATGTCACCTGTTCACCGAGATTGATGTACGTCAGACTGTGACATGACGACAAGTCTAACCCATCACATTTGCATCTTAATGTAAGAAATTTTAATTTATGAAGATCACGCAGTGTAGTAGGTATCAATGTCACCTGTTTACCGAGATTGATGTACGTCAGACTGTGACAGTACAAGTCTAACCCATCACATTTGCATGTTAATGCATGACGTTCTATGTTATGAAGATCACGCAGTGTAGTTGGCATCAATGTCACCTGTTCACCGAGATTGATAGCCGTCAGACTGTGACACGACGACAAGTCTAACCCATCACATTTGCAATATAATATAATACATTTTATGTGATGAAGATCACGCAGTGTAGTTGGTATTAGTGTCACCTGTTCACCGAGATATATGCTCACCAGATTGTGACAGGACGACAAGTCTAACCCATCACATTTGCAATATAATCTAAGACATTTTATGTGATGAAGATCACGCAGTGTAGTTGGTATTAGTGTCACCTGAACACCGAGATATATGCTCACCAGACTGTGACAGGACGACAAGTCTAACCCATCACATTTGCATTTTAATGAAAGGTATTCTATGTTATGAAGATCACGCAGTGCATCACCCAATTCATATGTGCATCCTAATGTAAGACATTCCATGTTCTGTAGGCCTACAAGTGCATTTGGTAGCAATGACACCTGCTCTCCGAGCTCAATTTCTTTGATACTTTTACAAGATTGCAAGCACACCCATTGATCTAAATCCAAAATCTTCAATTTCCGAAGCCGATTTATCGAAAATGGTATTAAAGTGACCGATCCACTGACACATAATACCTCCAGATTGTAACATGGCGACACGTCGAAGTTTAAATCCGCAAGTCTCCCTTGTGTTTTGTCAGACTGAATCTGAAACTCTGCACTTATAAATATGATTGTTAAACACGGTGCAGACAATAACAAAATGTTCTTGAAATGCAATTCAGAATCCAAACCTGTATTGTACACGTATGATCGGACGTTAGATCTGTTCTTTGAAAGAATGCATTTTAAAGCGTCTTTATTTTTTTTAACCTTAAAGTTGAAATGACTTAGCTGCAGACTGACTGCACAGTCATTGCACGTACGTTTGTTTGCCTCAGCCTCTGTATAGCCACTGATAACAACGTCCTGAATATCTTCTATTTTGTACTTGTAAGCATCTGTATAATTGTTGCAAATTAAGCTTGAAATGTAAATTGAAGCAGCAGTATCCATAGTGCGTGATAGTTCATATGCAGCTTCCACGTTAAGTCCGCAGAGAAATTTGAATACCGGTGATATTTCAAAATAAGCATTATGAACAGTGTTACAATACATGACTAAGACATCATCGATGACATTGTCATGAAAGGCGATATAGACTGCGGCAAGAAATTCCTGAACACTCTTGTGGATGAATGACCACGTGGCCGATCTGTAAGACAAGGTTGAAGTTTTTCTTTCTGTTAAAATACCGGATGTAAGTGCAAACATATGTTGTTCTTCAGACAATTATTTTCAATAATACCTTGTCGCTAAATACTAAAGAATTTTCCTTTTCATCGGTAAACAGCAGATGAAATGCAGCTTTTGAAATAGATTCGATATGTCCCATATTAGGTTTGAGATGTTTTGTGTTAGCGAAACACGTAAATGGTGGCGGCTGGAAATATTCGGTTTAAGCAGACTGTCCAGTAGAATGCTGTATATTTCACATGTCGATCCTGTCAAATATATTCCATCAACCCACATACACACTATTACTGTAATTAGCATTGGTGTCGATAACAACTCTTCAAGTCCATGATCTTGAATGTACTGTTTGAATCTTTGGTGTTTTGTGTCTAGGTCTTCACTGGAGAGGCAGTTTAATCTCTTTCTGCTAAGCATGAACGGATCCGTAATTCCTTCTCTTTCTAGCAGACATGAACTTTTGAGTTTTTCAAACGTTCATCGGACATTTTCCAAGGTCGTGTAGTAATTAAAACAATACACTTTGCTGTTTGTGCTAACAAAGGCAATACAAGTTCTTTGTCGGGATCAGACCATTCTTCCAGACCGTCTTGAACAACGAGACACGTTTCTTTTTCTATAATGTTTTGAAGAAGTACGCATGCGGTGTCAACATCTTTATCAGCATATATCATTTCAATGATTTGCTTTTTAATCATATCTGTTACTTTCCGTTGATCCTTTGAATTTCGTAATGCAACGTGGTAGACAAACTTAAATTCATGCAATGTTTTTACATCGTTGAAATCGGATTGCTCTTCAGTACGTTGAGATGCAGAGGTGCATTCATTGCACCAGTCTAAGACTACTTTAGCAGTAAATGTTGATTTACCTTTTATAGGCTCACCTTGCAAAAATATTCGTTGCATAGTCTTCTGATCAGTGTGAAAAATGTCTTTGTATTTATATACTTGATCACTTTTATTTCTTGTTCCGTCCTTCTCTGTTTCGATTCGGTGAATCGCTGGTGTAGTATATATGTCCGCTAAAGGCTTATCATGGTTTGGCATAAGTGGAGATACAGGTATGCACCTTAAATTATCTTTGAAATGCTCTATCAAACGTCGGCGAAATTCTGAAATATGGAAAGAATTACTAAAAAGATATTAATACTGGTATTTATGCCGATTGCATTTATCAGCGTCTATCCGACAATTCTAAATGTTTGTTTCTAAAGAGGACGTTTTGAAATATAACAACAGTCGCTGTATGAACTATTGAAAAATTATCGAAAACTATAGCATTGGTTATAGATTGAAATGTGATGACAACATTTTACGAGTTTAATGTGTATTGTAGATTCTCATACAATAAAGGTTTTGCACTTTCAATAAATCAGTATGGGTAATTATAGAAATAACTATCAAGAACAGAAATGGATACCTACATCATGTGTAAAATACTACTTAACATAATGTGCATTCGTTTATTCAATATTACCCTTTGATTTAAAGTATCTGATTCGTGTAATTATAACCTGTTGTCAGTGTGCATTTTGCCACTCTTTTGATTTGTACAGTAAAGCATCGATAAAGGTTGTGCTTTTGTTTTAATAGTGCGTAACAGTTGTAATTCGTACCAATATATTGTGAATAGTGCAAGGGACATTTGCAGCAGAACGTTGTTGAAATGATACAGCTATATGTACGAGGGCTGTTAATTTAATACCCGGACAACCGCTATACCTTAAAAATGTATTGGTATATAATAATGAAACGCGATTTCAAAAAATGTACATCAGCAGCCATTTGTATAAAACTAAATAACTTAAGCATATCCAAAAGATAAGTTTATCAAATTCTGGATAAGATGTCCAAAATGGTTATCCTATTGTATAAAGCTGAAACCCGGTTTGGATAAGTATGTCCAGTTTGGCTAAATTTATCCAAACCAAATATCCCATTATGCATTATCTAACGTGGTTTCGATATCAGTAAATATGTATTTACATTAAATATATTGCAAATGTATTGAATTTTTGGGAATTATAGATGCAAAAAATATACGAGACATGTCGTGGGCAAACCGGGCTTAATGCACGTGCGTCAATTGTCCGCACAGGCTAAACAAGGACGACACTTTCCGCTTTTATTGCATTTTCTGCTTGGAGGTAGTCTCTTCATAACATACATCAACTGTAAGCGGAAAGGGTAGCAGACTGCGGACTGCACAGGCTTATCCGGAACGACACTTTATCCATATGCATTAAGCCCGGTTTTCCCACGATTCATGTAGATCTATTTTAGTCACAGATTAACAAACATGTTATAGGTACAATAATCTTTTATTAAATTGTATTTACATTTTACATGACCGTTAATGGTTGACATAAGTAAGGATAATTATTGAGAACATAATTAAATTGTTATTTAATTCAAGAGTGCCCCTTTAACAAGCAAGCAATGGATCTACATTGTACCAAGCAACAGACTATAACATACATGTAGGCATACGTCATGCAGCAAGTTACGTCATCTCTGGATCGAAAATAATGGAGTTTCAAGCTCCACACACTGGATATTTAAGACATTTAAACGATGCATGGTAGTTCATTTAAATAAAAATATGAACAGTTGAAATGTAATGTTCATGGGAAAATGGATTTATTAACTTGGATTTATTAAAATATGACAAGAACAAAAAGCAGCATTTTGTTTTTGTCAAAGACACATTGCCTGCTGCTCGATAAACAGCAAAACATCAAGGTAAGATGAGTTTATTTTATAGTTACTGAACTTTAGACAGTGTGTTCACAGTTTTATGTTAGAATCGTTTGATATCCAAAGTTAAACATGAAAATATTTTCAAGTAAAGTCAGTTTGGATAAGATAACCGAACTATGCAAGGTTGGTTAAATTTTATCCAAAAGTTGTCTAAAACGTGCAATCGCTATCCAAACAAGATAACCAATCCAAGGAGTTAATCAAAAGTTATCCGCTGGATAACACATACCCAGTTTTATACAATTCGCTACTGTTTTGTATTCACATGCAAAATTTCTAAATTATACGACCAAGGGTTCACAAATAAATAACAGTTGAACATAAACATGTAACTACTGGTGAAGTACCTAAATCTGGACAGTACGTAAATCAGGACACCTCTGAAAAAAAACGTGTTTGTACGATCAAGACTCAAAACCATAATTGTTGTTTTCTACCTTTCAAATGAAAACGTTTGCACGTGGGGAATTGAAATCAAACAGCATATCCGATAAATAATGCTTTACAGAGAAAAATTTGAAAGTAAACACAAGAATAAGGCAAACAAAGGAGAAGAACCCGATTACTGACCAACAAGTTGTAGTTGATTGTTTATTTTTACACTTTTTGTTTTTAATAAAGCATATTTTTTTAAAGTGTCCGGATTTCGGTACTCTCTAGCTGTATTTCGAGACGTGTTACAGACCTGTTCCCAACACATCATTCAATAACTTTCAGATAGCAGCTTGCACTAAGATTTTGGCCAAAGCGTAAAATTAAACCTAGCTTATTATGTTTAACTTGTATTCCGATTGAAATTGTCCAAAAACCAGCAAAAGCGTCCGGATTTACATACTTCGCCATTAAGGTCGGCCTAGGTCGTCGTCAAAATATAATAACGTAACTACAATCAAAACGTCATTCTTTCTCGAAGTATCAGCCAGACGCTGCCAACCACGTATCATGCATACGCACATTGACACTAAACACTATGCATCTGCAACAGTGATGTGTTAAAGAAGTAAATGTTTTGGATGTAATGACAATGTTTTGATGTAATGCGTGTATATGTTACGTCATCTGACGTTTCCCGCTTAAAACTGACAAAATTCCAGATTTATTTAAGAGTAGACAGTTACAGTTGACTTAAAAAATGGCGTTAACTGGGTAGGCCGTCAATGGGTTACTATAGTAACAATTATTTCTGATCTTTGGCGTGGATACTTTCCATCTTTTGTCTATAAATTGAAAAAGTAAGACGTTTATAGAAATTATATTACAATTGGATTACTCATTCAAACGTTAAAGTGTTCATCCTGGTATTAGACGAACAGCCCTCGTACGTCCAGATGGATGACCGTTTATTACATATGAAAAATAAAATAAAATAAAATTTACCTTTGGAATCTCGTTCGTAGTTTGTCTCTTCATTTCTTAAATGAGCCTTCTGAATAGAACCAATACAGCTTTTTGTGTAGTCATCAATTCTTTGTTTCATCTCACTTACTGATGCTGATGAAACGTGTTCGGCCTTTCTTAATGTTTCTTGGGCATCCTTCAGCAACTGACCAACTTCCGCCAAAGAAATGTACAGACTGTCGTTTTGCAACTGTAAAATAAAATCAAATACACATGTACTTCTATTTCAAATAGTATACATATTTACATATTGCAACGATTTGCTGTTGTTTATTTGCAACCATACAGATCAAATATTTAGTATACTGAGTAGACGTAGACGTAGACGTATACGTAGACTTAGTAGTAGTAGTAGTAGTAGTAGTAGTAGTAGTAGTAGTAGTAGTAGTAGTAGTAGTAGTAGTAGCAGTAGTAGTAGTGGTAGTAGTAGTAGTAGTAGTAGGAGTAGTAGTAGTAGTAGTAGTAGTAGTAGTAGTAGTAGTAGTAGTAGTAGTAGCAGTAGTAGTAGTAGTAGTAGTAGTAGTAGTAGTAGTAGTAGTAGTAGTAGTAGTAGTAGTAGTAGTAGTAGTAGTAGTAGTAGGAGTAGTAGTAGTAGTAGTAGTAGTAGTAGTAGTAGTAGTAATAGTAGTAGTAGTAGTAGTAGTAGTAGTAGTAGTAGTAATAGTAGTAGTAGTAGTAGTAGGAGTAGTAGTAGTGTAGTAGACGTAGACGTAGTAGTAGTAGTGGTAGTAGTAGTAGTAGTAGTAGTAGTAGTAGTAGTAGTAGTAGTAGTAGTAGTAGTAGTAGTAGTAGTAGTAGTAGTAGTAGTAGTAGTAGTAGTAGTAGTAGTAATAGTAGTAGTAGTAGTAGTAGTAGTAGTAGTAGTAGTGGTAATAGTAGTAGTAGGAGTAGTAGTAGTAGTAGTAGTAGTAGTAGTAGTAGTAGTAGTAATAGTAGTAGTAGTAGTAGTAGTAGTAGTAGTAGTAGTAGTAGTAGTAGTAGTAGTAGTAGTAGTAGTAGTAGTAGTAGTAGTAATAGTAGTAGTAGCAGTGGTAATAGTAGTAGTAGGAGTAGTAGTAGTAGTAGTAGTAGTAGTAGTTCTAGAATTCCAGTGCGATGAGCGTATCAAATGAAACACATATTGATATATTTGACTAACTTATCGAACATTAATGTACTATAAAATTGAAGTATAGTTACCTGATTTAGTTTGCTGACTGCATCTTGTGCCTTTCGGTCGTGTGCCAGAACCTGT
>JAPFQT010000163.1:0-52500 GCA_027627225.1 Congeria kusceri
GTCACAGGTAGTATTTTCATAGTATTTCCTACAGAGAGAAACATACTATCGGGAAATCACGAATGCTGACCGAGGATATAAATAAGGCATTTAACCAAATTTTGACAGTTCAGAAAAAAACGGACTATACAGTGGCATTAATTATTTTACTCCATGTTCAGTTGTTTAATGCACACAAATCTCTCTCTCTCTCTCTCCCTCCCTCTCTCCCTCTCTCTCCCTCTCTATCTCTCTCTCTCTCTCTCTCTCTCTATATATATATATATATATATATTGACTTGCTCGAATACCAATGTCGAAATGAGACAGGATTCTCATAGTGATACATTTAGGGACAGACACGAAAAATGCGTTGCCTAGTTTTGAGTTCGAGTCTTGGCATCGGCATTTTACTTTATTTTACACATTTTGTTGCGGGTTAGTACTCATGTTTTACACGATTTATCCATTGAGTGTGTGATTGCCATTTAAACATTGGTAAATGTACTATAAAAATAATTCAAACATAACAGTAACACAATAAAATATTCTACAATTTTAGCTCAAGCTCACGCTTTTGTGATCGCCTTTGGTCCGTCGTCATTCGTGCGTTGTGCTTCGTGCTTCGTGAATCGTTCGTCGTCAATATTTACCTTGTGAGCACTCAAGGAAGTCACATGTTTTGCCCAATCAACATGAAACTTGCTCAGAACCTTTGTTCTTATGGTATCTCGGCGGAGTTAGAAAATGGTTCCGCTCCATTGAAAAAGATGGCCGCCAGGGGCAAGGCAGTTGTCCTTGTATGGCTATAGTAAAAGCGTGTGAACACTGTAGAAGTCACATATTTTGCCTAATCAACATGAAACTTGCTCAGAACATTTGTTCTTATGATAAAAAAGCCGAGATCGAAAACGGTTTCGGTCCGTTGACAAACATGGCCGCCAGGGTGGGTCAGTTTTCCTTATATGGCTATAGGAAAAGCTTGTGAACACTCTAGAAGTCACATTTTTTGCCAAATCACCATGAAACTTGCTCAGAACCTTTGTTCTGATGATATCTAGGCCGAGTTCCAAAATTACACCGGTCCGGTAAAAAACATGGCCGCCGGGGGGTAGGGCAGTTTTTCTTATATGGCCGTCGAGATTAATAAGCAGTATACCGTTGAGATATGTGAGACGTAGGCCGTTGAGATATGTGAAACGTAGACCGTTGAGATTTGTGAAACGTTGGCCATTGAGATATCTAAAACGTAGGCCGTTGAGATATGTGAGACGTAGGACGTTGAGGTATGTGAATCGTAGGCCGCTGAGATGTATGTAACGTAGGCCGTTGAGATATGCGAGACGTAGGCCGTTGAGATACAGGAAACGTAGGCCGTTAAGATATTCGAGGGATATGTGAGGCGTAGCGAGACGAAGGCCTTTGTGATATATATGTGGTGTCGGCAGTTGTCTTGTTAGTGGCGATAGATGTGGTGTCGACCATTGTAAAGTAAATGGCGTACGCCGTTATCACAGATGTGAGTGTGATTGTGATAAATATTATGAATGTGGCGGAATACATGCTGATAAAGTTTCTGATTTGACGTAAGAGTGCGTGTAGTTATTATAATGGATGTGGTGGTTTATATTGAAATAATTGTACTGATAGTTGTTATGGTGATACTGTTTGTGTGTTAATGATGTTGTCGTGTATAAGAAATCGTTGATTATGGAGATAATGATCGGATTGATGGCGGTTCTATTTATCATCGCGGTTGTTATTGATGTGGTCGTATGACTGCGCTGCAGCTGATGATCCGTATGTTTAGGACAAACCATAGTTTATGGATCATGGCATAATTGCTATTTTTCGACTTAGAACATGCATATTTAGTTAAGTTTATTTCTAATTTGAAAATTGCTTACAAATGATAAACCTTCATATTTTAAGATTAGTATACATATTCAAAATGATGAGATGATTGTGTAGGACAAGTATCATAACTTATGATTTGTGTTTATGTCTTACCCCTTTTCGACTCGATTTGTATTGGTTGTCTTGATCTTAGGTTATTTATTAGATAATTAGTTCTTGCGATGGCGGTTCTCTTCATTCATTTTAATCCGTATAAGCGACCAGACGTTGCTGCTTTTGGTGTCGTGTGTGTCAATCGCGTGTACATGAACAGAGGCATTCTGTGTTTGTTTTATTCCACGTCTGCACTGAATGTCTATACTATTGAATAAAAGACAAAGCGATTCATAATATTTATTGTTCTGAAAGTTCAATTGTCCATTTTTAACATATCTGTAAAACGTGCCTTTGATGTGATTTTATTTTTCATGGAGGTACACCACACGTTTATTAAATCTAAAAAAATCCACAAGAATGGTTTAGTGTTTATTTTTTGCAACTTCAACACATAAAAACACAGTAGTTGTTTCGGTTGTTATTTTATTTCCTCTTTGCCCTTATACATGTCCTTCATATCAGACTTGTCTACTGATTGCATTATTTTCGTCATCCTAATCACACATCATACAATGTATTCATACTTACTATTACTAATTTTCTTTGTTTAGTTGCAATAAAAAATTTATATGTTCGAGGTCAAGTGTAGTCCATATCCATTTAACTTCCACGTCAATTAATCCATGTCATATAACATGATCATAAAAATACAGCGTATTATATGGTCTTCCCAAAAATGCCTGACTTGTCTTTACGAAAATATAAACGCCGACTTTAGTATCTCCATTTGTTTCATTTTTGCTTGTAGTTTGCATGTTTGAAGAAGAACGTGTTTTGTGTTGCTATTTTAATGACATAGTAACTTAACGCAAAAATAACTAGCATTATGGTAATTTATTCTACTTGATATTTGGTCTACATAACATAATCATATTTATTGTCTTTCAATAATCATAAATACAATCTATAACTACTTTGTTTTGAAGTATGTAATCGAAGGAATATCAAAGGTAACACTAGCACTGAACTGAAAGCGGCTATGTGATTGACATAAGTGCCAATATAATATATACTTCTTAAAGAAAACTGTAAGTCGATAATTTATAATGAAATAATTAGGTATATTTAAACAGTTATCGAGCTATTTTGGGCCTTAGGCTTTTGTACAAGTTATATGATGACGCCGTGTAAACGTTCAAGCATTATCAGTCAAATTACCTGTTAGACAGTGATATAAACGAATTGATCCTATGATGTTTATCTCGTACAACTGTACTTGCATTGATTTAAAAAAAAGTGCACGGAGGACAGTTGAAAAGACGTGCGTTGGCCTAACGAGTTGCTGCAGTGCAAACTTCCTACATATAGATTACTACGTTAGTGTTGAATAAAGAGAAGTTTATTTAGCAAGGCTTAGAAAACCTCACCGACGAGCCTTTGCGACTAGTTCACGTTTTTGTGGGGAGCAAATAAACTTATCTTCGTTGAACACTAACATATTACTTTCCTAGTAGTCTATAACTTACGTAGTATTCTGTTTATCCCATTATTTTATGTCTTTATGTTGACGTCATGAGAATGCGCGTGTTTGTTTTATCCAACAGTATGTGAATTAAGCTAAGTTTATCCCATGAGGGTTTATTCGTCAATGCACGCCTGATGATGGGAAAAAGTGAACATGCACACAATGCAATAAATATATCAGTTGCCAGTTACTCTTCTCATGCATGCATTACATTTTACTGCTTTGTCCTTTTTGCATGCAGTCAGACTCCTGTTGTATATGCTGTCATGTTGAAATGAAGGTTATTAGTGTTGTCATTTGCCACTTAAATAAGTGCCTGATCATGGAAAGGAAAATACATTTATATATCCATGTCTGATAAGTGTTATAAATAATCGGTAATGCATGCATTTCCAATTGCATGTTAAACTCAAATAACTATAGATGACATTTTCAACTGTTGAGTGTAAACGAATCTTCTTTTTTTCTTCTCTACTGATCTTGATAATATTCAAATGTTAACAAGTGTCAATACTACCATGCAAACATACGCATATCATACATGATTTAATTGGTCACTTGCCATAAATAAAAGACCTTGGGTTGCTAATAATAGTTATCTCCTGCTGTCGCAACTAGAGTTTTGCTTTGTTTATATTTAAGTAAGAATATGCAAGGTGTAATCAATATAGGTACTCAGTATAATGTAGCAATCGCTGCTGGCACCAAGATATGATCATCAGAGGCAACGTCACATAACACGTTATTGCCATCGGGGATTTAAATAATTGGTGAATAACTGGACACGATAAAACTGTAGTTAGTGCCGCGGGTTGAGTTTTATGTTTACAAATCATTGTCAAAAACAATGCGTTTAACGCGAATACTATTAAAATGCCGTATGTCAATTATTGTTTGGGAACGCTGTATTCTACGCATTGTCAGTTTTAACTTACCAATTACACGACAATACTTTATATGCCGTCGGATAGAAACTACTTTGCAGCAATTGACAACATGACATGTTTAAAGATGTAGTGTGGGTTTAAATGCTATATTATTGTGACATATTATTCATATTTTGCCGTGTTCGTTACCTTTATCTAAATGTCATTTACGAAATAGTGGACGTATTAGCGTTCCCTTCCTACTTTCACCGCGGTCATACATACATGTATGTTTTTACTTGTCTAGACTATTTAGTTTTACTCCTGCAACACACAGTTGTCGATAACTTTGTTCCTATATCAAATGTGTTAAATTCCCAATAATATCACTGAACACATCTTGTTTAATTAAATATTGAGGTCGCGATGGAGAAGTTGATATGGTATCAACCTAGCGATCGGGAGATCCCGGGCTCAATCCCCACTCTGGGAGCGTTCTCAATAACTCCCTTAATCACACCAAGTACTGGTTCTACCCAGAAAACGGACTGGATAGTGTCTCTATAAGCCTTAGGCTATCGATGCAATCTAACTAAAATAAATAGGTTGCCGTATTATAATGTTTGGTTTTAGTATTGTTTTATGTTGTTGTGTATATAACCTTAAATATATATTTATTTTGTCATATTTTTTTTAATCAACATTACAAAATATACCACCGTGTTATCGACAGTTATCAAAATATAGTGCATGGAACAAACACAAACATCACGTATACGTTGACGTATTAAACTTTTAAAGCCAAGTATTGCACTACCCCTATTATTAGCTGGATACAAATACCACACCGAAATGAGTTCCGAATGTAACTTGAGAATCGTATAATAAACGTGTTCTCACAACTTATATTGTGCTTTTTATACGTTGCCGGGTCAATTGAGAAACTGCTGAAATAATTATCGCCAACCTAGGATTACAAGGACCTATCTTGCACTTCCTAATTAGCAAATATGCTCTTTTAATAATAAGGTGGCGTCAAGGACATCGAATTATGTTATATTGTGTAAATTAATATGCTCATTATGGGCCAATCGAAGAGTTGAAGAAATGTGCCTACAGTAAAGCATTGAAAATGAGGTGTACGGTTAGTTATAACACACATTTAACTATTTAAAAAATCGTTTTTCATGTTTGTTCATCTAACTTTAATTTTACATTTAAATCATAGATTGTAAAGTCTGCTCTAGTTCCACTGTAACATATCTCGTAAGCTATATAACTCCTTTTCCTATTATGGATTGAACGTTAAGCAAAACGTATGAATCAAGCAATATTGTCACTCTTTGTGTCATATAGCAACCGGAAAATATCCGTTGTCGCACAATTTAAACCAACACTCGTATAATTCCTTTATGTGGTTTCTTTTGTCCATGCACTTGTTTTGCGGACATTTAATTTCGTTTAACATGTATAGTTTGATTTCTGAGTCACCTTCAAGTGGCTGTTTTACATCTTGTTTTAAACAATGGATCTCCAAGGAAAAACACTTCTTTAACATTTATAGTTTGATTTCTGAGTCACCTTCAAGTTGCGGTTGCACATCTTGTTTTAAATAATTGATCTCCAAGGAAATGAACTTGTTCATTCATATGCATACATACATACCGTGTTCTTGATATATTTTTTGTTTATTTATACTACGTTCATGCATGCTTAATGAAGTTTTACGTTTAAATATTTGTTTCATTTTGTAAACAACACTAATCAAACACCAAACGGCATTAATCAATATATTTTAGCTACAACCGAACATGTAACGCATAATTTAACTTGACTATTAATAAGTGGCACTTATTAGTATTAAACCTATAAACTGTTGTCTTTACCGAAAAATAAACATATGTATGTGTACGTTTTAGTAAAATGGAGATATTAATAGGCATGTTTTGATTTCCGTTAATGGTCTTTTTCGAATAGCCTAGTGGTAGTTTCGATCCCGGCTGCGCTTTTGGTTAAATATATATGCTATAATCGCGTGAGTTAAAATACATGTGCGATACATAAAACCAATGATTACGTGCAATAAATATCCAACATTATTATTTTATATTTTATATATTTTAACTCACAGGGCTCATGGAATACAACTTAACAAAATCAACGAGAGAGATACAACCCACCGGAAAACCACAGTCATGTAGTATTCCATTTGTAAAAATGCACGTCTGTGACTGCAAATTTTATTATTGTTTTGGGAAACATGTTTGCGTATTTTAAGTGCAATGCATTTGCATTATCTTAAAATGACTTAACAGACATTCCGATCGGCAAAAGTAAAAAGTTCGAATGTATCGTGCTACCGTATAGAAAACGTAGTGCATGCACGCGACGTGTATATTTCCAAAGTTAGGAATTACAGCTTAGATGGAATATGGAAAGATAAGATAAACTATGTTTCGGCCTGCTTTGCTAATTTGTATATATATAGTAAAAATTGCACAGAAAGCCTGCGTTCCACACTCGAAGAAAACGTGTGAGATCCTCAGACATCGCTTAACAGATCTTGACATTAAGGTAACTAATGTATCATCAAACTATAATAAGTGTATAGTGTACATTTGTAAATAGAATTACCCATTACATGCAGTAGCTGTTTCAACTGAATTGCAAAGACCCATTGTTTACCTGACATTGATAAAATCAGTTACATTTCATGATATATTAGATTTTTAAATCCAATATTAGCTTACGAGGAAATATTGTACATTCGTCTTATTTCGCGGATGAAGCATTGTCGCGTAATTCGAGGTCCGAAAATAGCATAAATTAACAAAACCGAATTCATATGATAGTTATTGATGTCATTTATTGATAGAACGACACTGTCACGCTATAATACTTGCATTATGTTGAATGTTGTTTCCATACATAGATATCTTTAACGCTTTAGAAAGGTCCGCTGAGAGTTGGTCAATGTATCGATACCACAAACACGCAGTTGATGTATAACAAGTAGAAATTCAGTGTAAGATGGATTTTGTTTGGCGAACACGTCAACGTTTAGTTCACATTTCAATGCGGTATAGGTAATACAGTACGACACAGTACATTTGAACAAGAGCAGACGCGTTATATCTCCATTACACTACATTATTAGGAACACATAATTGATGTAGTAAATTGTTTCAGTTACTTAGGATGTGTGCTGAGTTCCGGCGGATCGTGTTCGAAGGTATAGAAAACCTAGCCGGCAAAGCATTGAAGTCAATGTTCGCGCTTGCGAACTTAAAGGTATGTACGTGCCAGTTATACTGCATTTGAATTATTTTACACGTATGTCGCGTCGGTACTCAGTTATTGTTCAGAAACATATGGATTGACACAGGAAGAAACTATTGAAAGTGTACATCGAAAATACCTGCAACGAACAGTAAATTTGATCATGTCCACAACGAGGTTAGTCCTTTACGGCAAAATAGGACGATGGCTATTTATAATAAGTAGGAATTAAAAAATGTGAAATATTTGTTTAAGTTAATAAATAGTTACAACGTTATTACCATTTAATATGCTACATATATTTACTTGTTGAGTGATTGTGATTCACAGAGCAATTTGTTGTCAAACGTTAGGCAAATATTACAACAAACTAGTTTTAACGACGCTTGGTTATATTTTTAGCAGTATTTAGAATTCGTCTGAAAGACATTTATATTCCTTAATGGAGAAACGCTGTGGAACAGTCTAGTTCACTTCAATTATTAAATGCTTGAAGCGTCGTACTATTTAATTACCATGGATAACGGTAAACACATTCAGGCTCATGCCAAAGACAAAAGTCTATCCTCTCACAAACTATTGATTGAACAAGGACGACATCGCCACAGAGCCCGGGAAGAAAGGAAGTGCGGATTCCTCATTCGCAAGAAAATCAGGGACGAGTTTCATTTCGTTCTGATATGTGACATTTACAGGGAATAACGGGTACGCTTCATCCCTCCTTACTATACGCGAATACCGAGCACGTTAACATTTGTACAATTATTAAATGTAAATAAAAGGACAATACAACATCGTTTATCTAAATATAGTATTAAGATTTATAAGATAAGGAACAATTTGATCAATTTTCACGTGTTATACATACATAACAATAAGTTATTCTCCCACATATTTACCTATATTCTTGTTCTATATTAATGAACTATCGCTATTTTAATGTTTAATTAATGTGTTAGCACTATGTGTTAGACTTAAGTGCATACAACATTTGTCGAAAATATATTCACTTTAATAATAAGCTGTATATGCTTAATTGAAAATAAATTGTTTTGTTTTGTTCTATAAGATATGAAATGTATTATTGTAAGTCATTTTTGCTCCATATTCCGGATTGATGTACATGGAGATAAATGCTTTTTTCTACCTAGGTCAACAGTCTATAATTCAGCAGATCACACGCAATAACTGTGTTGGCTTGACGAGTTTCCTTCCTTTATTCATTGGTTCACATGTTTGGTTACCTGCGTTATATTGAAGTTTCTGAACACGTAAATGTAGCTTTATTCGTCCTAATCGCATCGGATGTCACATATACGTATGTTGTTGTTTTTCTCTTCCTCGTTTAGATGTTCTCATGTTATAAACATTTGGTATGTGCATTTGAACCTTTTTCATTTAATCATCGTTAAGGAAATGTTTTGCTGACCACGTAGGCCGAGCTAATTCAAAACTCGTGTCATTGTAGCAACTTCAGCTACATGTATTGGTGGAATGTATCCTATGCAATGATTCTTGTCATTTTGATCCTGCAAATTTATCACAAATAACGGTTCAACGGTAGAATGGTTATTATAATGGTAGCGTATACGTTTTCTTTGAACGTAAAGTAACGATAGATGCCGAGTGTGATCGACTAATCAGAATGTAGATCGCTTAATTCGAGGGTATAAATACCACTTATCAGTTAGTCGGCCGTCCAGCTAGCTCATTGGTTGGTACACTCGTTTCTTACCAAGAACTAAATTCCAGATCCCGACGCTTGTGAGTTTGGTTAGTGGTCCCCATACCGGACTAATGAGGCTCTTACGGCTTGTTGGTTTTACCCTCAGCAAAGGAGCACACTGACATTAGAAATTGATTTAATCACAAATATGTCATTATTATAACTGTGGTACGATACAAAAACTCAGATCATGCACCAATTGATTTCTATATTTGTTAAAAGCTACTAAAACGTGTCAATGGACTGAACGTCTAGCTTGTCTTCATGCACTATGGTGATATAATATATGACTGTGCGTTTAAATGATTTGCAATTCAATTTTGTAAAACAACATAGCAACACAAAAGTTTGTTTCTTTAATATTATACGTCGAATCAATTGCACTTATTTTATAGCACATGTACATTTATTATGAAGGAAATGACGATGACGATGACGTTGATCATGGTGATGTTGATGATGATGATGAATGATGGTGATATTGAAGGTGACGAAATAAACGAAACCCTGACGGAACAAGAATCGGCAGTTAATTAAACAGAATCGAACACAATGTTGGTATTACACTAAGGATAATACACTTTGAAATCAAGTTTTCATTTTTTGGTAAGAACAATCAATTGTGCTTGGGTGGGACAAGAGCGTATATACAGACATATAGAAATGACGGAGAATACGCTACAAGTCAAATCTTCAGTGGTAGAAACGAGGTTAAGTAAACCTTCCTTTATCATCCATTGTATTGAAAGGTCTAAAACTCGTATTATGTGGTATAACCCGATTTTTCATAGTAGGCATTTGCCGCAACTGCGATCGATCCAACTCCAAAGCGTCAGTAGCTAAAACAATACTATTTGATTTTTTGATAGCTGCATATTTTAATATTGAACAGGTAATGTAATGGTTACTCATTCTAGACAGTTACGTTCGGTTTATAGTGTTTTCAAGCGAATATCTGTTGTCACAACCAATTATATGCACAAATTACTTAAGTTTTTACTTTATCTATTTACATGTGGATACATAATATTTCAGTACATTTTTTAGGAGAAACAGGTTTATTTATCTCGTCCATATGTTTGTCCAGGTCGAGGACACCCTGCTCCATACCGAACAGAAAATGTGTTAGTAGCAATTTACATCATAAAAAAATAAATATCATGATACAAAATTAATAAATTGTAGTCAACAGTATACACCACAGATATATTAAATATTAGTATTCTATATGCAATGAGTATTACATAATACAAAAGAAAAATGATGTGTACAATATGTGTACAATCTATGTTGCAACTATTGTAGCCGACATAGCGTTGAAATAAAAATATTATATATGAAATATATATTACAGAATACATAATAAAAATCATGTGTACAATATGTGTACTATCTATGTTGCAAATATTGCAATTCGCTAATTTTGGGTAAATAAACATGCATTAAATTGAGAGCAAAAGCTTTAATATACATAGGATATAAAACAAAGTAATAAGGCCACAGTGTACTGCCAGCATATATAAGTGTGTGAGAACACAAATATTATGATATAAAACAATGCATATGTTTGGGTTTATTGCAACTGACCAATTGTGGAAATAATATTCCTTAGCCCTGTAATGGTAGGGATTTTACATGATTTTTACATAAAATATATACATATTAATTTCTAATAACAAGATGTTAATATGGTTCTTCTTATTTTCTTTTCAAATTCCATGAAGCATATCCTGACAAGAGAGTGTAAGCAATTTTATCTGATTTGAATTTATTTCATTTTTAACATAGTTAACAATTGGTTGGAAATGTTCACATTCTCAGAAAAGAGTTAAAGTTTCCTCAATTTTCTTACAAAATCAACATATGTTATCCGTTACAATTTCATTGTATGTGGTCGAGATTTATGTCCTAAAATTATATGTACAATTCTAGTCTAAAACCATTGTATATATGTATATCTGGATATATTAAAAAACAAAACTGTATCCATATCAATATTGCTATAAATGTATTTCCATTTGATTTGGATGGAAGGATGTTAATTATTGGAAATAAATTTGTTTTTTACTGACTAGTTTTGTTTTTGCATTAAAACACTTTCACTTAAATAAAATTAAATGAAAACACCATTCATAATTGGTTAAACAATTGTATCAAAATCTGAGCTTCTAATGAACTCTGAAACAGCTCTTTGAAGTCCTTTTAAATATAAACAAAGCGAAACTCCAAATGCGACAGCCCGTGGTCTTATTAGCAGCCCGTGGTCCTTTATTTATGGCTAAGTCCTTCGTAAAATAGAACATTCTCAGTACACGTCTCAATATCTTGTAAAGCCTTGAATCTTCCAGAGGTACATATGATGTCTCTTACATATCGTATTCCTCTTTGATACATGTTTTTTTCATAAATGCAGTTCAAATTAATCTTAAAATTATTATTGTAGAATATAGAGGATATTTGTTTGTATTCGGTATGATAAAGCGTGATATCACCACCGGAAAGGGAGACAATTAACATTTTTGCGAGTATATATGTAAATAGTCTCCCTTTTCGGTGATGATATAACGCGTATCACACCGAAAACAAACACATTTTTTTTATTTCATGTTTTATTAACATTTGTGTTACTTTTTATTGGAAAATATCACGGGAATCATAACGTTATGACGTCAAAATAATGACGTCACTTCACAGTTTTGAGCCCGGCATCTATTTTATTTACCGTATTAAATCAGGACCAAAAAAGTAGTCCCTCACTGTGAGTGATATAGGAATATATGTCACTGATATTTTTACATATTTCACTACTTAGCATTAAATAAAATGGCATATTCAATACATCATCAAATTTACAAACTTTTAGTTTATTTATGTACATACTATAATATGTAAACACATCTTTCCAAAAGCGGTTACCCAATCTGTTTACAATTTCTAGACATAAACATTCCCCATATTTAGCATTGTTAACGTGGTATAAACTTGATGAAAATATGTACCTGTACATATTACAATGGTCTTTATCCAGGTCAATTTCAAACATTTTTTTAAATGAGTAAATATCAATCATATTTAGTCCTTCTTCTTCATAAGGTTTGATGAGAATAGTGTGTCTAATTTTCGTAGGTCCATCCCAGATGAAGTTATAAAAACAGTCATGTATTTGCTTGCATACATTTGATCCAGGATTTGATCCAGGACTAGGGAGAGATATAAAGAAATGTGTAAAAGGGGGAAGTAACACAGTCTTTACTCTCGTAATTATTCCTAATGGTGTAAGGTTTCTTTTTTTCCGTCCAAAAATTATAAATGTCAACTTTCTTTGAGGTCGATCATGTTTGCAAATTTGCATCAAATATAATGCCTATAATGCCTACCACTTTAAAATTTGTTGTGCCCCACACTAATTTGTACTTAGTTTTAATTGAGTGTGTACTGCATTTCTTGGAACCTATCCATATCAAATGTGTTTGATCATAATTACTTTTTAGTCCAGGTTCTAGTGCAACATATTTTACAAAATCATTTGCGGTATTAAGTGAATCATCTATGTCATATAATAATAAAGATGTGTCGCCTGTATATTGGACAATATATAACATTTGATTGTTGATATCAATTGTTGATGGCAATGGCTCTTCAACGTTTGTGGGGCAGACAAAGAATCAGTATTTCCTTTCTGAAACATCTGTCTATGTTATAGAACAAACGTTTTTATCATTAGTGTAACGCCCCAAACGCACGTCGCCGCAAAAAAACGTTGGCAAACGCGTTTTAGCGGTGATCGTCAACGCATATACAGAACGGTTTCGTTTATGCGGCGACTCACAACACGAAAGGCAATCGTTACTTATATGTGGCATGACAGTGCATAGAAAACTAACATTAATAATTATTATCAAGCTAAATAATCAGGCAAATTAACAAAAACGACGACAAGACGACGACGAAGACGTCGACGACGAGGCCGAACATTTTAATATGGCTCAGCTGCTGTAGATTAAGTAAACGTGAATTAAGTGTTAAACATACAATGGGATACGATTACAAATGTGGAAAAAAAATGAACGAAATCCGAACCATTTTAGCAAACGCGCACTTGCTTGTAGTCACTTCTGTATTGTTTTTTTTTTTGTTTTTTGCTTTTTAATTCAGGGATGTGCTTTGGAGAAATATAATGCACATACGTTTGTAAACTCTATGTTATAATTGCAAACATATTAAACTGTAAAGGGCAATAACGTTGTGCCAAATATTATGTCGCACTATGAAATCCTTTTACAGCATGCTCAAATGCGCAAATTACGTATTGTTACTCCTTTTTCATTCATGAAACGCGATCCATTGCTATACACGAAGGAGGACACAACCAAAGAATGAGAAACGACATAATGTACATGTGAACAGTACAGCTATGTACAATACAGTTGCTAGTTATTACTTCTTTTAAACTTCATCAACTATGGCCCAGGGATTTCGGAAAAGCGTGCCGATTGTGTAAATATTTTCAAATACGCATGAAGCGCAATAACTATGAGATGTTTTCCCACTTGGAACTCCTTTCGAGTATTCACAACACAAATTTCATTTTTAAGAGAAGAACAGTACACAATAATTGTGTCTCAAGACATATAGGATCACGGACGGACAGACAATCGAACATTACGTATGTTATTCCAGATAATCTCCCCCACCCCTCATCGTAGCTGTCCAAGGTTATAATAACAAGTTTGTTTGTTGAAAATCACTGCATCAACGCGTTTGCTCAAGTTTTTTCTGTGACGTACATATGCGGCGTTACAGTGCAGGATTCGTTATTTACTTTTTGTTCGCAGGATGGACAGTTGGAAATGCTGTGCATTATCAAGTTCTCTAATTTTGTAAATAATGTACAGGTACTTGACAGACAACCGAGATAGACACTACTGTTTGCAACTAATCGGGTAATGCAGGGAAACAACGTAGAAAGTGGCTAGTATAGTTACAAGGAACGATATACGAAGAGGTTGGTATACTTACACTGGTTTAGAAATAATTTAGTGACAATGTAAGTGCTGTAAATTTCCATAGAAATAAATGATTTTCAAAAACAGTGTGTTGTGTATATTAACCATAGAAATACCAGCAGGTATAAATCGTATGTCAAATGCATTAATAGAACTGATATTGAGCTTCATTTGCCTCGATAGGAGGTCATGTTCGTGTCTTTCAAAGTAACTTTCATTGTCATTATACAATGCGTATGTAATGCGACCATATACTGCGAACCCAGATATTTCGTGAGTATATTTGTGACATATTTTGCTTATGATAGTTAACAGTGTTGAACAGGTATAACTGTCTAACTGCTGAGGATTTAACATAATTATACAAACTATACACTTGGTTAGGCTTGCACAACATTGTTGTTTACATTAAAACAATAGCTATATAGCACATAGTTGTGTTTTTCTTGTTCTCGATAGGATTGTAGACTAAATATATGCATGTTCTTATAACATTTCAGATAATGTGGCTGCTGTGCGGACTTGTGGTATTCACTATTTACGGTAACGATACATTTGGATACATGTACTATTGTTTCCGTTTATCCGAAATTTGGATTAAAATATTATGACGACATAAAGTACACTGTGTGCATTTGCATGAACTGAAACATTTGCGCTCGTGAAAAAAAAACAACAACAACTGGACGTCGTTGTCAAAACGCCTTAGTTTACTGGTATGCCATGACAATCCCGTTAACATAAGTAATCAGGGCTCTCCAGCATTTGACTTTTGGAAACAAACAATGAACTACAATAATCACTTTTATTGTGCATCATGTTTGATTGGAAACTTGGTAACTATTTACCTTTAGTAACCAACCAAATTCCAGTTGTTGTTTACTTTTTTATTTGAATTGCAATAGCACGTCAATACATTTAAGTTGTAAGGTAAGTTATTTTTATTATATCGTATTTCAAAACACAGGTCGGCAGTTATTAAATAAGTATATACATGTTTGATAGATAAATATTGGGCAACATATACACAATGTAAAACATACTCATCACAAATATGAAACCCCACAAAATAAATGCTATTATATAGGTAATATGTTTAATTCATTAATATATGTATACATTCATAATTTTATATTAAATTTCTTATTAACAGCATTCAGATTTCATAGATCTGTAAACATGCATTAGTTTATGACATTGTGGGTTAACAGCTTTTTTACTGCTGAAAATACTGGTTGCAAAGTGTGACTTAGTGCAGGACATTTTTTATTTAAGAAATATTTTTCAATTTTCATTGTTAATCGGTCAATAAACAACGATGTGCAGTTATAATGCGTAGGAATTAAACCACAAAGGTGTTAGCCCGAGTTGTTTGATCGCCTCGCATCACAACGACAAGGATATTTGACGATTAACAACGATAATGCGAAAGTTTGTTCTTCGATTCTAACATGATTTTACAAACATTTTCGCAATTGTAATTTTAAGTACTTTTTACTTTGCTCCGCTCAGATTCGGGACTTCTTTTTCCGATGTTGGTCGGGTAGTTTAACAACGATATTTGTGTGTCTATATAAAAAGTAGCGAGTATCCTGTTAGAATTGTGCATATACTTTTCAGTTCCCGAGCAATGTCCTGCAAATATCGTGTTGGGCACACTGAAAGCGACGTCAATAGAATGCGCCTCAACAGCTGAACTCACTTTCATATTTATAAGCAGGAAAACAAACATATCACGTTCGTTTGCAGAATGTGACCATTCGATCAAGTCATGTCGTATTCTGAAAACAGGTCTGGAAGACAAATACAACCTTTCGTACACTGGTCTAGGTGGAAATTTACGCATCACCAGTTTAGACGAAGACACACTAGGAGCATATAAATGCTGTGAAACATACAATCCCAACAATTGTGTCAGCACTGAAATTAGTTGGCATAACGTGTTTGCATCGGATGACGATATAGATGTTGTTCCTTTAGCGGTTAACAATAAAACAGGTAACTTGCAGTAACTGTTGTCATTATTATGTTTTAAGAAATACGCACTTAGTTAATCAGTGGTATTCGATGTAAATACTGCATATATGAAATAGTACGTTTACTGATACAAATACATGTATGACATCACAAATTATGATGATGCGAACCATGCACAATTGGCGGATACAAGCTTTTACTCTTTTTGCATTGCAATTCTGTGCTCTATAACTACCGGTATGTCGTTATTGGGTAGATTTATTTTTCCATTGTAATTGTTGGTGTAACATACATTTTATGTTTTAGAAAAAGAAAATACATCCGATGAAACCGGAACAGACAATACATCAAATTGTTTCACTATTATAATCCCTCTCATCGCTGTCATTGCTACAATTGTTGCTCTGGCCAAAATAATCAAATGTGCAAATACAGGTGAGTATACGTTGCTGTAATAATTTAAACTATACTCCACAAAGCTGGAGTGAACTATATTCTAAGAAGCTGCAGCAAATTATAGTAAAATGGAATTAAAATGGAATGTAATGGATTAAATAGTACTAAGTATGATACATATAAAATATGTAAAACTATTTACATAGTTGGATTCAGTTTTAATATATTTTGTACAAAATATGAATAGTTGTTGAACGTAACTGTTATTTTTTGTGTATTGTTTATTTATTTATATTTTTTATTTCCAGACTTCCACATCGGTATAGTGAAAAATGAGGTAACAGTTTGATTGTAGCATTGTATAAATATTTTACCCGAGTATGTTGGTAGTATCAAGGCGATAATTGCGAATTAAAATATATAAGACACTATTACAGACGTTTGCTGTAATTGTTATTAATGCTTAAATGGTGTTATGCACTTTAAAAATCTAGAAAATTTTATTCGAGAACAAATCAAATCGTATGCTTCTTTAAAGTTTGCAAGTGATGTTTATGTACTAGTTTTATTATCACAATGCATTACAAATCGCATATAGTTGCTAAATTAATCATTGTGTTTATCCCTAATTATAGCAACATATAATAACCTGTCAGTCGATATTTTTTTCAAGAATACATATGATGCGTGTCGTGGGAAACCATAGCTTAGTGCATGTCCGTAAAGTGTCGTCACGGATTCCGGGAAACAGTCCGCACAGGCTAATTCGGGACGACACTTTACGCAGATGCATTACGCTCGGGTTTCCCACGACACGCCTCATATCGATTGTTCTATTACAAAGGACAAATACGAAAAAAATTTACCTGATAGTTTTAGAGATGCTATTTTTATGTACGATATTTGTTTAATAGTACAAATCATTGAATATGGTCGGTGGTTGTATTACTAAAAGCGACTAGGCTGCAACCAAATACATATTTTAATAATCACTTCTAAAAGACCGGTAATCACTCTAACCATATTTTTGACTACATGCAACGGAGTTTGATAACGCGTTCTAAATAAACCTTTAGTTTGTGTACACTATTTTCAAATTAATGTTTGTTTATAGGTCAAAACGGAGGTAACTGTTGTGTGTGCAAAAACGTGTGTATATGTGTCAGTCCATTTGAATTCTTTTTAGTGCTATAGACAGCTTAAACTGCATTTTTTTCTGTGCGGTTAATTGTGTAATATCAAAATATTTTATATTAAAAAGGTTATAAGTAATTCGTTGTTTAACGTTGCTTGTTGTTTCACGGTTAGATCTGTTAATTGTTTTGAAATAGTCATCAAGTTGACTATGCGTTAAACCAATGGTTATGATCTAACATATTTAGTAAAATTATTTTCAACGATTCACATCATTTTAAATATTGTCAATGCACATATTTGGGTTGTTAAAACAAACACTAACTCTAAAAACTATGGCGTTCTTTTTTATGGTTGACAACAGTTGAAATCACTATTGAAGCCCGATATATCAAACAGAAGCGAAGGCGAAGATACAAGTAAAAGTGTAAGTAAAATCAAATATTTTCCACGTAAACAATTGCCCATTTTTTCAAATGCTGTCTGCAGTATGCTGAGGCTGAAAGGATATAAACAAGCCCATACAAGTGCCGGTTGTGTCATTAAATACCGGTATAATACTATGAGTGTTATAGTACATAAACTATTTTTATCGTGTTATTGTTATTGCTCGATTTTTTGTTGTTCCGAAGTATTTTGTGTTTACGGTGCTGGTGATATGGCTAATTAGTTTTTAGAATTGTTGGTTATTAAATAAACTACAATGAATTTCAATTGACTTGCATATCAACTGTATTTGGACATATATACAAATTCATAGGCATGTGGACAAGGCATGTTATATGTAAATATATTACCCAAACTAACCTTCATTCCATTTTGCGATGTTAAGATGTATGGTTTTATGGTAAAAGTGTCCATAAATTAAGTTAATCAGCCAAATATATAAACAACCAAAATGGCCTTACCTAGCGCTTATGTATATATGTTAATAACAAACACACGCTCACTTTGTTTTAGAATACAACCGAGCTCAAGATTCAGAATGAACAGTCGGTAAATATATTGTTTCGTAGTTCATGAAGCTATTTATATTTAGTTGTGCATCATTTCGTCAACCTCATGAAAAAATTGCTAAACATCTTAACGACTAATTAAGATAACGGTCGTTAACTTCTCGGACAATTATTGGTTGTTGTCTGTTAAATGTTATAATATATAAATGCGCATGTATTATATATAAATCGGTATGCTTAAATAATTACCAATGTTCATCTGTGTGTACTTCTCCAGCAAAAAATAAACATCACATTTCACCTTTGAGTAAAATGTTGTATTTATTTATCACGGACAGGAGAGCAAGCTGACATGCACGCCTGCAGAGGTAATACCAATTTTATAAACAGAAAGAATCATAATATGCAGTGGTGATTTGTAACAGATAGCCTTTAAAGATTTCAGGACGGGCAAACATATTTGTTTCCTTTGAACGTGTTTTGTGTTGTTATTTGTAAAGCAACATTCAATGTGCAAGTAAATTACTGTCTCGGAAAAAATTCTTACGTGTATCTATTATAACATTGTACACGCATGGCAAACGTACACGTATTTGTTTGTTGTACTAATAATATACATATATCAAACACCGTTACTATAAACTCACTTGTATTACATGTATATTGTGTTAAGTTATATGAGGTATTAGCTGTGCCTGCAACTTTTTGTATAAGGTATAACATATTTAAATAAATGTCAATATAGTTAATCGGCATCTATTGACATATCGAATTGTTGACTTATTAAAAAGATGAGATTAATAAATGCAACAAACTGTTTTTATTTTATTTTGGTATATCAGGACGAAGAGAGTATGAATAACAGTGAGATGAAAGAGGTAATTCATATCGTGTTTCTCATGTTCATAAAATGCTTTAATTGCGCTTTTTAACAAATACTCGTTCGTGTTGTTATCCAATTTTAAGCAATGCGTTCAAAATAAATCAAATGTTATAAATGTATATATTAATCTTATTTACTGTAAATCGATCCGCGCGGATTTCAAAGTCGGCACACTGTAAACAAAAGTCGATTACCTAATATCGACTTATCTACTGTTTTCTTTGCGCTTTATGTTGTGGTGCTTGAAAAACAAAATGTGTTGAACTATTTTCCTTTTTCTATAATTATATTCGTAGAGTAAGTTTTCTAAACTGTGTAGACCATTGAGCATGTATAGCAATTGTCAACAATTACAACGAGTTATTAACATTTTCATGTTTATATCGTGATATGTATTAAGCAGTACACACATACTCTTCCAGCGTTACACATATACATACTTGAACTGATATGCGTATTGAAGTATAAAGCTTATGAACGCATGCCCTTTCTTTTTTTAATGCTTTCATAACTGCTAATTATATATGTTATGTATCATGTATGTATCATGATTTGTAAATGTTCGCTAGTTACATGTAGCTGCAATGGCTGAAAGCAAGCGAGCTAATGTCATAGCAGTTCGTCCGTCGTGCGTGCGTCTGTGTGTATGTAACGTTTATCTTTAAATGACATCTCCTCTGAAACCTTTAGGCCGATTTTTATGAAACTTTAGAGACATGTTTCTTTGAGTGGTCCTCATTCATAACTGCTTAAATGATGGTTCCGGTCCTCTAAGCAAGATGGCCACCGGAGCTGTAAATATGTAAGGCTTGAAACGGCATTTCCCCCTAAACGCCTTTGTAGAGTTTTAAATAATTCACACAAATGTTCAATTGGTGGTTTTCTTCGAATTTGGCTCAAATGATTTCCCGCTCGTTAAGCATAATGGCCACCAGGGATCGGGACCATTAATTTTATATGGATTTATTAGATAAAATTAAACTCACCTTGTTATAAACCATTTCCCTGAAATGTTTCATGAGCGGTTCTCTTCTACTAAGGTTCCTCAAATGATTGCTGTCCGTCGAAAAGAGGTGGGCCATGTTTTCCATATATAGCTATATAATTGCAATTTACTTTGGTTTCATCATTTTACAGTGTTCTGATTGGCTAAAATGCATCATGTGACAGGCTTTCATTTTTCGATGAAGCCGGTGGCCTCTATTAATATTCATGAGGGGCTACCTTTTATTGTTGTTTACATGCAGTGCTGTCACACACAAAACACACAAATAGAAATAAAGTAACAGATTTATTCACATTTATGCATGGCATTGTCAAAAAAAGAAATAATAATAAATAAATAAATTAATTAATAATAAAGTATAAACAAGTATAAACATGTAAAATGTATGTTGTTGCTTTCTTTTTGCCTATTTTATGAGAATTATGCATGAAATAAATGAAAGAAGCCTCTTTTCCTGTATATTCGGCCACTTAAGAGCTAAACTGCTTTTATACCCCAAATGAGCAAAATGTCAATACCAGTAATACTTTTATCCATGAATTCAACTTCTCTCCTACTACATAAAGGCCAGATAATATAGAGATCAGCCATTCACTTAGTTTCTGAACAGTTCTTTGAAGGCAACCTAGCAACCATGAATTTGTCAGATGTTTTCATTCATTTGGGTCAGTCTTCATTTTGATAAGAAAACACAAAAATTGTGTTACAATTTTGATACAATTCATTAGAAACATTCTTTATTAGACTAACACACACTAGCAGACTGTTAAAAATGAATGTTTACACAATTCTAGCCATGTACACAAAGTGTGTAGACACTTTTGGGATTTTCATTTATTTTTGGGAAGTTCTCAAACAAAATCTAAAATTCACAATAAATAAACAAAAACAATAAAATATTAATGTGATATAATCTATGGGAATGGCTGAATCTATACGAAAGATGGAAACATAGTGATAAATTCAACACAAACATAAAAAAATACTTTTAGGATAAGTATATTTAAAGGGAGTATACACTATTTAAATAGCAACATTTATTTTCTCATAATTTGTACAACACAAATGAGAGGACAAATATAATCAAGGAAAGTTAAAATAAAAAGAAATCAACATACACATTTATTTGTACCATACTTCGAATGTGTTTTTTTTAATGAACTTCCTGATAACGACCAATTTATTCCTAGTGCTGTGTCGATACCGACACCTTTAATCGTTTTTGTTAGAGAAACAAAAAACGTGTCCATGTGTCGTACGAACAATATACACAGAACTTAACTCAACACGCAACACATATTGGGGATTTCCCAAAAGTGTGCATGTCTGATGCACATGAATGAGTTTTCGACTGGAAGACGAACAGTATTTTAAAGTATTTCGAAGATTTTCCAATATCAATTCTTCTGAACTTTTATTTTTGTTCTTTTATCAGTGTTTTATAGGTTTTATTTTACTTTCATATGTTTCTATGAAAATATGATGAGATCGTACATACCATCTTTAATATTTATATTATCAAAAGAGGAAAACAGATGAAATTTAACAAAGACAAACATACAAATACACGATTTTACAGATTAGGGCAAGGAACGGTTTACAAACAACAGGTTTCAGTCAAATAATAGATATCCAGTTGAACAAACGTCTCACATGTGTTTACAAGGAAGCCACCGGAAAACCAAGCGAGCATGTTATGCAGTCATCCTGTGGAGCTTGCAAAAGAATACCACAAGAACACCTCGAAAATTGTGCGCGCTGCATCATATTGTCACCTCTAAGAGCTGAATGTCCCATTTATCATTGTAAAAATCCCATTTTCAAGTACGCAAATGACTCGCGAACTGCGAAGCTCAAAACACTCTTAGAAGTAGGCTCACGTTGGTCAATTAAGCATAAGCCATGTGATTTTCACAACATACACCTGTTCATTTTCTCGAACATTTATCCATTCACATTGCACGACAGGGCGACGTATATCTTGTACATCCAGTTTGTGGTGAATCGTTAAAACACACAGCGGCAAATCGTTATCACCCTCTGGCGAATCGTCATTAAACTGTGACGAATCGTTATCTGTCGAATTGTTATTGTGGTGAATCGTTACTAATTCTATCACACGGGGCCAGGAGTTTCATCAGCAGCTGAAGCAAAAGTTAAAAAAACGAAGAATTGTCATTTACTAGTAGCTTTGACTAAACATATAAATTTGTCTTCATGTTTATAGTTCTATGCAAATAAGATGCATGACAATTGACCTGTTCAATTTGTCACACATGTCAAGAAACTGTGCAGTATATATTTTCGGACAATGACACACACTTCCGTAGATTTGATATTTTGATCAGTAGTAGAATAATACAAGTCGTTTACCTTTTACTCTTGATTTTATATCCACACTGTTAGTTATATTTTGCCGAATTTCTTACACAAAACGTTTCAACACGACGTGCAAAAAATGTGGTGTGGAAATATTTGCTCAACACACGGTTTTAAAATGCATGCCATAATGGGTGTAAATATGGACTAACATCGAGGGCCTAACGGGTCGTTTTAAGAAAGAAATAAAACATGCATATGAAACACTGCGTTTCAAATGTTCAAATAAGCAATAATTCTTTAAATATACTTTACGCATAAAGTACGGTTCCATCTACACATGTATAAAGGCGTTTACAAAATTGCAACTACCTGAAAATAACTTTCGACTCGTTTAGCCTTCAGTCGTTAATCTAAACTGGAACGCGTTTCAATATTTCCGTCTCTTGCTACATGTATATTATGGATACAAAACACCTTGTTTAAAATTGTTCTTACGAAATATCAACCAAAGTAAACGTACGATTTGCCGCTGTGTGTTTTAACGATTCACCACAAACTGGATGTACAAGATATACGTCGCCCTGTCGTGCAATGTGAATGGATAAATGTTCGAGAAAATGAACAGGTGTATGTTGTGAGTAAATTGTATCACTAGAGCTACTGTATTATTTAAGATACCTCTGTGTTGCGACATGTACACAACGCTACTGCAATGCAAGGGGCGGAGCCTACGAATCACACTTCACTGTATTGATGCGCGAATGGCAAAAAATAAATCCCAAATTAATTTACTCTTTTAAGGTGAAAATGTACAGTATACACACAATTGTAATTATAATTATAATTATTAGAATTGAAACGCTCTTTTCGGCGCTTCATCGGCTTGATGCAAATTAGATAGCAAAAAACTGACCTTCATACATGGATGAAGCGCCGAAAAGAGCGTTTCAATTCTTAAATAGGCATGTTTGAAAATCTTCGTGTCAGAAACCGCAGGTTGGATTTCGAAATAATTTCACAGTGATTTGTCTTGGATGGTTTATACCAAATGTACTCGAATAGTACCGGTCGGTTGAAAAATATGGTCGACAGGAGGCTGGGCCAATATATGTCAGAAATCACTCGTAGAATTTCAAAATGTTCCTTTGTTGGCTTAGCACCAAAAAGTACTTTAAACGGGGTGGTGTCTTCTTTTAACATATGGCTTATCAGGGTCTTCCTCTTTCTGACACCCATTGTTTAATAAGCAAATGGAGCGATATGGGCACTATTTAGCCTCTTGTTTTGTATGGTGTGATCCCATATAGCATAGTGTAACTGTAACTGTCATGATGCGGGCATTAACTCGCGTTTGCTTTATAGATGTCTTAATGTTTGATTTGCGTTTGTTTCTGTGTCCTTCTGGTGTATCTACTTCAATGAAAACAACGTATTGAAATATATTAGCAGATATTGCTTGAAAATACTTGTGGTTAAATAAGTGTTGATTGATATAATTTGCTAATTGGAAAGCCTGATTATATTTTATTAAAATGTATATTTTTTTAATAATTGCTCTTATCTGCAAGCAAGCGTTTGTTACTAGTCTGAACGCAATAGACAGTTTGAACACCGGTATAGAACGTAATGTATGTATACTTTATTATAAGGGTGTTGATGATTATTTAAAAATGAACTCAAACGATGGTTACATGTGTGTCCAATTAATGCACACAAAATATTAATCAATATTGACACATGTACTGTAATATGACAAAATATCAAATGATTTGTGTATATTTATGGCGTGGTTTAATTATAGATGTTAGTACTGTATCTAATGAACATCTCAAGGTTGTTTGGATGCGACAAATGCGAGATACAAGGAACAGTTCGCCTTAAACTATTGTTTGTTATACCTACCTGTTCATTCACGTATATTAATAGTTGTTTTTTTTTTTGCTTTTTAGTTCAAATAACGTAAGACCACATGGTTTTTGTTTGCTCGGAATTTTATAGCAAGCTCAAAAAACAATTGCTGTTGTATACGATGTTCACATTTTCCCGACCACGCGATTTCATTCTAGTGCAGTACGCAGCTACAACTGCACGTTTTAACATATTCTTGTGTCGAATGTTATATGTATCACGCGGAATACGCATGCTGTAATATTTAAATGTACACATTTTGCCGTAAAACGTTTCCTATTATTACACGGTTATACGTTTTAAGTAATTTCGCATTGATATTACTATCTTGCGTTAATACTACGTACATTCCAGAACATATTTAGTGTAAATTAAATTTAATGTTTCCCTTCGAGTTTGCACGTATTGGGTTTGTGGACCATTCATATTAAAACATATTTTGTGGTTTAGCAGCCGTTACAATCAGTCGTGGAGCCACATCGATTAAACCCACAAGGACACCAAGGTGAAGACACGATTAAAAGTGTAAGTATCGTAAGTGTTTTCCAAGCAGCGACATTTACACCGCCAAGCATGTTAACATTTAACCGTTCTCAAGTTGAGGTGCTACATGTATTCCAAAAATATTGCTCAATGTTTATGTTGTTGCGAAGTATTTATGTTTAGTTTTATTTCCGGATGATATCACTATTAAGTTGTGTGAATCTTTCCTTATTTGTCCGCAATTATTTGCTTAATGAATTGGCTTGTAAAGTAACTCCTTTTGGCGTTTCAATATCAAATATGTTTGGAGATGGATATTTAATGACCTATGGTATAGGCATATCATACCGTTGATGTGTGTGTACATTTATTTACACAATTTATCCTTCATTGTATTTTGCAATGTTTTCTTGCACGGTGTGAACGATAGTATAACGAACACAAGATTCAGAATGAACTGTCGCTAAATATGACGTTTAATTGATCTTGAAACCATTCAGATTTATTTAATTGTACTTATGTACTTATTTTATAAAAAAAAAATAACATTTTAAAAATTGAATGCCGAATACAACTAACAATAAGTAAAATATATTTAATACAATATGTTATAAATTCACTGCACAATAACACCCGATAACCAATGGGCGATGTGTCATCAAAAGCTATATATAATGTAACTTCTGAAAACAACTATTATTACTTTTATTTCTTAGAGAAGACAGACGTTAATATATCAGTTACGCCAGACGCTTCAAGGTAATATTGTTCCATTGAACTTCAACATTCACAGATACGGACTGTGTGTCCTTAAGCATATTTGTAGGCGAAATTTGAAAACTAAATGCTTTTTTTCGTGTTTGTATCGTGTATTAACAATGTACGTTTATTTTAAATAACGTAAATTCGTCAAAGTTTCAAGTTAAATCAATTTGTTTTTCTTCGAGTATAAACATATAACACGGGCTATTTGTGTGTATGTCAACATAGGTTATATGTTAATGTGTATACGCGTGAAAAACAGATATATTGTATTTTTGTAATCATCAACCATACTTTAACAAACAATTTAACTTTTTAATTCAGAATTAGAGTCTGTACAAAGTACGATGGACACAACTGCAAATACTTCTCACGAAGTAAGTGGTAGCGCTTTAATGGGGTATACTTCTTCACATGTGCACATGCCTATCAGCAACAAGCACAACTAAACATTAATATCGAAAATAATTATACATATATATGTTAATACAGTAAGAATGTGTTGTCTGGAAAGTCATACAGTTTTTAACCAAGTGTGCTGTCAATATTTAGCTTTTCGGTGATGACATTATTGTGTTGTGACATTATCACGATAATGCAGTGTTTGTATGTGTAATACGATCATATGAAATGATCATTTCACTGCGATTATCAAACCAGAGTTAAAACATTATTTCAGTAACATTAATGCGAATATAGATTTGTTCATGTAATGTATTCGGTAATTAAATCTCAAACTTGCTTATAATAATTTATACTGTTTATACCTCAGGAAGAAGACATTTTTGGATACCTGAAAGAAGCCCAAAACGCTTTGGAACTGATTTTCCATAGGCATAATACTCGTATTAAAGAATGCCTACAATGTATTGACACAACGGCTAATCAAGCAACATAATGTGATAAACACGAAGGGTCATGCACTAAAGTAGCGATACAAACTTACAACCTGGCTTATCAAACGGCTGTAAAAAAGGTTCAGAAAAGGCGTTTTGGAAATGAGATAACGGATTTAAAAGAGAACACTATTTACAACAGAAGTGTTCATCATAGTATAAACGAGAATAAACCAAGCATTGAAACTAGGGGACTTGAAATAAAAGATGTCGAACAGAACACAGAGAAAGCGCAGATAATATATCAGAATACTGACATGAGTGCAACAAATATAAAAGAACATGAACAGAAAGATATAAATGCCCATAAGACAGAAGGGAAGGAATTGAAAAGTGACAAATCAGCTGAAGGTATCAGCGATTACACTCTGCGATAGAAACATTATGCGGATACAACACGCCATGTAATGCACGAAGAATGTACAGTTATCAAATCTATTACACTGATTGATCGCTCACCGTTATTTTTGATTTCAGATCTTATAACCAAGTGTTAGAGAGGAATACATTCTTTATTAAAGGGTTTTGTTTACATTGTTGTTTAATTGGTTTTCAATATCAATTGTTATTGCAAGTACGTCATTCACTATGTATAATATGTTATGGTTATTTTGCAAACATTCAAACAAATATAGAACGGATTATTATATGAGGCAAATTTTAAATAAACAGACCGTATGGCGTAAATACATGTGCAATGTTGAAGAAAATGTGTTTAATGTATTATATACGTATCATATCTCCCGTTAAACACAAAACTGTATTTATATATTATGTGCAAGCCAAGTGTTGAATAACGGTCTGCTCTGTCAACAGCCTTACCTCATCCGTCCCACAGTCTGTTATGTTGTAATAATAATCAGTACAAATAATACACCAACCTCGTTTTTTTTTCAGAGTTTCGCCGTTTGCTGATAACAAATTACACAACTACTTTAACGCTTTTAAACCAATATTCAAGTGTGGGCAAATGTGAAGGTAGCAGCGAAGAAATATATGTTACCCCAATACTTCACAGATTACAAAGAAAACGTGGATGGAAAGAAGATGGACTTACAAAAGTATTCACAACTTGTGTTGCTGAAGAAAACAAACCTGAGATCAACTCATACAAAGATATGTTTTACACAGGGCATAAAAGGAATACAAACATTGTTGTGAAGGATTTAGAAATTAGTGGTTGTTAGCCGTATTGTGGTAAAATGTAATCGATTAGAAAATTAGTGCTGTGTTCGAATGGATCGATGTAAATATGTTTTTAGTGGAAAAATAAAAGTGGAAAAAACTCAAAATATCTAGTCTTATTGCCTGAATAGTACACATAATCAGCGTATTTAGACTCTATAGAACATTTGTTGGTAGCAGAGCGTGGTTATTTGAAACGGGAATATGAAATATGCGAACGAATCGAATCGTCGAAAACTTGAATAGTAATTCGGATAGTCAAGAATTCGAGGTAAAAACGCTGTTTATGTAGATAAAGACTAGTATGGAATAGTGACGCTAAATGTTGAAGTCTTGAATAGTTAGAGTATCGGTCGAAAATATCAAAAGAAGAAGAAACGGAAAACGAACATGCAATGGAGTCGAGAATAGTAGAAATAAAGTTGCAGAAACAAAAGGCAAAGACTAAATTCACACGTAATGCAAATAAATTGAAAGAAGAACTATCCGACAGTCACATGGATAAAGCATTGGCAAAAGAGTTACTTGACAATGTTGAAGAAGCAATGGATGAAGCGATTAAAATCATCCACGAACTGTGCGATGAATATAAGACGCAAGGAAGAACTAAGGAAATGACTGACAGTATTAAAGAAATTGAAAAAATAGAAAATTCCTATGAAGTAGTTGTGGAAATATATAACAACGCAATCTCGGATACATCAGAAACATCAAATGCAAGTCTAAATGAAAAAGAGGAAAAAAGCACTAAATCTCAACTGGACAGGGATTTGTCAAGACAAATGAAGAGGGTATCCATACCCATATTCTCGGGAAGGAAACAAGAATATGGATTTTGGAAGGCAGCCTTCACTGCGTGCATTGATAAGACTGATGCCAGCCCGGAATACAAATTATTACAGTTGAGACAATATCTGAAAGGTGAAGCACTGAAAGCGATAGAGGGTTTAGGTCATTCTGCATTGGCTTATGAAAAAGCAAAAGAGAGACTAGACAGGAAATTTGGAGGCGAAAGAAGGCGTGTGAATCAGTTCATTGAAGAAATTGAGAAATTTCCAGCCATAAAATATGAAAATAGTCGATCGGTTGAACAGTTTGCAGACCTGTTGGATATAACATTGATCAATTTGAAAGAACTGAAAGAGCAAGACTTACATAGCAACTTCTTGTACCAACAACTTCTAAGAAAGTTACCAGAGAACATGATTTCGCGGTTTGAAAGATGGTTGTTTGAAAATAGCAAAGATGAAACAGTTGATATGTTAAATGAATGGATTACAAAAGAAGCAGAGTTCAAGGTAATTGCACAGGAAACCAAGTATGGTTTAGAACAGAAAAAAGAGCAACGGGATAGATCTTTCTTCACAAATGAGAAAAGACCAGCAAAAAGTCAAAGAGAAAGTAAAATATGCAAGAAAACACATGCCATTTGGGATTGTAATGTATTCTCAAATTTAACACCTGCTGAAAGGTGGGATAAAGCAAAAGAGTTAAGACTATGTTTCAAGTGTCTGAGAAACAACCATGTTGGGAATGATTGCCGAAACTACAGAAAGTGTGTTATAGATGGTTGTGGTAAAGTTCATCACCGACTGCTGCATAGGTCTGAAAAAAGTGGCTCGGCAGAATCTAGAGATACTACAGCAGAATCGAGAGATACTACAACAACTTTCCAGAGTAGGCATGAAACGCTGCATAACAACAGCTCACAATATATTGCGTTACGAACTGTACCTGTTGTACTGAAATATGGAAATAGGACTTTGAAAGTGAACGCTTTGCTAGATGATGCGAGTACAAAAACTTATGTGAATGCGAATGTTGCCGCTGAACTAAATCTACACGGAACACAAACAGAAATGTCTGTGAGAATGTTGAATAATAAGGTTGAAACTTTCTATACAAAGTCAGTTACATTTGAAATCCAAAGTATTGATGGAACATTGCAAAAAGAAATTGATGCACAAACTGTAAAAAATGTCACTGGAGAATTAAAAGTTATTGATTGGTCAAAGGAAAGAATCAAGTATCATCATTTGCAGAACATAGATTTTCCACCAGTGCCAAGAAATGCCACAGTTGATATCCTGATTGGGCTTGATAACGCGGACTTGCATATATCAAGACGAGAAATAACAGGAAATAAAGGAGAACCAGTAGCAAGGCTAACACCTCTTGGATGGACTTGTGTGGGAACTGTTGAAGCACCTGAGCCAAATGTGTATATAACATTTCATGTGAATGACACAGGTGTCGATCTGACCGAATTCTGGAACATGGAAAGTATTGGCACAAAAGTCAATTGTCAGATAAAGATCAGAAGATTTTGAAGACAGCTGAGAGTTCAATTGAATATGACAGCAATTTTTACAAAGTGTCAATACCATGGAAGAAAAATAAAACTGAATTGACAGAAAATTATGAAGCTGCTGTAAATCGGCTGGTGAATCTCGAAAAGAGGCTGAAAAAAGATAATGAACTAAATGAAGTATACAGGAAAACAATTGAACAGTATGAAAAAGGGCTATGTACGAAGGTTAACCAAGGAAGAAAATGACATGAAAGGCTGGTATTTGCCACATTTTCCCGTTGTAAGATCAGATAAAGAGACGACAAAAGTACGCCTTGTTTTCGATGCATCTGCCAAGCACAATAATATCAGTCTTAACGATGTAATTTACCAAGGACCAAAATTGCAAAATGATCTGAACGAAATTCTGTTGAAGTTCAGAAAACACTCGGTAGCTTTAGTTTGTGATGTTGCGGAAATGTACTTAAGGGTTGGGCTTAAAGAATGTGACCAGCCGTACCATAGATTTTTGTGGCGAAGTTCTTCGGAGAAGCCGATAGAAGTATATCAATTCACAAGGCTTGTTTTCGGCGTAAATGCCTCTCCTTTTCTTGCCCAACTGGTATCTCAACACAACGCTGTTAAATTTGAAAATCTGTACCCTTTAGCGTCTAAAACAGTTAATGAATCCACCTACATGGATGATAGCATGAATTCAGTAGAAAGCCCGATAGAAGCCATAGAACTTTACCAACAGCTGAATGAACTCTGGAGAAAAGCTGGGATGCACGTGCGAAAGTGGTTGTCAAACTCAGAAGAAGTTTTAGAAATAATCCCAGTAGAAGACAGGGCGTTACAGATAAACTTGGCGAAGAGTGAGCTGCCATCTGTGAAAACGTTAGGCCAGTTATGGCTGGCAAAAGAATATCAGTTCAGTTTCAGAACAGATTTAACAAACACTGAAATGTCACTGACAAAGAGAAATTTTCTAAGAAAACTTGCCTCGGTATTTGATCCACTTGGGTTAATAGCGCCATTTATATTGAAAGCAAAAGTAATAATGCAAGAGATATGGGTCAGTGGCATCGATTGGGATGAAGAAGTTCAACCTGAAATAGAAAATAAAATTAGACAGTGGTTTGATGAGCTCCACCATTTAGACATGATAAGGGTGCCAAGATGCCTTCAGAAAGAAAATAGTGAGAATGAGCTCATTGAAATGAGAGTTCATACATTTGTTGACGCGTCCAGCATAGCATATGGAGGTGTAGTGTATACAAGAAGCTCTTACAAGGATGGTTCAGTAACTGTAAGATTGGTGACAGCTAAAGGAAAGGTAGCGCCACTTGAAGCTGTGTGTATACCGCGATTGGAACTGCAGGCTGCAGTGTTAGGTTTGAAGCTGACAAAAAAGGTGAACAAGGCACTAGAAATGCCTATGAAAAACGCAACATTCTGGTCAGACAGTATGAACGTGCTGTTTTGGGTCCGTCATCAGAGTCGACGAATGAAAACATTTGTTGCCAATAGAGTTGGTGAAATCCATAGATCAACAGAACCCCAACAATGGCGTTATGTGCCGAGTAAAGAAAATCCGGCAGATTTCATATCGAGAGGATTGACTGTGACTGAACTAAGTGAATCTGCGGTTTGGTTTGAAGGACCAAACTTCCTGAAAGAAGACAGTGAATTGTGGCCAAAGAATCTTATAGAGGCGAAAATAGAAGCCACAAAAGAGTTGAAACAAGCAAACTACAATATAGTTCATGTCGAATCAGAAGATAAGGAGTCAAGACTAGATCCTGAAAGATTCTCAAGTTGGTATCGACTAGTTCGTGTCTTCGGCTGGGTAGTTCGTTTCATTGAAAACTGTCAGACATCGAAAGCTTACAGGGAAAAGGGTTCCCTTAAGGCTCATGAAATACAATAAAGAGAAAATGACATAATAAGGGAAACACAAAAGGAACATTTTACAGAAGAATATAAAAGACTCAGTCAAAATCTGAATATCCAGACTAACAGCAAGCTGCTGAAGTTGAATCCAAAAATCGACAGTGAAAGATTAATGAGATGTGATGGAAGACTTGCATTGGCAGAATGCTTGCCGTACAATACAAAATTTCCCATTATATTACCAAGAAAGAGTGCAGTTACAAAATTGATTGTAAAACAGTTTCACGAGGGCAACAATCACTGTGGGACAAATCAAGTACTCTCTGAATTGTCAAGTAGGTATTGGATAATTGCAGCAAGGGAAGTTATCAGAGAAGTTGAAAACAATTGTATGGAATGCAGACGAAGGAAATTAAAGGCAGGGAAACAAATCATGGCTCCTTTACCGACCCTTCGTGTGAACTTACCATTGAGAGCCTTTGCAAATACTGCCGTTGATTATGGTGGTCCGTTTATCACCGTTCAAGGTCGAGGTAGAAGACGAGAAAAGCGTTACTTGTGTTTGTTCACGTGCCTCTCGACAAGGGCAGTACATTTTGAAATGGCGTACAGTTTAGACACAAACTCCTTTTTAAACGCCTTTTATCGAATGGTGAACAGAAGAGGTCTTCCTGTGAAAATGTTGTCAGATAATGGTACAAACTTCGTGAAAGCTGATAAAGAGCTAAAACAGTTAGTTTCTGAATTAAAAGACAGTGAGGATCAAATCGTTGAAAATACAGCAAATAAAGGAGTTGAATGGCAGTTCAATCCCCCTCTTGCTCCACACTGGGGTGGCGTACATGAGTCGTTAATCAAAACTGCAAAGAGAGCGATTTATGGGATATTGAAGAATGCAGATGTAACTGACGAGGAATTGACAACAGCATTCACTGGGGCAGAAAATCTTATGAACTCACGACCACTTACTTATCAATCCTCAAATCCAAGTGACTGCACCCCTTTAACGCCCAATCATTTTTTATTCGGACAAATGGGTGGTCAGTTCGCACCACAATCAGTGGATGAAACACAATACAATCTTGTCAAACGATGGAGGCGAGTACAGGAGCTTGTAAGCCATTTTTGGACCAGGTGGCTTCGTGAATGGTTACCAGCATTGAATCAAAGAAGCAAATGGAACAGAGAAACAGCAGATATCCGTGAAGGTGACATTGTGATTGTCATCAATCCAGAGGTACCCCGTGGTAATTGGCCGCTGGGACGCGATAGTAAAGTTCATACAGGGCGTGATGGACATGTCAGAGCTGCATCCGTCGTTGTTGGCGGAAAGGAGCTGGTTCGTCCAATTGTTAAATTGTGTCCCCTGGAACTCAACATTAACAATTCTTAAGTGAGATTAATAATAATAAATAAAAGAGGCATAATAATCCTCTGAATTGTGTGTGTGACCAGTGTAGTAATAAATAAAAGAGGCATAATAATCCTCTTCCAATATCAATCTAGTGTAGTTCATAGAAAGATGGTGAACGACAAATTCTACTCTTTTACCAATGTGTGTGTATAAGTGTAAATAGAAACATTATGTGACCATGAAGATTATGAAGAATGAAGATGACATCTTATTCATTAATGTACGCATTTATGTAACTATGTATATAATATATATGCATTCATTTTTTAAGCAAAACATTAATATGATTGAAATAATGTATTCTTTTATTATATTGGACATGAAAACATGCATATACAACTATATGTAATAGCCATATTGTTGTTCGCTTTAGTAATAGAATGGTTAGTTAAATGTTGCATTTAAGAACTAAACTGTACATTATATTTTACTTAGATTTCAAATATCAAGGAAACATATTTCCATATACTGTGTAATTGATATATCTTGCTCTTCATGTGTTAAAATCTTTAACTATTTTCCATAACATGTATCATTCTAATACATTGTTTAGTTAAAAAAGATTGTAATCATAATAGGCCTAGATGAATATAACAAAATCAGGGGATTTATTGAGCAAATAGGAGAATTTTTGGCTTATATGTAAATTGCCATGATTCCAGTATTGATGTTGCAAGGGAAAGGCATAATCCATTATTTTACAAGATACATGTCTACACTTAAGTAATGGAAATTAAAGTAATTGTTAATAGACAATTCAATACCAAGTCTGGTATAAATAGATTTATAGACGTGTAGTGAAAATATTAAACTGGTATTATTTTAATTAAATATTACTAGTGATCGGGTATAGTTATAGTTGCCTAGAAAATAATAGAGAAGTAATGTTATTTCTAAACTTATTATGAATATTCCTTTTGATGGTTATACCATCAACAAGGGGGGAAATGTTGTGAAGGATTTAGAAATTAGTGGTTGTTAGCCGTATTGTGGTAAAATGTAATCGATTAGAAAATTAGTGCTGTGTTCGAATGGATCGATGTAAATATGTTTTTAGTGGAAAAATTGCCTGAATAGTACACATAATCAGCGTATTTAGACTCTATAGAACAAACATATTCCTTCAAGGTCTGGCAACTACTGGTAAATCAACGTTTGCTAGAAAGTTAGTTCTAGACTGGTGCAATGTCACAGAGTCATCGTCACAATATTTTGGAGGGCAAAGTTTTGGTGACCGCCAAACACTACAGATGTTTAAATATGTATTTCTAGTATTGGGAGATTCATGTAGTCAAAGTACGGTTACGAACCTGATTTGGGAACAAATTGTCGACAAGATGTATTCAGAGGAAAACCGTGTACAAGCATACAAGCTCATTCAACAAATAGTGGAAACTGAAACTTGCCTTGTGATCCAGGATGGCCTTCCACAGCGGACAAATACAACATTTACATCTAATGGAAATAAAGCGATCCCTTTAATGATAGGTCATAATCAGTGTACCGTTTTAATAACAGCACGTCCCATGCGACTGTTTGAAGAACGTATTAAGGACTCCGACATTGATTGTTGGTTAATGCTAGGTGGGAAAAACGAGATTGCACAAATGGTACCCACTGTGTAGTCGTTTTGGTTGTAGAATATACACTGATTGTAAGAGGGGTACACAGTATACATTCATCAGCAGGATGTCAAGAGTAATGCATACAAATTGCAAATAGTTCTGAACATAGTATTACACGGAAATTACATTTTTAAATATTTCATTTTAGTGTTTCGGGCTATGGATATTGTTTTATTGTTAATATATTCACGTTAATCATCATTCAACGCATAATCCATTTTAAGGCTGAATGCACGCCATTGAAAAAATGTACTGAGTAAATACACTTGAAATAAAATCATATACACTGTCAAATTATACAAGCATTTGCAGAGTACAAAAATGATTATTTTTCAACATCAGTGTACGACTCGTGTTACATAAATACATTGTGAATAGTGTGTAGTTGTGTGCACATCTGTAGTTTGAAACGATTTGAATTGACATATATTGGCTCTGGTGTAATAGTTGAATCATCGGTTTTACTATGGTAATCGAAGTAAATTACAGTTTGTATGCTCTGATTGTAAGCTTGTTCGAAATTTGGTATCAAGGTCGGTGGTCCGACATATTATATGTATGCCTATTATTATTGAAATATGTGTTGTTGTTTATTTTCGGAATTTTTGACCAAAAATATACTCTTATAGATTGCCATAAATCGGGCTGGCGGGCGGTCGATTGGGCTGGCGATCGGATGCTCTTTACAATGACGTTGAAACAATGTGCGCTTCTATATTAGTGTCATGTTATCAAACGTTTTTGATCTATTTTGATGAAACTTCACAGAAATGTACATTGGATTGTTCTTCGCCAAACTTGATCATATGGTTTGGCTTCACGGCACAGATATGCAAATAACTTTACACAAATAATCCTTAGGTGGCTCTCTACTAAAATTGTTGAAATTGTTCAAGTTTAATGTTCATAATATCCACTGGAGCTAAACATAAAAAAAGAAACAATTGCCTACGTAATACGTGCCAAGATGTCCCGTCTGTTTTTCTATACCAAGGTTGCCCAGATAGTTATGGACTCTACAGTTACAAATAAAAACATCTTTAAGCAACAGCTCCTCCTTCGCTTGCGAATACAGATTCAGATAATTCCAAAAAAAATGGCCCTTGAGTGGTTCTCTATGAAATGTCCTGCCAATATCAACTTTATACGCTTTATATTATATACATGGAACGTTTACACTTCTTCATCATGATCGACTACATATATTTCTATCAGCATAGTACAAAACGTGCTTTTGTATATTATTCGTGTTGGCATATTTTTTTTTTTTTTCGTTTGATAAGTCCAAATCGTTTAAGTTTTGTCCAGACAGCGTGTGTCTTATTCCAGCGCATTGGGATGAATGCAGTTCCTTTCAAATTTAAATTCAGAACCAATACATAATATTAGATGGTACACACCGACATTTGTCACTGTTCAATAGCTAAGTGCACCCAAAGAAGTAGTTTGGAAAAGCATTATGTTTCGAATACTATACATGTACATGTCACACATGTTGCTATATCGATGCTTATAACTTGTTTCTCTGAGACACATACTTTCAACATATTGGCGTTGTTTCATGGTATTTATGTCATACTGTGTTGTGTTTTTTATAATGCCGTGCTTTGTTTTGTATAGCAACGTGATCCAATGGAGTCTAGGCTTAATGGAGCCATACATTTAACCTTGTATTTTCTATATGAATAACGTGTATATTTTACATCAACGTACGAATTGAGTGTTTAAATATTGAAACATGCAGTGTTTCTTCGTAAAATAACAGTATTATTGCGAATAGACGTTGCTTGCATTATGTATATAAAATAGTATTAATGTTATTATATTTTAGTTTGTGTAATAATGTGTTCCATTGAAATCTTTGTTTAAAGAACCCAGGCTGTACACAGGCAGTTTCAAGGTAGTACACAGGCAGCTCCTGGGAACGGCGCTCAGGAGACGTTCTGACAGTCATGACAAGGTTTTCCGCAAAATTATGTGGAAATGTCGAACAATACCGGCAGTGGTGGGCGTTGGCCCAGCAAGCTCTGCTGAAATGTGATTACAGGGTAAATTCGGAAGTGTATAGGGAATGATACGGTAGGAGGTTACTCCAAGACGCACAACGACATGCGATCCGGAAGCTTGGATGTGATTGAGAGGAAACCTTTCAAAGGAATAAACCAAGGCGTGCGGCTTCCGTCTGTATCAAATACACGTGTACGTGAAGTTAATTATAATAATTTAGAACCTTACTATCTATTATTAAGAGTGTTTTATTTGAAATACATTAATTCCTTTTATAAATTACAAAGTGTTCTAACAGTTAATATATACTGCATGCTATTTTGTGCTTAGCTGGAATTAAAGTACATTTGATTATTAAATAAACTACATATGTTTAACGTTGATATGCCACCATCATTCCGGAGATAAAGGCTCGTTAGGGCCGTTATAATTGTTTAATTTTTGCTTATATGACTACACTTCATTTATGTCTTCGAATATTTAGCCCATGCAATTTAGTTTGCGGGTTGATCATGACGGATAGCCAGGTAACTGCGGGTAATTTATCGCAGGGTCCGCTTTGGAAAACTACTGTTTCAAAATTAAAACATTATACATGTAATTATTGGTAGAATTGAAGTAAATTGACAAAACACTGTTTTTTTTTTTTAGTACTCCATGCTTTGCCATATTGTAAAACATGTTTATACATTTTGGTACAGATTACGTTTTCTAAAAACGTATATATGTTGATAGAGTGAATTACCTTGACACCGCATTCAAATCTCGTTTTATTGGAAAATATCCCGATATGTAGGATATATAAGGCCAATACGCAGTACTGTTGACCAATTTAATCTTAATTTAAGCTTACATATTTTTCCGATTCGGACAGTTCAACATGGTTTAAAACTATTTAGATATGTACTGTAAACAGTCTCTGTGTTGATAACCATTTAACATGCTTTACGCTATTTGTTTTTTGTTGTTGTTGTTGTATTGCTGTTGTGTTGTCTGGATCCAGGAAAAAATAGTAAATATGTGCAGTGGTATGTAATATCATTACAATAAGTAATATTCTCTTATTGAATTGTTTACTTAGTAAAGTGGTATGTCCATTGGGGCTTTGGAAGAAGATAGTTGTAGAACGTATAGCTTAAGCTGTTGTAAAAGGTGTTTTAGTAAAGCTGCTGTGAAGTTGTTTTCGTTGTGAAATTTGTTTAGTGTAGTTGTCGTTTGGTGAGTTTAGTTTAGCTGTAGTATATTTGGTTGACTGTAGTTAATTATGTGGTGAGTTGAGTGTTTTTGTCGTGTGGAGAGTTGAGTGTTTATGCCTGGCCGTGAGTTGAGTGTATATGCTGTGTGTCAAGTTTAGTGCAAATGTGAGGTGTGTTAAGTGTAACTTTTCGTAAGTTTAATTAAATATTACGTAGTAAGGATTTGTGTAGAAGTTCAGCTGAATGACATTAGTTGCATTGGGCTGTTAAAAGGAGAGGGGACTGTTAGGTTTGTGTTTAATGTATATGTTTTATGTTAGCTGAGTGTAACTGCTTGAAGTGAAATGAGGGTAGCTGCTGCGAAAGGAGTTGAATGACGCAGATCGAGGTTGGCTGAGTTGAGTTGTTGTGATTGGAGTTCAGTGTCATGGTAGATGTTATAATGTAAGTAAAATGATACAAAACATATTGTAAGGTAAATGAAACTGAATTGTTATGTCGTTTGTTTATGTGAGGTTGTATGAATTCTTCGTAGCAGTTTTGCCCATATTGATTATTCGCTTAATTATTTTCTTTATATATGTATTCTTATTAGTAATCACTGTTGTTCAATAGATCGTTAAAAGCCGAAGTAGTACGTGTATACATACGTGTATACATGTAATAAGTGATTTTTAACAATTTATATTGATATAAATCTTCGTTTTATTCAAACGTTTTCCAGGCGGCCATTCTGATAGTTGTTATATTTACTTTATGTTTGTATTCTAACTGCAAAACATTTCTGACACGTATTTCTTGAAAAGTATATCTGAATGTTGTTTAAGAAATGACTATATTATAAATACGTTTTGCAGTAATGCATGACCCTTAACATTGTAAATGTTATCTTGACATTACCTACAAAAACAAACAACTGTGTGACTGTGCGATTATTAGTTTTTGAAATGATGTCTATATACACACTAGCGTGTTTTACATGTTCATATGTTTAAGTAGTACTAGTTTAACTAAACATTGAATCAATAAACAGTTTATCATTTATTTGCGTGTCAAACATGTATTTATAACATACCTCAACTGTTCGATTATTAAAATAAATTAGACTCTACGCAGAATTGCACTGTGTTTTGTAATGTTTTTTCCAATAGATAAAGTGACAGGTTTTACTATACCGTTTGGCTTATATCATCCTACATGCCTTTTTCAATACTATATGTTTTTTAAAACCCTTATAAAACTTACCGCCATCTTATTTTTGAATTTGCTACATGCTATTCCTTAAGTTAGAGTCCAAAAACAAAAAATAACTTCAACAACACAAATAGTCAACGCCAGACATCAACGGATCCAACAAAAATCAAGCCATAAGCACATTAACAATAACATCCATTTCCTGAACCGAACTGGATAAAAAAAAAATAAAATAACTATACACGATTTTATTTTTAGCTCGACTTTCCGAAAAAAAAAATGTCCAGCTAATGTCGTCTGCGCCTGCTTCTACGTCGGTGTTAGTTTTTTTGGTTTGTTATTTTTGCTTGAGTCTATTTCTCAAAAACTATCAAAGTTATCCATTTGAAGTGTCCATAATTTGCTATGGAAAATCTAATCCATTTTTACAAGGCATGGACACCTGATATTTGTATTTCCATAGTTATTTGTCAATGATTCGACTTACAATTTAGAATATTGTATCATTTTTGGTAGGTATCTAAAAGTTCTCATTACTACCAACTACTTTAAATCGAAATGTAAGATACTTGTTTATGGTGCTGATCCCACCTTTTATGCAGACAAGAGGAGTAAACTTGTTCAATGATTTTGTTTTAATTATAGTCTTTTTTCAACTTACAATTTTCACTTTAAGGGAAATTTCTCAACACCTATATGAGGTATTGACTTAAACTAAAAGTACTTGATCACAGTAATGATCTTATTCTGTAGACAAGAGAAGATAACTATCGAGGATTTCGTTTCAGTACTTGTCCATTGTTCAACTTAGAATGTTCGCTTAGGGTCCAATTTCACAATATCTTCAAAATGTTTTGACTTGAATCCCAATATACTTAATCACAGTGATGAACCCATTATATAAACAAAAGGCGACCGGTTAATAACTAAGCAACCAGTGACTTCCCTTATCAACAGTTCATTTCCTTAGCAACAGTTTACTCCCCCTAGCAACACTTTATTTCCTTAGCAACACATTACTTCCTTAGCAACTAGTGACTTCCTTGTCAACCAGTGACTTCATTGGCAAAAAGTTACTCCCATTTGCAACCATTCAATTTCATAGTAACCAGTGACTTCCACTAGCAACATTGGTTGTCATTAGCAACTCATGATTTCCTTAGCATCTGTGTACATCATTGGAAATCAATGACTTACTTAGACACAACTTACTATCCTTAGTAAATAGTGACTTCCTTGGAGTCTAGTGACTTCCTTTGCAACCACTGGCTTTCTCTAGCAACAGTTAATATCCTAAGCAACCCATTACTTCCTTGGAAACTAATGACTTCCTTGGCAACCAATGACTTTCTTTACAAGATCTTACCCATTTTAGCATGCTATGAATTCCCCCCCCCCACGAAAAAAAAAATAAAAAAAATAAAAATAAATAACAATAATAATTCCTGAATAATCCATGACTTTTTTAGCAACTAGTGACTTCTTTGCAACTGATCACTTAATAAGTAGCAACTTCCTTAGAAACCAGTGACTTCCCCTATCAAAAGTTGATAGCCTTTGCAACCCATGACGTCCTTAGCAGCACGTTACTTCCTTGGCAACCAATGACTTCACTAGCAACTACTTATGCCCAACAGAAATATAACCTCATGGTCTATTTCATTTAATAATGATACACATGAGTTCAAATGATTTCGTCTTTAATAGCACATATAATTATTAATAACCTGTTACCAGTGACAGTTCAAAATTAATTCACTGATTTCTGTGATTTCTAAATTAACTCCGCCCTAAAATAACAAATAATATACACATATATAAAAATCATAAAAACACATATTAAGCACCTGCAATAAATAAATATTATAGGAATATGAAACATACACATTTCTCATTCCAATAAATACAATGAAAAAATAACCATTATTGACCTTAAATGTCCTTGTGCGCCAAATCCGTGAAAAGGATGATAGCTCTACAAGATCATAATACAAATATAGTTTAACATAATAATATGCAATTGTATATTTCTAAAATAAAAACAAGGAAAAACAGCTTAATGAGTATATGCTACTCGTTGGCAACTCTCTCCGAAAACCGCTCTTTTCGTGCGAGGTTCTAATGTTGTTACAATATAACATTATTAGATTTTTGAAAAGGATTTAATTTTATTAGTATTCTGTCAGCCTGATTTTACATTAACAAGTCGAAGTTTAAAAAACGCGCTTGGTCTCCATTACGGAAGCCGAAATGCAAGCACATAATAAACTCATTTACAATCGAAACGACAAAGAAATGATACACTAAGCACATACCTTAATATCTTATGTCCCAATAATGATTAGTATAAACTTAAACTAGCCTACGATGTTAAAGATATTACAAGATTCTTTCAGCAAGAACGTTCTCAAAACCAAAAATGGCAGCCCGCTCCACCAAAAACGACTTTTACAACCCAAACCTTTTGCAAGGTTACGCACTACCAAAAATGCAACGCATAGTTACAGAAATCTGTGAAAAATCTATTAACAGACCCCATTCCAGTTTGCACTTGACAACTATTAAATAACTTAAAAACCAATATGCCCGTGAACAGTTTTTGACAAGGGGAGATTTATATGTACAGTGTTTTTATTAGGCTATCCTCCTTTATATGTCGCCGTCATTCAAACGAATTGAACATTGATTTAAAATTATATAATGTTCAAACAAATATGATGTCACTTCAAATAAACTATGTTTCATATAATGTATTTTTAAGCCATCTCCCCGGAAAAGAAAATTAACTGTTATTTGTCATGTTTCAAATATCAAACAAACCAGAGTACATGTCATATTAAATACGAGCAATTTGAGCGTCCAGCAGTGCTCTTGTTTATTTCGCTAGGGTTAAACAGCTTTGATAGTGATAACGTTATGTGTTTTATTTATATATGAGCACAATAAAATACATCTGCTTTGTGTTATATGTTGGCGTTAGACCGAAGAATAACATGTACATTACTAGTTTTTATCAATTAACATATTATTTGTATTACATTGTCAAAATACATAATACTAATGGATATGAAATAAAGTTCCGAGTTAACACTTAATGTAAACCTCAGCTGACGGTCTATCTTTTTAACGCGCATATTTAGTATGATTTCTATTTGGCACTTATTTAACTCACTAGACGAAGGCTTCTTTCTCTGATTCATGCACGGAGCAGACGCAATTACATACGCTGGCGAAAAATAAATGCTTTTGTAAATAGTATTTTTTTAAGGCAAATAATGCAACACAACACTTTTTATTTTGATTAGTTGCTTTATGCAATCATTTGTAAACAAAACAGTTTAAACATAATTAGAGTAAATATGTTATGTAACACTTGCAAAGACCGTTATAACACTTGCTTACATTAACTACTGTATTAATTTGTTGCATGTAATTTGACAAAATGATTATTGGTAACATATAAATACATATCTTATTGATACATACACTTACATTATCAAGTATTGTTTGTTAGCTTGCTTTTTATACTCGTATACATACACTCTCTTTACTTATAAGTGTATGTTTGCGTGGTTGAAAAATCAAAACTCTGACTGCGTAGACAAGACTGTTAACGAGCAAATAAACGTGTAAAAAGTGAATTATACGTGCGTTTTACTTTAATGGAAATACTTGTTTAAATGAAGCTGAATTTATGTTATGTCATGTTTGATATACATGTAGTTAACATGTATTGGTATTAGTTTTAATGGTTTTATGTCCTGAAATCTAGGCCTCTGCAAAGTCCAGCTTGTTTAGATCACCTGACCCCATGATTGTATTTTGTGACTGGACATTTATGTAGCTTGCATATTATTTTGGCTGCTTTAAATTCGAAAGTAAGTGTATGATAATCGCATCATTATTATTTTCGTAATATGTTAGTAGCAAATTGTTTGCAATTTATTTAATGCAAATCGCATTACTGTCTTGCTGTCTTCAAAGTTGCCGCACTCACTTCGAAATGACGTTGCTCTGGCGATAGAACATACATTATGTCATATTTCTGAAAGATTTAATTGGACACTATAAGAACTTAAATGGCCCTTATCCCAAAACATGTTGAATACGCCTCATTTGCAAATACCGGTAAACAATCTAATATGTAAAGAGCCGACATAGCCGATGTAGCGTATCTGTTCTTAGTATCGAAATGCGAATTGGCCAGGGAGAAATACCTTAAACAATTAACTGCGAATTTGAGCAGCTATGTGACTGTTTCGTTAGTAATACATGCTGATTTGAGTTCTTAAGTTTAAAAATGAAGGATTAGAAAATTCGAAATTGTGGATATGAACAACCAGCTCGGTGCACTAAATTGCTGACCTGGAAATTCGCAGACAGAGTCATTCCTAGCTCTGGTCGCCATTTTTCCCGGAATTTGGAAAGGGCGTACATACGTAATTATAGAGGTGATATACCTTTTTGAGGTTGTTAACGTCCGTAGAGGCCCGAAAAAGGATTAAAGCTTGCAAGCGTTTGATAATAAGACTATAGTAACATCGACGCCCGGTTCAAGCATAAGAAAAACACTAATCAGAATGTTATTGAAGCATAACTTTACTCAATAACACGGTCGGCGTATAGGTATCATTTTTTTGGATATACCTTTGAAACCCAATTTGATTTCTGCCTGAGCCGTGACACAGGTTTTCGCTACCTTTTGGTTTAGAATTTTTGTAAAATAAGGGACCGACATATGCCAATTTCTATGTGTATAAATACGTACGTAAAAATAACATATTTTCACCTGATTTGTTTCGTATTATCCTCAACATTTCCACAAAATAGGTTTTATCGCACTTTTCCCCATGTAAACATATGACCGGTTCGCCAATAATACTTGTCTTTGGTTCCGATATTACGAGTCTCGTCTCTTTGAACAAACAACATCAGTTCTCTCTACTCAACACTTTTAAAATAAAAAGATGTTATGTTACGTCTAAGACACCTTATTACACTTGGTTTTTGTCAATTGTAAGAGACACAGAATGCACTTCGATTTCGACAAAAGCACATGTCCGCAACGGACCAATACGGTCTGAACGCCACGGCCGCAAAACACTCTCAAACTTTCACAAAAATATGGAAATTGAAAAAAACTGTTAATAAGATCGTTTTTACTTATACAATTTATTGTTGTTGTTTTTCATAATGTCTGAGTGTATATAAGTAATGCATTTTAAGGAAGTTAAAATGCACTGATGGGAAGTAAATTAAAACGGCCTCAAGTTAAAACATCCCAGACTGGTTAAAACTGATCCAGTTATTAATGCATATATATCGTCAAAACGGCTTTATTTGTAGCTGTTTTAATAGATTTTATTTGAGTATAAACAGTACATGTTTTTTTTTAGTTTATTACATAACAAGTGATATGATGCACAACACAAGAAGAATACAATACTGTGAATGTAAAATGTAGAATAATTAAACGTTATTTATATACACATACATACTCGTTTTTAATTTTGTGTGTGGTTCTGTTGCTGCTGTTATTTTCTAAATATTTGTGAGCAACAATTGCAGTTGTTTTTATGATTGATATATTTCGAAAATACCAGCAGCAACAGAACCACAAACAGAAAAACAAACAAACAAAAAAGTATTTTTATTTTTTTTAATGATTCTCAGAATATAAAAGCATAGAAAACATTTGCAACTTGTATTATTATATGGAAAGTTATGATAAAAATGATGGATCAATAGTGATCAGAAATTTCCTACATGTTTACCAAAATCATTTAAAATGAATGGATTTGTAAAGACATCTAAGCCAATGCTTATTGTTGCCTTAACATCATTGCATCTGCTTACTGAAATCCTTTATAGCTATGTCTTTCTGCATACTTTTTCTCTTACAATACACTGACACATTTTTGTGTGCGGTGCACTTCTTGTTTATGTAACCATTTGGCTAAAGGAATACACAGGCTCAAAAGAACAAAACTACGCATACATTGTAATTAATTATATTGCATTGTACAATATACTTTCCACAGTTACATGTGGTTGCATTTTGCAAGACTATATCAAACATTGTTATGAATGGTTTGTTCATGAACACGTAGAAAAAGGCTAATTGTTTGGTATTGATGTTGATGCAAGATTCTTATTATGTTTGTTGTATTGTTAAAAAAAACACATTGATTTTATTTGTGTTATTAACAATCAGACAGTAACATTTTCTGGAAACATTGAAGATGTTAGCATAACTGAGATGAACTTGCAGGTATAGAGGGCACACTTCTATTGTTGTCTTTCTTCTCTCTTTTTACTATACAAACATATAGCGTCATTTAAAATAGCAACATAAAATACATGTGAAATTGTCTTTCTATAAAAAAAATCCCTTTCCAGCATAATTTCGACCTTTTTTTGTCAATTGAATCGTATCAATTCCAAATTCAATAGATCAACCGAATGAAGGAAATAACTATTTTATTAACACCAAAGACACTTCATGGTTCTTATTATACTTTCCTACGGCGTACGCGTAGGTACTGTAAATAGTTGATATTATTTTTATGCAGTTTACTCCTGTTATAAATGCCAGCTAATAAAATACCACTACAACTTAAATTGATAGATGATCTAAAAAACAATGTTAAAATTTAGATCAATATGATCTCCATCTGAGTATGTAAATCTTAAATGTATGCTTGTTTATAAGAAGTGAAACACATTCAGTGAAAGCTGTCCGGCTAGTGCAGTGGTTGCTTCTAACGGTTATCGGAAACACTTAGCGAAACCAAAACTTCGCAAACTTTAGTACCATTTTTCTTTCAAGTATTACTATTTTATATAATGTGTGCGTTCAAGTGTTTAATTGTTATCATTAATTGATGATTTTCACAAACGAATTGCATTTCTTTCATTATGAAATTGATGTGCAAAATTTGCTTTCCCATTGGATTTTTTAATTTTCCCACGGGATTTTCATTTTCCTGTGGAATTGTCATTTGTCCATGGTATATTTTTCCCACATTGTGGGAAAAAGAATTCCGTGGGATATTTGTTTTGGATATGTCTTTGTACGCATATATGCGTTTTAAAAATTGTTAAACTGTTTGCACTAATTCTCGTTTAAAAATTATGAAAGAAAATCCACTTTTTAAATGGTAAATAAATGCAGTGTGAAAACATGTTGTTTTATTGAATAATGAGAAGAAATAAATTGGGCTAGTTAAAACATTGTATTGTTTAATATTTATATTACTATAATTGTTTTCTTAATTTTTAAATTTTGAATGTTCCCACTGGATTTTTTTTTCCACTTTTGAAAATTAGAAATTTGTCCCACTTTTAAATTTTGATTATTTCATTTTGTAATTGAATATGTATTTCCTTATGTGCTATCTAAGTAATGTATTACTTATTGAAGTATACTATTCAATGTCTAAATTTTCAGAATTCAATTTTTTAAACGCATGACAGATACAGTAGAATCTGAGATACCGCGGTCGATCGCACACAACTGCGCTTGACCGATAAAGTTCATTTTGTTTCAGCTAGTTACAATATTAAAGTGTGAATACAATTATTGCGTTTTATGCATGTTGTCATCTATCAATCAGTAAATAATAAGACTTGGTTTGTTCAATATTTCAAACAGTAGAGGTTTTTTCGTGAAACCCGATAAAACTTTTAAATTGTGTTCACACGTCATTCCACACAGTTGATGACGATACTCAAATAATGAAATGTATGAGTAATTAAATTAACGTATGTTATGTACTCGTTGTTCTTCTATTATATATTTAATTATTTATAAATAAAAAGTATACAAATAACTTGAGATCTCTTGTAGCATTTCCCAAGTTTTAATTAGTATTTGTGAAATACATGTATGTGAATACAGAAACTAGACTTGGATTGTTTTAAATCGATTTCTGCTAAAAATATAATTTTAAAGGAAATATTAAACTTTAAAAAGTGTACATACAAACAATTTCCTGATCAAGAGTTAAAGCATATTTCAAATTGCTATAATTTGATTATTCGAAAATATTACACAAAGCTGTTCGTTTTGAAACTATATGCCTACAATTCCCTTCTTATCGCCGTACAATTAATTACTACATGTTTAATATCAGCGTATATCAGAAACCATCAACACTTTTAAATTCAGTGGCTGTGATATCGCATTTTAGCATTTAATACGTAAAACCATACATAGCGCAATTTTCTTCTGTATCTGCGGGGACCTCTGGTACAGTTAAAATTTATCTTGCCGCACAATATGTTTACTGCCAACTGTTCGAGCCTCGATGACAGGACATGAGCAGACAGCCGCGGGAACCTCAAACGCACCTATTAGATATAGCCCGATGCGTTTGTTTCCGAGGACGACGATAAGCTAGAAATGGCGCAACGTTATCTTACTAACCATGTATATTAGTACTGACATTTAGGCAAAATGTCTCCTGGCGCACAATTTATCTACGTCATATTGTTTGAGCATCGATGCAATGACCTAATTTAGCAGCCGCGAAAACATAAAGCGCTCCTACCGGAAGGGTCCGTCGCGTCACTGCCCCACTGTTTCCGAGAAACGCATTAATATAGCTAATATAGTCAAAACGTCTCCTGGTGCTGAAAAGCGGCGAAACGCTATTTCCGGTTTGCATGTAATATATTGTATAGCTCGGAAACATTAGCCGGAAGTGGGCAGTTAGCCGCGAGAGCTTCAAGAGCTCCTACTGAAAGTTGTCCGACTGGTCTCTGCCACATCGTTCCCAAGAAAGACGCTATGTTAGCAGCGATGTTATGCTGTCTTACTTACCGTATATATTCATTCGTTTTAATATGTAGGCAAAAGCATCCTTTTTCACTATTTCTCTACGCCATCGATTTTAGCATTGATGCCCGGACCTGGATTGACAGCAGCGGAAACCACCAGTCACATGTTAGATCATTCTCGTGAATAATATAATTTAATCTTACAGGTAAATTATCTATGTATTAAAGGGGCTGGCAGACCTGGGCGAATGCAGCCATAGTGCTGTGCAATTACATATTTTTGACAATAAAGCTAGTTATTTTAAGAATCCGCAGTGCTCGAGTTGGCTGTTCACTAGCGCCCGCACGACCTGAATAGCAATTTGGCGGTTGCGGGACCGGAAGGCTACCCATATGCCGTACACGAGTATCTCCAAATACAAGGCGCAATTTACTTAGTTGTGATTATGTACAGGCTTAGACATGCTTACACCTAGTATTAGTTCGTTACATGGAGTTTTCAATAAACCGTGTTAATCACTAAATGATGACACTGCTGCTTGTGCTGCTGCTCATGATATTGATGATGAAACAAATACTGATCCAGAACTTGATTATTGTGATGATGATGATGATGATGATGATGATGACGATTATTATTATGATGATGATAATGATGATTGCGATGATGATGACGACGATGATGAAACAGATAATGATACAGAACTTCATGATGGTGATGATAATGATGATAATGATGATGATGATGATTATGATGATGATGATGATTATTATTATTATGATGATGATTATTATTATGATGATGATAATGATGATTGCGATGATGATGACGACGATGATGAAACAGATACTGATACATAACTTCATGATGGTGATGATAATGATGATGATAATGATGATGATGATGATGATGATGATGGTGATAATGATGATAATGATGATGCTGCTGCTGCTGCTGATGATGATGATGATGATGATGTTGATGATGATGATGATGATTATGATGAAAATAATGATGAGTATGATCATATGCTAATACTACTCCCATGAAATAATCCCGGCATCTACTGACATATTAGTAATGTTACTGATAATAACGATAATAATTATGATGATAACAATCAGGATAATTATATAAATGATGAATTTTGAATGTCACTTTACATAAGATAAACAAATATTGTATTGCAAAAATTATCTAAGATAATTTTTAAAATTGGCCCTGTTCTAAGTCCTATTTTATCAAAATATTCAAGTAAAAAGTATGAAGTGGTGGCCTTCGTACGTGTTGAGTAGGATCAACCTTCTTATACGCAAGTAAAGGTGTTAATCACCTAATTAATTAGCTTGCCATAAATCACATACCCCGATTAACGGATCCGTCACGTGTTTATCGCCCCGGGCCCGCTCCGGGATCCTTTAATTGGTCATGTTGTCCGCACCTCGGTGGAGGCCCGGCCCCTACCTAAACAAAACTACTCCTGTGTCTGACGTGTTTAGCCTGAAACGGATAAGCGCAGACCGCTCGTGTGTTAGTTGGCTAACGGTAGCTACCCGTATTGGGTTGAGACCCTCCCCTAGGTCCCCTGATGATTGTATTATCATTTGTTTCAATAATAGTATTTATATTATATTTTATATTATATCATAATAACATCTTTTTTTAAATATCTACAAATAAGCGTATGCATGAATTTTATTCTGAAATCTGGTAAAGCATGCAGTAACAAAAATGTGCTTAATGAATATTTTATGTAAAGCGTGGATGTTTTAGGATCTCATGCGTGTCATATATTTAGTGCTATTTTAAACTCGGGCAATTAGCCTCATGCATAGACAGAGAGGTTTATTGTCCCTTATTCATGAAAAAGTCGATACCGGAAATGCCAGTAATTATAGAGGTATAACACTAGTTAGTTGTTTGTGTAAGTTATTTTCCACTGTAATAAATGAACGCATTGTGTCCTCTTGTAACGAGAATAATAGTAATTCGGTTGCTCTATTCGGATTTCGAAAAGGAAGGTCAACTGTTGACTCCACTTGATACTAATGTCATTTATTCAAAAATGTCTTAACCAAACTAATCGACTGTATGTGATTTGTGTTGATATGTTTAAATGCTTTGATTTAATATATAGGAATTCCCTTTGGTTAAAAAAGTATTAGTCCGGAATACACGGTAACTTGTTAAGAATAATACAAGACATGTACCAGAAAGTCAAATCATGTGTTAAATCATTTAACAGTTATTCCGATTTTCATTAATATGCATATGGTTTAAGACAGGGGGAGGTAATCTCACCGATTTTATGTTCATTCTGTGTGGATTACCTTGAACTTCGTTTGCAAAATGATCCTACTTCAGGTTTAGTCATTGACGATATGGTGTTAATGCTTTTACAATTTGCGGACGATATGGCAATTTGTAATAAATCAGCCGTTTACATTCGTATCGCAATACATGGGGACATAGAGTCAACACAGACAAAACAAAATAATAGTTTTCAGAAAAAGGGTAGATTGTTATATAAAGAACACTGGAATTATGATGGCAAGGATTTGATGGTTGTAGACGATTTTAATTACCTTGGCGCTGTTTTTAACTACACTGGCAACTTTAAACTTAACCAAGAGCTATAAAGGCCTTAAACGTTTTATTACAAAATTACAAGAAGTATGATATTAAGTCAAACATATTGTGCCAACTTTTTGATTCGTTTGTTGGATCCATACTTAGTTACGAATCAGATGTGTGGGGATTCACAAAATCGAACGAGCTCGAGAGAATACACCTGCAATTTTGCCAACGAATTTTAAAACTTAAAACCAATACATCGAATGAAGGCGTATATGGGGAATTTGGTCGATATCCACTGTACATAACAATATATGTAAGAATGATTAAATATTGTAGTAAAATTATTGGCGCTGATATTATTATTATTAAAATTTGTACGAACAAGCTATGGAAGACTGCACCAATGGCTTTAAAAATTGGGTCTATAATTTGAAGTCATTGTTAAACAATTATGGGTTTGCTTACGTGTTTGAAAACGCTGATCGTGTCGATTTAAACTAATTCCTTGGTGTTTTTAAACAACGCATAATCGATATCTTCTTTCTTTAATTGTCACATAATATGCCGTGAAATAATGTTCTTACAAACTATGCCCTTTTTAAAGACAAATTATCATACAAAATATACCTTGATGTATTTCCTAACAGCCTTAGACTCAGTTGTAGACTCACACTATCGGTGCATCTACTCAGAATACAAACTGATAGATATGGTAGAAATAGGTTGCTAGGGATCAACGATATTGTTTATTCAGTAATTCACAAGATATAGAAGATGAATATCATTGTTTGCTTATTTGTCCATGTTTCGATGAGTTACGCCAAACATATATTGCAAAATACAAATACAAAAGAACCTCGATGTTTAAATTTTGGGAAATGTTCTGTATAGATAACAGAACAAAGTTAATCAACATTTCTCAGTTTATTTAAAATAAATCAAATAAAAGAAATCCCATGTTAAATGTGTAATGTTATAACAGTAGCTCAAGCATTTTACTAGTTCATCCTCATAAAATACAAATATGAATCAAACTTTTGGTAACGGATATATAATAAAAATCAAGAGTATTTACGAATTTTAACGCAAATCAATAAATCGTACACAGTGTAGTGTGCTACTATGTGTTCATGTATGTTCCATATAAAGATATATGCTAATATATACCGTATCTATTCATATATTGGGTATAACGTGACTTAATTTGCTGCTATGTTTTGTTTGTATTGTTATATTGACGATGTACATTGTGCAAGTCATAATAAAACACATGTTCTGTT